>CM053791.1:30495563-30898063 GCA_028749045.1 Cupressus sempervirens
TGTATTTACATGCATGCAATTTACTTTAAGTTAAAAGTTTTATTGGCTAAAGTGGGATACTTATAATTCACCCCCCTCTCATAAGTACTCTTTTCATATTTGAATATTCCAAAAAATGTATACCTCTTATTCATGTTCTTCGTTCAAAAAGGCTGATTTGACATCCATCTAGTACACTTTGAACTTCTTATTTGCTTCATAAGCCAAAATAATTCTTACTACTTCCATCCTAGCTACAAGGGCATATGTTTCCTCATAATATATTCCTTCTTGCTATTAATAACATTTGCATACCAGTCTAGCTTTTTTTCTTACAACTTCACCTTGTTCATTCACCTTGTTTCTAAATACCCATTGAGTTCGTATAACATTCTTGTCTTTAGGTGTAGAAACCAATTCCCATGTGTCTTTCTTCACAATCTGGTCTAGTTCTTCCTTCATTTCTTGAATTGAATGATCATATTTGCATTCCTCATCTACATTCTTAGGTTTAACTTGAGAAATCAAACATAATTCCTCATTAACTCTCTTTCTTGTCATCACTCTTTTATCTTCACTTTTAAGTATTTACTTTGGAGAGTGATTCATTTTCAAGTACCTATTAGTGGTAGGAGTTTCTAACTCAAATCTTATCTCATATCTTGGTTCAGATCTATGTTCTCCTCTTTTCTCAACAATTTTCACATCATTCTACAAGTCATTGATAGTCTAAAAGAAAACTTCTACATTCTTTCTAACTATTCTAGGATTTTCTTCTTCCTCATCAAAATTGCAATCCATCATCTTTTACTTAATTCTAAACTTATCATCAACTTTTACATTTTTACACTCAACAATTTTCTCAGTTCTATAATTAAAACATCTGTAAGATTTTATTTTCAATCAATAACCAAGAAACATACCTTGATTAGTTCTTGAATGAAACTTATCAACAACATCATCTCTCTTTATATAACACTTGCTTCCAAATTTTATGAAATAATTTACTAAAGGTGTATGACCAAACCATAATTCATAAGGAGTCTTATTCATACATTTTCTAATATGTATTGTGTTCATGGTGTAGATTGTTGTATTGACTGCTTCTCTCCAAAATGACTTGGATACACCACTCTCAAACATCATTTCTCTTTCTTCCTATAATATTGATGTGTTTCTCCTTTCATCTATCTCATTCTTCTTAGGGGTCTTAGGTGATAATAACTATCTCTTAATCCCATTCTCTTCAAAAAACATGTAAAATTCTCTAGAAATAAATTCTCCTCCTCTATTTGATCTCAGTTATTTAATCTTAACACCATATTCATTCTCAACTCCATTCTTAAATATCTTAAACTTCTCAAATACTTTAGATTTCTCTTTAAGAAATTCTACCCATATCATTCTAGTGAAATCATCAACAAATATCATAAAATACCTTTCTCCATAGAATCCTTTTCTCTTGGTAGGGCCACTCAAATCTGTATGAACAATCTCCAGCTTCTCTGTACTAGTCAAATTCTTACTAGGAGATGATACCTTCTTCTTCTAAGTCATGATACATTCTTTGCAAGCAACACTAGTATGTGTCATTATCTTAGCAAAATCTCTAATTGCAAATGTGCTACTAACCTTCATTATATAAATAAAGTTTATATGATAAAACCTTCTATGCCATAACCAACTATTATCCACCTATGCAACCAAACATGTCATCTTAGTAGGATTCATCTAAAATACATTATATATGGATCTTGTACCTATTTCAATCAACTTACCATCTTTATCTTTGATGATACAAGTCTTTTCTATGAATCGCAACTAGTAACCTTTATTAGCCAACTATCCAACACTTAATAAGTTATGGTTTAAATTGTCAACAAAGAAAACATCATCAGTGTTAGTTTTTTCATCAAGAGTAATAAATCCTACCCCTTTGATGTGACAAGATGCACTATTTCCAACTCTAACAATACCTCCATCATGATTCTTGAATTTTTTTTAAAAATTCATATCACCAACCATATGATGTGAACATCCACTATCTATTATCCAATCATATTTATTTTCTACTTGGGAAACTAGAGCCTTCTCTTCTCTAATTTATTATCAAGATCATCTTCTTTTATGGCTACAAATCCTAGCTCGTCATCACTTTCACTCTGAAATCTTTCCTCAGATTCCTCATCTTCATTTGCATAGAAACAATTTCTAGGTCTTCTAGACTTAAAATTTCCTATATACTTTTTCTCTCTTCTAGGACACTTAGATGCATAATGGCCAAATTCATTACAAGTTGAACATTTAAATATTCTCTTACCATCTGGTTTTCTTCTTACAAGTAGGGTTATAGCTTCTTCAATCTTCCTGCCTTCTTCAAATCTGGTTCTATTGTTGCTAGCAAAATCTCCATGGGTTCCTAAAGTTCTAGATGAATACTTAAGGCACTAAAAGTTGTTTCCACTCTTGTCAACTCTCCAGGCTTTCTCAAACTAGCTTTTGCTTCTTCCAATCTTCCAAGAAAAGTTTCCCTGGTAAACTTCTTAGTACATGCTATTAATAATTCAATCATTTGTGCTACTTGATTAAATGGTGGTGTCAAATGTTTCAAGATCTTCTATACAATCTCATCTTCTTCCTTGGATCCACCATATGACTTAATTCCTACAATAATATCAAATATCCTTCCAATACAATTTCTTACAAATTCATCTTCCATCACTTTAGCATCTTGAAATAAGAATATCTAATTCTATAATATTATCCTTTTTTATATGTGTATCCCATTCAAAAGTAGATTCCAAATCTTTTGAGATGTATCTAGTGGCTTTACCTGACTGTATTCATTCTTAGGAAGATTTTTTAGTAAGGCTTCCCTGGCTCTCATATTGCTCATGAAAAAACACTCTTATCCTGTTTTATATGTGTATCCCATTCAGAAGTAGATTCCAAATATTTTGAGATGTATCTAGTGGGATTACCTGACTGTATTCATTCTTAGGAAGAGTTGTTAGCAAGGCTTCCCTGGCTCTCATATTGCACATGAAAAAACACTCTTTCTACTTCACTACATTCTTCAAGCTTTCTTTCTTCCATAATTGTTTTGTCATTCTTTGTCAAAATCCAATATCCTAGACCCATACATAGCAGATGGGTCTTCATCTTTTCATTCTAGCTATCATAGTTACCACCATAAAACTTAGGAGTATATTTTCTAAATTGACTTGAACCATTGATCTCCCAAAGCTATTCAACTTTATCTTTAAGGACCTAAAACTCTGATACCAATTATTAGAATATACAGTCCACCAATATAATTGAGATGGGGGGTGGTGTTAATCAATTATCTAACTATTATAACAATTATAAATATTTTTAAACCTTAACCATATGAGAAATATAATCAGCAACCATAACAAGATACCCATACATAATAACACTAGATATGTTAACTAGGGAAACCCTTGATTAGAGGGAAAACCTTGGTGGGGATGGTGCCCACATGATGATGTACTAATATAAATATTCCTTGTTAGAGGATGGACCCTGTTAGGAGTCTATGAAAACAATTAGTATAAATTAGTCCTTCTTAGGAGACTCTGAATTCCTATTAGGAGATTCCAACCCTATTAGGAGTTGTAGAAGGTAGATGAAGCCACTTTCCAAAAAAATTCAGGGGCAAGATCAATGAACCCATTGTCCAAATGATCTCTATATTATTCCTTGTTGAATAATACAATTGAACTATACTTCTCCTTCCTCTTCTTGTGTCCTATCAACTAGAATTCTTCTCCTCATCTCGATACTAGATCAATAAGTTCAAATCCAATAATCCCTTGGATCACTTACTCATATATACTAAATATTCTTCTCTTATTCTCACTTCCTTGATCACTTACACTTTATTCACATCACAGTCATACTTTCAAACCAAGGAAAATACTTTTCTTTATACCAAGTCCTCAAAAAATTCCTTGAATTGGCCTTGAGGCATTCTCAATTAATTATAATAGGTCCACTATAAGATAATTAATTATTTCACAAACATACAACACTGTCATCTCATAGTCTTTGCAACTTCTCACATGTGTGACTCTAGACTTTACACACTCACTGATGTCATCATTAGGCCATCCTCTATCACAATGTAACTTTGCATATCTTGATTATATCTCTATTAGGAGATACAATACAAACATTAGAAACTACCTCCCAGGTACTTTGCCTCTATACTAATCTATGTAAGTATAGCATAGCTTCTATATGTCTTTGACTTATGTTATGCAAACTCAACCTCATCATCAAGACACAGTATAGAACATGTCCTTAACAACATGTCACTTGAACATCAAAACTATGTCTGTACAACCATGATCTCTATCTTCTACTCTATCAGTCTTCATGGAAATCATACTATGTTGCCATCAATGTCAAAAACATTCATGAATGCAACATGTTAATATTAGAACATGCTCTCCAATGCTTAGGATACTCCCCCAAAGGAATACAATCAACATTCATGCTAACACAAGGTTGGTTGGCAGTAACTCTCTTATCATTAAGGTTTCCCCACATATTGTGTTGAAGAAATAGGTGTTGGAAATATAAGAGGGGTAACTGAGAGGGGATGGGTGAATCAGTTACCACAAAATAAATCCCAGATCCCGTAGATGTCAATATAAATAAAAAATAAACTTTATTTTAACTCGGTAAGCACACAAGAAAAATGTTGAAACTCGGTGAATAATGAAATAGCTCAGCAAATGCTTAAAATGAAAATCTTAAGATGTTATCTATGATTGATATTGCTTTAATTTAGTTGCAAACATATAAAATAAATAACATGAACACAATATTTTAACATAAAAACCCAATTTGTGAAAAACCACTAATTGCAACTAGTTACTAATTTTCACTCTTTTGAAGTGAGCCCTATCAGGAGTCAACCCTGTTAAAGGTTACAAAACACACTATTAGGTGTGACCCTATTAGAGGATTTAGTCACCTAGTTAGGAGTGACCTTGTTAAAGTTTTTTTAATAATTCAATAGAAATGCCACCTTGTTAGAGGATTTACAAATAGCTGTTAAGCCAACTCTATTTAGAGATTTAGATCACTACTATAATGGTTAGAGAGTAACAATGAGATGACCTAATTTTTGAGGTGGCTAAATTTCTTATTATAGATCTAAATTCTGGCTTGTATACTTGAATGTATCTTTACATCTCAATAAGGATATTCTTCTAATCCTTCTAATTCACTTCCTCTAAGCATAATCAAATCTTAAATTATGTTCCTCTTATGCTTATTCCTCTTATCCTCAACTTATCCTTATATTTATATCTTACACATTGTCAAGTTGGCTTAAACATAACTTAGAATAATTAATATTCATCTTCTCAATCAGCTAGAACTAACCAAAAATTCAATTGAACTCAATATTCCAAAACAAGAAAAATGACCTTGGTCAGTAGATACTAACTCAAAGTGATTTTCCTATGTTAGCCAAGTGAACTTGGTTAACACTACATATTCACAAAGTCCCTTTGGTAACCAAGTGAGATTGGTTAATACTGGTACCATCCAATATTTCCTTCATTAACTAAGTGAGGTTGGTTAACACTCAACTTCTACAAACTTTCCTTTGTCACCCAAGTGAACTCAATAGACACTATCTTGTGAACTAGGCAAACTCTGGATTGCTCAATAAACTTAGAAAATTGTTTTCAATGCTTGACTGAGCTTGGCATACACTAATTGGTAATGATATGGAATTTTGTGTAACATCAAAGATGAACACAATTGATCAATTGTATCCAATAGTAGGATCATTGTAAATGCATATGAAATGAAAATTCAATGTTGATAAATACTAAGTATCGATTTATAATTCCAAATTTGATAATTATAGTCACCAAAATCCAAAGAGAAGAACATATATTGATTGTGATGTTTTTCCTTGGGACTAGATCTTCATTATACAAGATATGAATGGACATATCCATGGTGAAATATGTCTTGACAAGGTAGAGACATGCATGTTCATGGGTATGTCTAATAAAGAGGTTCCTCTTCATGCTCAATCTCTAATTAGCTTTCGACCCTTAACAACTACAAATGATTTTCTTAATAATACTATTATAGAAACATATATTATAATATAGCTCACATAATATTAACTATATATATATATATATATATATATATAGAATTTATCTGAGTAAAGGTAAAAACATCAACATGCCCCCTTAGCTAGGGAGGATAAACACATGATATGATATTACCTCAACATAATATCAAGAATGACATGTTTAAGAATATCATTGATAAGAAGATATGCACCTGTATATGTCATCTCATGATATCAAGAGTAATGGCCTGAGAATATCAAGTCACATGATATTCACCAAGTACTATGAGTAATAACCTTTTGAACATCAAGATGCATGATATTCACCAAGTACTTAAAGTAATGACCTCCTGAACATCAAGTCACATGATATTCACCAAGTACTTTGAGTAATGACCTCTTTAATATCAAGTTGCATGACATTCACCAAATATTCAAATTTTTTATAAGGTATAAACACACACACACACACACACACACACACACACACACACACACACACACACACACACACACACACACATCTTGAATAACACTTACCATAGGACCATTCATGGTTTTTTTAAAGAACTCAATCCACCGTGCAATATATAATCTATCATGATCTTCTTAGGCATCATAAGATATCCATCATAATAGAAGATTAAGTTATTGTAAGATCATCCTCTTCTAATAACTTTAAAAAATACAAGTGATAATAAATTGGAAGTCATCATTTTCTCATGATGTACACAAGGTCAAAAATAGTTATAAAATAACATTTATGATTCATTTTTTTCTAACTATTACAATTTCTTTATCATTGGAGAATCTATCTCGACATGGACTACTCCCTCTAAATCAATATGAATGAGATCAAAAAAAGAGACTAAACCATATCCTCTATCTTCTCCCTCTCTTTCCAAGGTTGTATCTAATTAAGTGTTAGATTCCCACTAAATCTGATATGAAACTTCCTTTTCCTACATGAACATCCCTAGACAGAAAGGAAAAGATGAAGGCAAATATGTGAGGCCTCGCCCCGACCCATCCTAGCACCGATGATACATTATTATTTTGATACTTATGCCTTGTTATGTCAGAACATTATTGGATACACTGAACATTTTTATGCTATTTTACGATGTGTGATGCTTTACTTCAGTTATTTGATTTTTTCATTTAATGCTTATAAATATGTATAATGATGAAGAAAATGTATGCAACACTAACACTTTTGGTTACGCAAGTCGAAGGGTTAGAAATATGAGTGGAATTAGAAAAAAATAACCATTTATTAGGAAATGGATTCTTTAATTTATATAATTCCTTTGATATGTAATTCACATTATGCATGTGGTTTTTAGATCTACTGATGTGTGCAATGAGTGTGCAGAAAAATTAGCCGAGACAACTCAATGGAGAGGTAGAGCTAAATTACTTGTTGATTTTGTGCAAACTTTGTATTGTAATTCTTTAAAGGTTGTAAATTAGTCTTACTATTCTCCTAGCTTTTAATTGTTCCTAATAAGTCTTTAAAGGCCTAAAAATATTTAATTTAAGTACCCTATGGGTAAGGGTATGGGTGGGGAGTACTTTCCAACCCTTTAGCCTCCTTGGTTGATTTTTAGGGTCACTCAAAAACCCTATTCTAGGATGATTTAAAAAGTGGATTGTTCTTTACTTGAGTTAGTGAAACCAAAACTCCATCTTGAGTTGCTTGAAGCCTAGTTGAGTTAAGGACCATACTTAGAAGCATTTTGGGAGTAGTTTTAGTTTTGTCACCCAATCCTCTAGTTTTGGAGGAAGTTTGAAGATTGAAGGAAGAAAGGGAAGCTCTTCTCAAACCACCATTGCCATAACTCTTCTATGAAGGTAGGAGTTCTTCACTCCTTGAATGGTTCTTTATGTGTGTTCATGTTTTGAATCTTGCTTGAATCATGTTGGAGACATTTTGTAGTTATGCATTTCTTGCTTGTGTGTTGGTGGTGGATTTGGGAGAGATTTTACCTTGCTTTATTTTGATGTTATTCATATGCTTTCTTGATGTTTTGATTGTATTGAGAGGTTTTCATGGGGATGTTTTTGGCAACACTCACCCTTGGATAGGGAAGAAGTGGCCATGTTTGGGGAAAGGGCCTTAGTTGGACCTCAATAGTGTAGAGTCTCCTCTCATGGTGAGAGGAGGGAAAAAAGGGTAGGGTATATGGGCCCCTACTTGTCATTTCATATCTTGTTGTTATTGAGAATTCTTGAATGTGGAAAAGAATAAAAATATTTGTGGATATAGCCTCAAAAGAGCCTTGTAAAAGAATGGAAGTTCTTGAAGTTTTAGCCCCGAAAGGGCTATGTGATGGTATGGTGATTGACTTCTCCTATTGAGAAAATATACCTTTCCCCTATATTGGTTCATTGTTGGACCTATTGTGCAATTGGGTGGGAATGCATGTTTAATTTGCTTATCTCCTTGTGTTGTTTATCTCCATGTTGGTTCTTGTCTCTTCCATGTTTTCCCTTGATGCAATGAAGACATTTGATAAAAGTTCTCTTGTGAAAGCCTTGAAGAAAACTCATTGAATTGTAATATTATGTAAGTTGTAATTGAATTTGAGGAAGTGGCAAAGACATTGAGTTTTCTTACTGGTTCTTTCTTGATGGAGCCTTGAACCAGGATGAATAATAGAGAAAAGAAAAGATTATGAAATTCTCCTTGCAATGCTCTCATGTGGTTCCAAATTTTGGCATATGTATGTGAGAAATTAGAGTGATAGTTGATATCTTGAATTGGGAAATTCTGAGTTTTAATTGTGATAATGAAAGACAATGGATGTGTTCAAGTTTTCAATTCAATGTTTTGAACATTAACATGTAATAATAATCCTACATTGTGATCACCAAGCTAGCACATTCATTGTTATGCTTCATTAGTAATACAATTAAATTTGATAAGAATTATTCATCACCTTTTTGAATTCTGAATATAGGATCATAATTCCTTGTTAAGTTTCTTAAAGAACAAGATCAATTGATTAAGAGGTTTGAATTTCCTTGAATTTAAATAAATAAGAAAAAACACATACCTTGTTATATGATGACTATATATAAAACACACATCCTTGTTTTTAGATTATTGAATTAACATGAGCTATAGTAGAAAGAGAATTATAATCCTTTGCATCCTTTTGTATTAGTGTGTTTGTTCATAGGAACTCCATATTACCTCTAGAAATGTTTATACTCATCTTGCATATCAATGAAATTAGCAAGAAAACATGCTAGCTATTGGCAAAAAGAAATTGGTTTCCAAATTGTGCATCTCTAGGTCTAAAAACACTCTCTGGAAAATGTATGGAAAATTTTTAAATCTCCCTTTTGAGTACAGAGAATCTTAAAAAGATTCTTCTAACATCCTCCTACCTCTTTAAATATCCTAATTTTTTTTAAATATATAAACAAAAGAATATGAAAATAAAAGAGTCATGCATGTGAATAATAATAAAAAGAACAATATATATATATATATATATATATATATATATATATATATATATATATATATATATATATATATATATGATTAAGCTACTTTCTACCTAATCAACTTTTTAAATTAATGCACTTCTTGTTCTCTTGTTTGTATTACCCGCCCATTTCATTTCTAGGCATGGCACAATCTTATCACCCTGCAGCAAGGTATGGTGGTCACATCGAATTGGGGAGCAAGGAAGGATGTTGCATAGTCTTAAACTTTTAAACCTCACCTTTATTCCTCCTCCCAAACACCACATCCTCCACTTGTATTGGTTATAGCATCCATTACCCACGCAATCAAAGGATGGTACTGCACTGACATACTTATGTTAGCATGTCAGTACTTTGGGGAAGCATGGGACAAGCTTGAGGAGCCTTGGAGCAAGGTAGATTCAAAAAAGAAAAAATTATTACAAAAGGCAATAATTCCTTCACTTCTTCTCCCAAGTGCTAACTCCATTCTCCTCACTCACGCAAGGCTTTAGAGGGGGACAGGTCTACGTACTATAGACCTAGGGCAGCGCACTACCCATTGGGATTGGGGGAAATGTGGGTAGCTAGCCGACTTGGTCTAGGATAGTGGGGGGGGGGGTATGTATAGGTAATGTTTTGTAGTTAGTGTTATTGATTTGTGGGTAGATTTTTATGGTTAGCTTAGATTAGATTCTTTTAATTTATTAATTAGATTTTAATCACTTTATAAATTAGATGAGATTCTACGATATTAATTAGACTTCATGTAAATTGTCTTTCTTCCATATTAAGCTTGGTTAATTTAGGATGTTTTAGTATGTAGTATATAGTTAGTATGTTAGTTTTTTTTTAGTAGTTGTGATTTAAGTTGAATGTTAGTACATCTCTAGGTTAGTATGTGTGTTTTTTTTAAAGTTGGTCTTAAGGCTAGTTGCTTTTAAAGTTAGTATATTATGTTTGGGTTAGTAAGTTTAGATTGTTATATTTTGAATTAAGGTTTACTTTGAAACCTATATTTAGATTATAGTTGTTAGTTTTAGGAAGTAATGTTATATTTATTTAGGTTGGTAATGGTGTTCATATTAGATAGTGGTTAGATGTTAGAATATTAAATTGGTTTCTGTTTAGAAAGTTTTTATGTGAAATTGAATATTGCAATTTAAAATAATTTTAATGTTTCATTAATTAGTTTTATTCTATTATGAGCTTTATAGATTGATTTTAATGTGGACTTAAAGTTACGATAATTCGAATAAAGTTTAGATTAAAATATAGATTCATTGAATTTGTTATAGTCGCCAACTTTAATAGTGAACATTAAATTAATTAATTAGATTGTATAGTATGTTGGAGTTAATTGTCATTTTAAAATGTTAAGATTGGTAAGTTATGAAAGCTTGTTTTATTTTATTATCTAATCATAGTTATATTAATTATACTGTATTACCTTTAGAAATGTTTTATTTCTAATAAATTTAGGTTTAAAATTAAGTGGTTAGTAAAGGTTTAATTAGCATAACTCTAGTGCTCATTGGTAAGGAAAGTTAATGGGTACGTTTTAAATATTAATTGTCATAGTATGTTTTAGTTTAGATTTCATTCATTCAATTTTAGTTATGTAATTAACGTTATTATTATTCTAGGATAATTCTTAAACTTTATTCTAAAACTTTAGATTAGACTTTGGATTCAAATTTTAAAACGTAAATTAGAATGAAGTTGAAAGAGGTTAATTAATTGTCATGAAGCCTAAAGTAAATTATTAAAAAATAAATAAATTAATTAATTAAAAAAATTTGTGGGTTTTTGCCCTTATATTTTGGGCATGACAAAATAGCTCTTATAGTACATATAGAAATATAAATAAGATATTCACTATATTAGGAATACAATACTTATAAATTATACTCAAAGGAGAAAAATTATCTCATGTAGTCAAAGGATAATGCCCTTCGATGAAAAAAATTGATGAAATTGTGCAACTTGTCTTCATATGCTTGTAGAAAATATTCTCTTTCTAAATTCCTTCTATAGAATGTATTATATGGACAATACTTATCTTGTATAGAGTGTATGATATGTTGACTAGATTTAACCACTTTCACATTCTATGTCATCCATTTCTATCACTTCATGACCTTCTTCCTTATGTATTTTTTTTCTTATATCTCCCCATATTGCTTGATTTCTAAGAATCTTTTCCACTTGGTGATACTTAGATCCTTTCTTTCATGATATATAACATTCAATAAATAATATTTCCTTTTTCATTAATTATTTCAATGCATATCTCTTATGAAAATGCCTTTTCTATTTTTATTCAATGGTTGTTGTGTCAACAATATGTTGGATTAGATGATTTGATTTGTACTACTGTAATCACCATGTATCACTATATATGTGTATATTAGTTGACTATACATATTATTTGTAATTGGTATGAATATGAATATACTATGACTAGATTTAGTATATATTCTAATATATTTAATACTATATTGTGTGATGTATCTATATGTTGTAATCTCAATATGGATACACACTACAATGTTGTGATCTCAAACTATGTGTATTATCCTCTATGATAATATACAATGTTGTATCTACCATGATATCTATACTATTGCCTTTGATTTCTTACTCATCTGTATGATGTGTGTTTTGCAATGTATTCTCTTTGATAAATATACAATACGTTCCTTGATCTTTTGTATGTACCCTAACTTTCATCCTCAATGATATAAATTTATAGTTGATGATCTGAAGATGCTTTTATTTGGTGTACTTTCCTTTCTATTCATTTACAACTTAGCTTTGATACCATGTTGAAGAAGTAGGAATATCAATGAAAATGTGTATGAAATGATAATTTAGTGTTGATAAATATTGAATATTGACTTGTAATTCTGAATCTGATAATTGTATTCAAAATATATTTTAAGAAACACCCCCTTTGAAAATGGTGCAAGAATCTAGCGAAAGGTGTAAAACTCCAAACAAAAAAATAATAATTTAATTGGTGAATTTTGTTGTCTTACAAAGAAAACATAATAATCTCCATTGGCAAATCATTTATAATGTCTCAAACAATGCAAAAATCTAGGGCAAATTGTGTTGTGTTTTAAACCACAAAAAATATGCATTGGTGAATTAAAGAAAAAATTATAGTAAAAGATTAACTTTGTGGGTGAATTATTGCATTGTACATGACAGAAGATATATACATTGGTAAATAATTTTATTTCCAAAGTTAACCATTAATTTTATGGGCAAATTAATTTTTTTGTATTGAGTATAAAGAGTAAACAAGATTATATTGTTTGTTGGCCATATTATCAACTAAATTTACATAGTTATCTATGGACATATACAAAGGTTTACAAAACATTTACCTTTATCTATTTTCATCTATGTTTTCAATCTAAGACCCTATCTTTAGAGACAATAGTACTCTAGCCCTGGGGTCTTGGATTAACAACTATGACTAAGGCTAGAGGCCTTACAACAACTAGGATAGTAGTAATAGGTTCTACTATGTCTTCTCTAATTATGTCATGCGATCTCCTCAATGCCTTCTCGAATTTTTGAGAAACAACTAGAATATTTTCATTATTCATGTATCCAAACATTACTTCACTTTTTAGCACAATGGTGGCTCCTTTCCTTGAAATTTCTTTCATCCACCCTACAAACAAGAGCAACCTACATAGAAATAATTAAATATATGAGTCTTGTAAGATAAAAAGACTCAGTAAGATTCCTATAAATACTAGAAAAATGTCACCATTTCTTTTCTCCTACAAAAGCCATGATATTTGAACTCCTATTTTCCTTGATATGATAATGATTAGGTTGAATTTATGATGCATTTGAAATTTGGATATAGCCCAAATTTCTTTAGTAGACATGCATTCAAAGAAGATGTGTAATGTAGTCTTGGGTTTCCTACAACATGAGCATAAGTTATACTCCTTGTTTGGCATAAGTATAGGTAGCTTGTGCAAAAGAAGACACCATAGGAAGCATATTTTCTTAGATTCAATCACAATGGGTATGTGCCATAGATCATATAGAATGGTCTCCCATTCTTTATTGGTGAAAGCAACATTCTAGTAATTGTTTAGCTGACAAGCATCAATGCTACCACAAACATTAGGCTTTAGTCTATTTTTACCAGTTGCCAAAATTCTCTTAAATTTTTGAAGGGAAAGCTATTAAGAATTCAAATTCTATTCTTAGGTTTTTCACCTTGTGGATCAAGACCAAAAGAAACTATATTTAAATCTAGTAATCCACTAAATATCAAGGCTTTCAAAAAATTAAACTCTTACTTATGTATGTACAATTTTTGCTTGCAAGGCATTCAATTGTTCCCAAAGCTACAAGCTGCCAATTAGAAATTAGGGAAAAATTCCTAACTTTCTTGATAGTTGTAGGTCCATTTTTAGGGTTGATAAAAGGAAATTCTTTCCTTCTATGCCCCTCCTTTTTGCACATGAAACATACATTAAGCCCACCAAGGAAGGTAAAAAAGCATGCAAATTGGCATCCTTCTATTTCTAATAAAATTTTATTAGGGATTCAATACGTGAATTAATAGAAACTAAAAACCTAGCATTAGAGTGAGTGAGAAGGTTAGTGGTGTGAACAACTCTAATAATATACTTGATGGGAGAAAGGGCTTTATGAATGAAATTCCATAAGAAAGGGGGAATATCATCTAGTTTAATCCATGTAGGGAATAACAGTGCCACAACTTCATCAAGAATGGTAGAACCAAATCTCCAATAATTCCTACTTACCCCTTCTTTCTGATGGTTAGGTTTTTTTAAAAAAAATTAAAAAAATCTTTTCTGGACTAGGTGAAACAATGAAATGTGAAATCCATATTTTTGTTCCACACATTAATAACCCAGTCTTGTTATAGAAATTTGTGAATTTGACTTGATAACAAAAGGGTCAGTACTGGGAAATTTACCTCCATCTTCTTATGGTTGAATTGGTTCTGGTTGATGATTCCTGAAGAAGTGCACACCACCTAGGATGGGTGAACACCATCAACAATGTCCTTGAAAGTGCAAGATCTGGAATATGGTCTTGACTCCTTGTCCTATCTTAGGCATCTCCATTTTTTCTTACCCTCTTATCCCATAAAAGGGAAAAAAACTAAGCAATAAATGTAGTAAGAGAAAAAAATTCTACTAGTGAGCGAGTACATATGCTAAATAGAGAACTTCTATTTCTCAATAATTGAGCAGCTAAAGATATAAATTCAAATATTATCATATTAAGTCATAGTGATAGTATTTTTGGAAAGAAAATATCTATCACTATTATTATTTTAAAATGATATCAATTCTTGATCGAACCATCAATATGTGTTTCATGGATATTAGTACAGTATCGATGAAGGAACTTATCTTCTATGTCAATCCCCAATGGAGATATAGTCAAAACATACAATGATATCAAAATAGTCAAACTAGGGACTTCAAAAATACATACAAAGCATTATGTTGACTCCCAATAAAATTATCAGGGATATTGATACAAATAAAAATTAATCAATTGATGTTCAAATAACAAATAGTGATATTGTTGATTTATAGTGATATCGATGCCCAATCGACTTATCGCTGTAAGTGTCACAAATATCAGTCATCTATTTATAGTATCGATGAAACACATTATCTACTATGTTGTTCAGTAATTGAGGTACCATCAAAACATACAACAATATCAACGTATTCAGACTAATTAAGGGCTTTGGAAATGACTACCAGATATTATACAAATTCTTGATGAATTGATCAAGAAGAGTGTTACTGATAAATCTTGGCTAAGCGATGTTCATATGTTAATGTAATAGGTCATAGCAATAGGATTATTGGCATGACAAAAAATAGAGATGTTTTTAAGTATATAATAATATTGATACCTGATTGAGTAATCGATATGTGTTACATTGATATAGTTCATTAGAGTATAGCATCAATGAAGCATCTTGTCTTCTATGTCAATCCACAATGGAGACATTGCTAAACCATATGATGATATAAAAACAATTGAGCTAAGGACTCTAGAAATGCCTACAAGAAGTTATACCAATTCCCAATGAAATTATCAGGAAGCTCTTTACTAATAAAACTTAATAGAGTGATGCTCAAATGTTATCAGTATAGATTATACGATAGTGAAGTGATGCTAAAATGATATCGGCATAGTCATCATTAGAGTGTAGCATTGATGAAGAACATTATTGACTATGTTGATCCGCAATTGAGCTACTGCCCAAACATATGACAATATAAAAATACTCAGACTAAAGGCTTCAGAAATTCTTACAAGACATTATATAATTTCTTGATGAATTCAAGAGTGTTACCAAGAAATCTTAGGAAACATAAGTTAAAATGTTATCAAGAGAAGGCATAGTGATAGTATTATCATTCTAGAAACAACTATTGCTATAGTTATTATATAGTTTTATTGATACCTAATCAATATATCGATATGTGTTTCATCAATATAATTCATTAATGTAAGCGACTGCATTGATCAAGCCCATTATCTTCTATGCCAATCCTGGATGGAGATATTTCCAAGGCCCAATACATACAACAAATAATGAACTTTAACAATTGGACTAACAACTTCAAAAATGCATATAATATGTTATATTGATTCCCAATAAGTTTATCATTGTAGTATATACTAATCATCAAAATATGCAAATGTCATCAGATAGAAATATTTACAACTATATCGATACACAATGAGAATATTGGTATATTATATGGTGGTAGTTCAATATGTACAAAGGGCATTGAAGGGATGTATAACAATAAAGAACCCATTGTCACGTCTGATTCAAATTCCAAGCCCAATTAGATTTCAAAGGAAAACATTAAATTCAAAGGAAGATAATTAAATGCACATTGTAGATGAAGATGACTAATTTATTCAGATTGTAAAGTGGTTGGTGGCTGCAAGTGCAAACAAATTTAGGGACGGACAATCTCACAAAAATAAAAAATTATAGAATAATGGAGCCATCTTCATCATCCAATAAGAGTAAATCTATAAAGAGTACTAAATTGAAAGGGAGGAAACATAAAGTAGAGGATGAGAAACCTCCTAGGAAGCTAAACCAATAGCTAAATGACTAGATGCAACTCCTAGGGCCTAGGTCAAGGTGCTCAAAGATAAATTTTCCTAACAAAGATAAGGTAGAGGATAAATAAAAAAATGTAGGTGATGTATGGAGAAGGTTGAGGGGTTATAGGCTCTTTTGTTGGAAATATGACCAATCAATTAGGTAAGGTGACTTATGTGGTTGTCATTTATGGCAACATTTGTTTTACAGTTTAGTTATGTTTACTTGTGAAAGAAAATTGTCTAAGTATTAGATAGTGTTACAACAACATTACAAGATTTGATGATAGCAAAATATTCCCTTGGAATATTTTCTTACATAGTTAACTAGAGATGTATGATATAATCTTGATGATGCATACCAGTGTGCATGTCCATATAGTCAACTGAGTTCAAGTTATGAAGGAATTAGTAATGTAGTCTTTTCATAGTATAGAACAAAGCATGTCAGCATAATGAGTTAAATGGATTGAATAATTGTTCAATTATTAATTCTTGATGAGATTACTCTAAGGATGATATGTGAGCTGACCAATGAAGAATTATTGATATGCTTGGTATAAATTAAGAACTTCATTTGCAAAGTTAATGTGAGAGAGTAACCAGGTAATTGTGAAGTAATGTGAATGTTGTGAAATACAAGTGATAAGTGAATGAGATGTTATGATTTGTGATGTGAAGCAATGCTATGTGAGATATGATACAGATTGATACGTGTTTAGTCACTCTTTGCATGAAGAATTGACAATCAAAAGATTTGCAAAGTACAACAAGTAATCCAGTATTGTATGTATATCTATTTCCTTGAAGAACTTATTATATAGTTGCATGTTAGGGCAGTGGGCTCTTCTTGCACACATTTGTATATGATCTACCAACTCCTAATAGGGTTGAGGCTTCTAACAAGACCTAGTCTCCTAATAGGGACTTGAGACACTATACATTCTTTATAGACTCCTAACAGGGTCAATATCCTTAATCAGATCCTTTATATAGTGAATCATCTTGTGGGTTACATCCCCATTGGGGTTTTTCCTTGGCCATGGTTTCCCTAGTTAACAAAATATGGTGTTATGAGTTATCTTCTTGTATGGTTGTTTATATTGTTTAGCACTCTTAGTTTTCTTTATTATGCATGTGGAAAAGTAATTAATAATATTAAATTATGGGTAAAAATATTGAAAATACTGATTCACCCCCGCCCCCCCCCCCCCCCCGCCCCCCTCTCAATATTATCTATTTCTAACATCTTTCTCTTTCATTACCTATGGAGAAATAAGGAGGCCCCTTTGTGCAATCCCTAGAACAAAAATTTAGGTAAATTGACTATGGCAAATGTGCTTGTGAATGTTAATTTTCTAGAATTATTGATTGATAATTATAAGCATGAAGAGAGATGTATCTATGATGGATCTAGAGAAGTATTTATGACTATATCAGTAGAAGTCATTGAAGAAGTGTTCAAAATGATATTGGAGTTTAATAAAAAGTTTTCCTTCACAGAACTAAAGAATGACTATTTCACAAATAATATTGCTCATAATGCATGGAAACTAGCTCTACATAAGGAGAAGGGTACATCAAAAGAGGAAGATGGTAATCCTTTTAATATCAATTTATTCATAACTTACCTCTAGATCACATACATGCCATGTGGATAGGTAAGAGGATTTGAAGTTCCATATTTAATGAGTGAGAGCCCTATGGTGCTAGCTACATATGTACATATGTTTGAACCAAGGGCATATGACTATAAAACATATCTTGCAAAAAAAATTCATGATTTTTTTATCAATTTTAATGACATTGAAAGTCATATTATTAGGCATTATTCACTATTAATTCATACAATGGTGTTCTATAGTCAATAGAAGGGTATTTGGCCAAAAGAATTGAGGCTAATTTTTTTTTTAAAGGATGGAGAAGACCAACCTGTGCAGCTTTGGACCTTGATTTGGGATTCCAGGTATATATCTTGAAATTATATAAAGTTTGAAAAACTAATTGTTCAACCTTTATATTACATGTTCAAATTTCCAATTCACCAATGCATTTCTGATGAGATTAAAATATTTTTGGAACCTTATGATTTTGGTCTGGTAGAGGTTGTCAATCATAATTGAGGTGTGTATACAATAAATTAACTTGTTTTAGAGTTTATGGATTTGAGGATGCACCATACAAATGCCCTAAAGCTATGCCAAATGTAATTGCATACCTAGAAATTTATAGCCAAATGAGTATTTCAAGAAGGGTTTTGGAGGCACAACATATAAACAAAAATTTCTCCCAAGGACTCTCATTTTTTGAGACATTATCATTGTTTCATCAAAATAATATGTAGTGATAGATAGAAATTAAAGGAGGGGTATCACAGGTTACATCAATTTCCTAGAAAAAATTATGACCTAGAGGGGTATATACATACATGTAGAAAATCAAAAAATTTGGGAGATTACCTCCATGTAGCTATTGAAACTAAATATTTATTCAATAACCTAGAAGAAGATGAAGCCCTAAAAGTAATTGATGAATACAATATGAAATTAATGAAAAAAGGCAAGAATTGGCATAGTTTGTTGCAGAAGCCCATGATTCAGATGAAGAGATGATTGATGATGCCATCTCTTGGGTTTGTGCAATTGAACTCATAGAAGAGGAGACTAATAAAGATGAGGCAGTTGCTACTAAACTGAATGTTCATCAAGATAACATCTTGGAAGAATACAACTCTTTTATCTTCAATGATAAATTTATAAAATCCAAGGAATTTTCTACCTTTTTGTATAATTTCAGAGGGAGAAAGTTTAGAGGATCTAACCCAACCATAACCCCAAAAAATTAAGAAGCATTATTGCTAAAGCTTAGGGAAGATATCAAGGTAGAGATGGATGTCATGACTCGAGAGAGGGGGAAGAAATAATTAGTGGAAGTTAGTGTCATCTTGTTTCCATGTTGGGATCTAAGTGCCTCTTTCATCTTTGATAACATGATCGAATGTTAGAATAAGGAGTTCAAGTTGGACATACAAGGGGTAAATGATATTTTTGTTGGGTCAAGATTAGTTAAGGAAGAACAAACCATGTTTTTATGGGCCCTATATACCTTGTTTAAGAGGCCTCAAATAATTGATGTAGAACATGCATTTATTACATGATGAGGCTAAAAGTTGGAGAGGATGATCCTATTGCATCAACACGAGCTGGGGTTGATTTGTCAAGACTCAACGAGTCACAAACTATAAGGACTATAAGGGAAATATATCAATACCAAGAAATGTATGAGGGTATTTTTAGAAAAAGTGGATAGTTAGCCCCAGTTCTATCATCCACTCATGAAAGTGAAATATGGAAGAATAAAAGTCATAGACTACAAGAAGAAAATAAGGAATCAACAAAGAAAGTACAACTAGTTCGAGTTAACATTGCTAACGCCTTACTAGAAAATAGGTTTAAGAACATGAAAATACATTTGAATTCACTTTTGGAATCATATACTAAGAGGTGTGATAATATTTTGTGTCATGAACAACTTAAGAAGAGATTAAATATGAAAATAGATGACCGTATGAATGTTGGTGATTGCCAAACTGAACCAATAAAAAGAATGATTGATGCTCATGAGGATTTAAGAAAAGTTGAGTGTTGAATTTAAAAGACTCAAGGAGCCCATCAAGCAAGGCCTCCCACCATTGATGAGTAAGAATAGAGAGATATATGATAAGAACCTATGGATCACCAAGTGTCAAAAGTTTCTTGATAATTCCTTTGTTGCTACCCAAACTGACATTTTGAAACTAAAGGGAGTAATGGAGCATATGGAGTGATTTCTTGCACTAGGAGTTCTGATTCAAAACATTGTGGAAGATTATGATACATGTGCATTACCCAAGTACCTTGAGCATGTAGTTGCATGTTCAAGATTTCTAGGAGATTAATTTCTCCATATGTATAATTTATTTTATAACAAACTTGCCAAACAATTTTGTATGCTTATGTTAAGTTCCATAGTTATAACTTATGTTTTATGAAGGGTTGCATGTTGGGTGATGCGATGCACTCCCCTGCCCATAGGTGGTTAATTATGTGGTGTTCCATGTTCACTAACAGTCATGGCTTTTGGTGCAACGACAAATGGGCCCTACAATTGGTATCAGAGCTTGGTTTTGGCCTAGTCATGGGTTCAAATCTCCTCGGTACCTTCTTGACCGGCATAAGCACTGGTATGCACATTGAGGGGGAGATTGTTGGGTGATGCGATGTGCTCCCCTACCCATAGGTGTTTAATTATGTGGTTTTCCATGTTCACTAACAGTCATGGCTTTTGGTGCAATGGAAAATGGGCCCTACATTGCATCCCTTTCCTTTATTAACTAGTTCCTCTCTTATAGATAGAGGAATGTAGAAAACTAGAAAAAGAACTCTATTTTATATAGACAATAAAAACATGAAAAGTGTTAAATAGTTTATTACAATTTTTATAGAAATATAAAGATCATGCTTTCAGTTCCTTCAGACTTCAATTCTTCCTAACTTTGTTTTCATTATGGCTAAGTTGCATATGATAAAATATGTTATAGGGGTTTCTTGATCATAAATCTGTATATACAAATATTTTGTTGCTTCATATTTGTGTGCAATGTATCTGGGTTTCTTCATCTTAAATCTACAAATGTATATGTTTTGTTGCTCAAGATTTTTGTAATAGAAACATGCATCAATAGAGACTAAAAGAAAAAATTCTTTAACACATGAGGCTAATTAATTTTTTAACAACTTTATGCCAAAAAAATTACACGTAGATAATAGAATCTAGATTTATCAAGTTATCAATAATTATTCACATCAATTCAAATGAATGTTGCATTTGGCAATACAATAACAAAAATCATGAATTGTAGTTTTGTAATTTGTACATGTAATATGATTGAATATGAAAGAAGTAGAGAAGAACTATAAATAACTAAGACCTAAATGATAAATCATTTCATATTTCATTTACTTAGCCTAAGATGTGATGCTTCCATACCACAAATGGACTCCAGATCCTAAAGTTGACTACTACTAATAGGTCCCTCTTCATTCTACTTTGGGTATTTAAAATAAAAATTCTTCATCTTCATTCTGACTCCAAGACCAAGATCCATTGTTTTTCTTAGAATTAGCCGGTAGGACAACCAACTTTTGAAGCATTGCAAAGCCCTTGTCTTTTGTGCATAGAATTCCAAATTGCCAATGTCCTATCATAAGGAAAATATCTAACATTGTACTAAGTTACAAACAACCTCAAGTTTCTAATTTTTTGTCTAGTTTGTTTATGATCTTTGATGTCAAAAACCCCAATGCACTAAAAAATCTCTCATCTTCTACTGTCCCCAATATCATTGTTTAACATAAATGAGAAAGTTTAAAATATTATGGTATTAAATTACACAACACTTCACTCTCACTCATCCTTTTCCAAAGCCTTGTTATTAAACCCAAATCAAATGGATTCTCAAATTTTTCCATCTACAATTTCATATACAATGAAAATTGTTTACATTATTTACTAAGGTTATTTGAATTTAAAATTCCTTTTATTGCTTGCCCATTGCAATGTGCATCTCTTGAAAATTGTGTCAACTTTGCATCATTTGGAGTATCTCCAAATTTATTCCAAAATTGAGGAAACACACAACCCATGGCTTTAAGAATTTCTTCTCAAGGGAATATTTCATGAATCTCACTTGAAATTTGGTATGAAATAGACATCACATTTACAATAATAGATTTAAAAATCCTATCAAAATCTTCCTTTCTCATTGGCAATACTCTACCTCACTTTCTTGTCTTACATTGGTGCATTGGTATTTGAAATCCTTTCACACACACACACACACACACACACACACACACACATATCTCATTTTTTGTGTTAAATCCTTAAAAAATTTCAGCATGATTCAAATCTATAATTGACTACCACTTGGGAAAAATGGGTTATGAACTATGAGATTTGAATACAAAGCGTCAAAGGCCAGGCATGTCATTTTATGTGAATCACTATAGTCATGAATATACATAGTTTTTTCTTGGGCTTTCTTAACAAGTTTGTTCATTAAATACAACATGGGGAGAAGACTAGATAAAGTTAATAGGCTCTCTATATCAATTAATTTATTTAACAGATCTAGAGCTTTGTCTACTATGAGGTGTTTCTCATATATTGCTCCAATCAAGGATTGATATTTTATTAGAACACATTCTACTAGTCTCTGCAAAGAGATCCATCCTGTCACAACATCCTTAAGAAGCTCACTTCCTTTTGTTATTCCCTTAGAAAAAATCTTGAATTGTGTAAAACATTTAGGAATTTTGGAGAAGCACAAGTAGAGTCACATATTAGATCTTCAACTTTTGACATTGTAGGTAAATCACTTACAATCTTATATGCTAAATTCATCGGTGCTCCATGTAGTGTATGCCAAACATGTAAGGTAAAATACTAGTTTGTAATCTTACAAAAAGATCAGCCCTTTGCCCTTGCATTACTGCAGCTCCATCTGCTCCAACACATACTAATTGCTTGGAAATTGTCAAGTCATCTATATCAACAATTTCATTCAAATATTTCTTAACTTCTAAATATTTTTTTTTTTCAATTGAATTAGTCCTCATTTTATGAACACAAAGTGGATGAGATCAATAAACATGTTCTTTTATAGTATAGACATGCTACAGACCCAAGAAGTGTCATCTATTATAATGATTTTATCTATGGATAATGTAATGAATTTGGATTCTTTTACTCTCTCCTATAAATTTTTATTTTTCCACCTAAGAAAGATAGTATTCTATTTCCCATCTAATGCTTGTTGACCAATGTCACATATGATAGTGAGGAACTCTCAAAAAAGATAATAAATTACTATATTCTAAAAACTTTCTCATAGGATGACCATTAGAAAAAATATGAAAAATAACACTCATATGAATGGTCTTTTTTAGGCTTTCATCATTGGCTACATATTGAAACCCATCCTTGATTGGATTTCTATTATTATCATTACCAATTACTCCGATTCTCTTGTTACACTCTATTGAGCTATCATTTTGCATGATTCTAAATCACAGGGGTCCTTTTAAACCCCTCTCTTGAAAATATGATCGATGACCAACTCCAAGGTTTTGGGTGGGTTTTGCAACCTATTGGATTTTCTCAATTAAAGATAAATGTGTATGTACATAAGGAGGCCTTTTCTAGTTCAAATCAATATTGGACAATCTTTTGTTGTCTGAAATGTAAATACAAAAGAGATATATTTTTGTATTTTATGTTTTATAATGAATGCAATTTATTGATGCAACTATATGAATTCCTATTTTAACCAAGTGTTAGAAAAGAAAATACAAAGATAGAGGAATGAGAGATTAAAGAAAATAACTTGAAAGAAAAATTTCAAATGGACATAAGCTAATAGTAACAACACGTCTGTGAATTAAATTATCAAAAGGATTAAGTAGGAAACCAATACAATTAGGAGCAGCACTTCCTCAACTCCACCAAGTCAATCATTGATGGGAACTTAATATAAACCAAAAGATGTTTCATGTTTCATCAAATTGTGAGGCCACAAAGAGTGCACTCATGCGAGACAAGATGCTATGCAAGAACAAAGATGATCCTTTCTTCAATTTGTTACAATAGTGGAATTTGTTAACACAAGGCAAACACTAGAATTAAAGGTCACACAATCATAACAACACAATAAAACCATTGGCTCCATTATTATTTATGAACATACATTCACAAAAATAACACACAAGATTTACTACAGTGTGAATGAGAGCACCAATAACATATATTATTGCATCAAAATAATGGCTTGGAGTACATATTACATCTATGTATATATAAGAAATTATCTCCTCCATTTGTGTTGGGATTAAGAGCTCTTTAAATGAAAACTTATGCTAAACACTAATAAAATAAAGCTAATTATATACAAACTAACTCTCTAAATGGTGCTAAGTATGCCTCTACCCTTGTTTGTATCCATTAATGGGTACATGAGCCTTTACATGAAACAAAAGAAAAAAAAGAATAAGAAGATAAGAAGAAGTTGTGAGTTGATCTACAAGTCTCTGGGAATTCTAAAAATGGAAGCTTGGCATTCTTTAGACATTTCTAGGAGTTGAGCTGCCATCAAAATGCATTTCTGGTGCATGGAATGTTCTAAAATATCAACTACCAGTTAACCATTGGTACACCTATGTAAAAAGTGCACCTATACACCTTGGTGACAGGTTTCAAAAATCCAAAAAATCTTCTTAAGTGTCAAAACAAAATTTCTAGTACTGTGGTTTTCTTACCCTTTAGACTAAAATGATGTCTTGATGTTTATTGTTGAATTTCTCTATCATTTCTACTACTTGAGTAGCTTTTGGTATATCTAAAGCCTCATACTTATTCTTCACTACTTGCTAGTAATTGCTAACTTCTATCTGAGTCTCCACAAAATCTTCAAGCTTGGTATCTATTTCCAACAGTGCTTCTTCAAGTTTAAATGTTTGTCTAATGTCATCCTCTAAAGAAGCTTGTTCAAATGTTCCTCTAAACTATTGGACTACTAATTGCACTGTAAAAAGCTTGGTCTTAGTCTAATATTAAAAAATCTCAATTCACATGGCATTATAGTACCTCTCTATTTCCAAAAATTACTCTTAAGCTTTGTCTTTGATCTATTGGATCTCCTCACATAATCCTTCCATTACTTTATTTCCTATCGATATCTTTTCAATCAAATCATTGAGCTTATCAAGATTCTCTATAGTGTGTACCTCCATTAACATGTGATACCTATAACCCTTTATTGATCTTAATGATTGTAAGTCCTTAGCACGGTTATGTACCTCATCCATCGACACAAAATCTTGGTTTGCTATGGAAACCAACTTTTCAACATTTGATTGGATGTTGTATAATAGGTTCAGATTATCCTACATTATTTGCACTCCTCTCTCTTCAAAACTATCTCGTCATTGTTGACATGCCTCCAAAAAAGAATCCAACTATTTCCTTTCCTATTTTCTTCCTAATGTCACTCCAAGAAATACTTCTAGATTTCCCAAGTTGATAGGTCCCACTAATTCATTTAGGTAGCCTCTGAGTAGATTATTCTAATTATGCAGTGTTGTCAATTCAATCTCATCTTAATCCATATATCAGAACAACTCCTTGATGCCTGTGATGATCATTACTTTGGTTGTGTTCACTGTGGGCTTGCCCAACATAACCTCTTTGAATTGGTAATATTTTGGAGTCAGTTCTTCAGTGTCAGCATGAGGAGGAGGAATAGCAATATTTATGAGAAGGTCCTGTTCTTGGTTCTTCATTATGAAGACCAATATTCTAGAATCACCCTTAGGTGGCTCAAGATTCTTTATCACTTTAATTGGTTCCTTCATTCCTTCCTCCTATGTCAGCTCTAGCTACATTTTCTATCAAAAAATAACCTCCCTCTTTAGCCATGATGATGTGGTCACCATAGGTGATATATACTTAGCTAAAGAGGTTGGTTTTGGAGTAGGCTCCTTTATCTTATCACTTCTCTATGGAGTCTTCTCTTGCCAAGGGAGATCTTTAGAAGGAGTCTTTGTGCTCTGTTGGGCTAAGGATCTAGCCTTTGTATATTGAGGAGTTTTTTGAGTTTCTTCTAGTATTTATCCCTCCTTGGATACTTCATTGACATGAAGTTGTTGGAGTATTCCTTCCTCGGTTCCTTATTCTTCTATTTTTGCTTGAATGACTAGAGGAGGTGAGTTGCTAACCCTTTATCCAAAATGACCACATCTTGTGATGGTGGTAGTGGAATGCCTAAAGATCCTTTAGGTAGTAGAAGAAATTGATTCCAATCCTCTCCTAAAGGTTGGCTCATGGGAGTATCTTTGATATTCTCTCTCACCATCTCAGTACTCATTGGCATAAAGTCAAAATCTAAGAGGTTGAAGACATAAGTTCCTTTACCCTCCATTTCTGCTATCCACTTTTGTTGTTTATCTTCAAAAGTTGATACTTGGTTAGGTTCTCTTGGAGTAGATATACATATCTATGTAGAGATTCTTCTTCTCTCTTCCTCTACAACTTTTTCTGAGCAAGTTCTTTGGATCAAGGGTAAAAAATCTATTTGTTCCCCTTCTTGCTCATCCTTGCCTTTTAAAATGGTCTCTGGAACCTATGGGGATGGAGTATTTTGCTTCTTCAATATCCTTCTCTATGTACCCACCATATTTGATTTTATTCTCACTCTCTTTGGAGCCGTGGGGGAGGTTTCTTCCTCTATAGTTATTGGCAGTGAAATCCTCTATTCCTTTTTTTTCCTCCTATCATTCTGGTTGTGCCTCCTTTGGAGGTTGATCTATGGGCTTAGCTTTCCATTGGTTGAGTTGTTCCTATTTTGTAGGTTATTGGGCCTCAACCACTTTTTTGTTTTCCTTAGAGGGTACCCTCTTCCTCTTCTTTCCAATATCTACCTCAAAGTATTCAAATTCCCACTCATGTTGATGTACCATTTCTAAAGTTACTATGGATTTAGTAGGGTAGGTTCATATAGTGACCTTCACACCTTTACTTTTGATAGGACTATTTGTGGCTTGTAGAGGTATGGCCTAAGGAACTAGATCTATCTAAAATAGTTTATGAATCCATTTCCTTATTAGATTGACCACATGTTTGAAACAATGATTTATATCATCATTTTCCTCTCCCTTGATCTCAACATTCATGATCATCCTATCATTGATTTTGTCTTTATTATACAAAGGATCCATAAATTTTGGTACATCCTTTTCCATGGCCTTAAGAGGAATCTTCATCTTCAACACATTTTCTACTAGGTATAGACTCATCCTACAATAGTCCCTTATATAGAAATCATAATCATCTATCACATTCATCTAGTGATCTTCAAGGGCATCAATATGTACAAACTATTTCCTTGCCAAATTTTTAACCATCCCAATGTTGTCAAAGAATAGGAAAGGGGAGTTGTATTCTTCTAAGGGATATTGATCACATTTAGAGTCAAAGTTGTTAATATCTTGTTTCTGCTTCACCTCAAATGTACCAATTTTAATTGGCTAGACCCATGTCTTCTTATTCTATTTTCTAACTCTATCATAAGAAGAAGTGAATTGGCATACTATCTTTAGGAGTGTCAACCTATCTAAAGGATATCTTGGGATCTTTTTAGGGTACATAAGAGTACCAGCTACCCAAAGGTATGTGAAAGTCTTAAATTGAATGTAGTAGGTACCTATCTCTATAATTTTGATTATCACTTCTACTAACATTCTCTTTGCGTAATCTCATTCAATGAATCAAATGATGGAAAAGATGAACCCAACATCGACCACTCTATATTCCACACTCTATAGTGGAAGCTTCTTTTTCACTCATTATGGGTATACCACATAGGGCCAAGAATTTTTTATCTTACATGCTTCCCTTTTTATACAAGCCTAGATAATCAGTAGTTCTAGCCACTAGCAATTACACCATGTATGATGCCATGTAGAAATATAGATCATATTTAATGATGACTAGCTACTCATTTGAGTTATCACTTAGGATGGTGCCCTAATCAATGGGCATCTTGGTGGCCCTTATGGTTGTATATATAGGAAAACCTAATTTTTCGGGAGCATGTGTAAATAATCTATAAGGCTCCTACCTTAGTACCACATTGTTATCCCTAAATAGCATGGATATGGTAAGAACTAGGAAGTATGAGGAGGTGAGGTTTCATGTCCTTATCTCTAATGCATGGTATGTGAATTATAGATTGTCATCATACACCATATGATAGAAGGATGATAAGTAGGTTCTAGGATTTAGGTACATCATGATTGGCATCTTCCTTATTAATATTGGACCTAAGGTCTTATTAAGACTGATATACATTGTAGTCATTTTTCATAAATATCATATTCAAAATGTCACTAGGTCAGTAAGCTAGGGCCCTATGGAATAAAGACTTGAGATGTTGTAATTTAGGAAACTGTGATCATGGTTCATAGTATATTATGATCTATTAGGATAGTTGTTATAAGAGACCTTTGTGAAAAGATGAATTAACACCCACTCTTATAATATTAGTAATAAAACTATATGTAATTGAATCAAAGAATACTAGCTATGATGATTTCATTTTCGTGGTGTTAACCTAAGGTATTTGATTGGAACTAATTTTCATGATTGGCTGATTTAGCAATGTAGATTTAACACTTTGTCATTTAATAGGAAATGGATTAGAATGTGGTTTAGAATGTTAGTTGGATCACTTGATTTGGAAATTATTTGATATGTAGATTTTGACATATTAATGTTTCAAAAACTTTATATGAAAATGATTGAGAAATAAAAGTTGATTATGACAATTAAGTATGTTAAAATTAATTACATGATTTATGATTATATGCCATATGTAGATTTCTATATTTTAACATTTTGAATGAATTATTTGAAATGATTAGATAAGGAAATTTAATTTAAAATATGTTGATATGGATTTCCTAAAATTTGAAATTTTATGCATTTATGATATATGTATTTTATACGACCTCCTTGGACTACTGATGCTCGAGTTTAAGCTACAAGAAGTGGAACCATGGAAGTTCTTGGGGGAAATAGGGTCCAAACCCTTATGAACATAGTTAACCAAGGTGAACCTTTGGAAGATTCAAAAGCCTCATTGTTAAAGTATTTTTCTTCATAAATGTGAGTTTTCTTGGATGTGGAAATATTTAATCATAAAGATGCATTAGGGACATTCATGGTGATGTGGAATGTGTTTTTCTTTTGTGTGTCACTTGACACTTGTGAACTTTGTGTGTAACTGACATGTCATTTAGGGTTTTATTCATGGTGGCATTTTACCCTAAAACTAATTACCTTGTTAGTGATTAAGTAAACCAACTTGAAAAGGGCTAGGATGGGTCATTATCAAAAAGAAATTCGAATTTAGACTTGTCTAGAGTTTTTAAGGGTCATTAAATGGTTCCATAGTATCTTTTATGGGAAAATAAGCTACCCATATGATAGTACAACATGTTAGGGACCTAATTTTGACCATGATAGTGATTAGATAGCCTAAGGGGCCCCTTTACTAATGCCTTCTTCCACCAATTCGAAAATGGAGTTATCACGAGTTATTTTCTATGTTTCCACTAAGTCAAAAATAGAAAACTTAGGGGGAGACAAGTTTGTAAGAAGAAGTGGCTTCGTGTTTTTGCCAAAAATAGTTAGGGAGAAAGCCTTTTTAGAGAGCCTTAGACAAACTAGTGGGGTATTCACCCACTCTCTAAGTTTAAAGATAGGGAGGGTTTTGGAGGGATGCTAAGGGAGCTCTTCCTCAACTAGCATTGCCATTAGCTTGGATCAAGGTAAGTTCTCAACCATGACCATTTTGTTTTAGCTTTGCATAATGAATATGAAAGTATGAAATGTTGTTATGGAATCATGGATTTCTATGGTAATCTTTGTGTTATGTTGTGGTAGTGTAATGGGTTTCATGCATTTTCTTGGTTTTTGATGCAGGAGCATCCAAAGGTATAAGGGCAATCCTGTGTCACCCAAAAAAAATGTACTTAGACTTAGTTTCTATTTTATGTCTTTACATTTTTGGATACCCATTTGGCTCAAATAAAGGTTCCAACTCTCATAGTTCAACTATCAGTGCATTTGAAAATCTCGAAAAAATAGGAGCATGCAATTTGACCATCATTTTGGTGACCTAGAAGGTGTGACTTGGCCAGATGAATGTAATCAAGATTTAGAGCATTCCAAAAAAAGAATCAGGTCAAAAGGCCCCACGGTTTGAAAGTTATTGCAGTTTTTCGGGTTTTGGAGACCCCCTAAGAATGCTTTAGAGTCAGGTTTGGGGCATTAAATGACCTCGAAAAGGGTCAAAAAATGGGGGACGAGTGAAGCTTTTCCATAGGGCTATAGAGCGCTTCGAGAGCTTTCCAAAAATGTAAACGGTTCGTCAATCGGAGTTACGGTTCAAAAGTTATGCCTCCCGAAAGTTCGGCTACCGTTTCTGGATTCTTCTAGAATTGCACCGACTTCTAACGTAGCTTCCGGAACCTTCTATTTTGTCGGTGGATGCCTACTAGCACTTTCTAGAATGTACTCCTAGTCCTTAACCCTCTGGGGTCTATTTAAGGAGATTTCTGGCATTGTAAAAGGCAGTTCGGATTGGAGCTTGAGAGGAGGGCTAAAAGGAGAAATATTCTCCAGATTTATGCTATTGTAAGCCCGCAGGGCATGTTTTGAGTTTATTTTCTCTGCACTGTTTGTACCAGCTTATTTTCTCAGTTAATATAATTTCCCCTTTCTATTGTGTCTATTCTAGTTGTTGGGTTGTGTCCCCATCAAGTGGTATCAGAGCGGGTTTTCCTGAGTGTGTAGACAGAGCGCCGACTGTGAGGCAGTTTGCACCAGGACTGTGTGGTTGTGGGTTCAAGTTAGAAGATGCCTCCACGAAGAGAGCGTGGTGGAAGGGCCAGAGCTATTGATCCTGAGGAGGTTAGAGCCCTCCAGAGATAGGTACAAGCATTGCAAGAGGAGCTTCGTAGAGGAGCAAATATTGCCGCAGATGATAATAGTGAGGATGAAAATGAAGAGGAAGTAATGGAAGTTGACGTGGAAGTTCTGAATCCTATAGAGGAAAGGCTTTTTAGGGCCATTTCTAGGTTTGGGAAAAGACCTACAATTGAAGTGGGTATATTTTCGGGAAATTTGAAACCAGATGAGTTGATCGATTGGATCAATGAACTGGACAAATACTTTGAGTATGAGGATATAAGGGACCCAGATGGGGTTAAGTTTGCAAAGGCAAAACTAAAAGGCCATGCCAAAATCTGGTGGCAAGAGATTCAACTGGAAAGACTTAGAAGAGGAAAGGAGAAGATCACAAGATGGGATCACATGGTGGACAAATTGAAGAAGCAGTTCATTCCTGTGGACTACGAGCTTGATATGTTTAAGAAGATGCATGGGTTAAAGCAAGCAAGAAGATCAGTCCAAGAATATATAGAGGAGTTTTATTGACTCTTGATTAGAGCAGGGCATGCAGAAGAAAATAAGGAGAAGGTTGCTCATTATATCAGTGGGTTACGACCTAGCATCCAGGAAGAACTAAGTCTGGTAAGAATGACCAGCGTTGAAGAAGCATACCAGTTTGCCCTACGAGTTGAAGAGAAGCTGAGTAAAAGGTTTGAAGGAAGACAAAGAGGGCACGGTCAAGGAGGAAGGGGAAGCGGTAGATCATCTGGAGGCCGCAATGAAACTCAAAAGAAAAATGAAGATGAGGTTACTAGCAGGAACCAGAGGAATGAGGGTTTCAACCGCTCCCGTGATCAAGACTTTGGAAATCAAAGAGGAAGAGGTAGAGGATGTGGGCAAGGAAGAGGAGGCTTCCGTGGTACCTGTTTCCATTGCAATGAAGAAGGTCATCGTGCCTTTGAATGCCCTCAATGACAAGGAAGGATAGATAGGAGAGCTGAGGGCCAAGCTAGGGTTGCTCATGTGGATGAGGATGCACAATCATCACATTCAGAGGATGCAGAAAGAGGAGAGACCTTGGTAAATGAAAGAGTCTTACTAAGTGGTGAAAATGAACTAGGACAATGGAGGAGCTTGTTCCGTACCAGATGCAAGTGTGAGGATAAATGTTGTGATGTGATCATTGATGGTGGTAGCATCGATAACTCGGTATCCGAGGAGATGGTCTCTAAGCTGAAGCTCAAGAGGGAGAAACATCCCCAGCCCTATCAGATTTCTTGGGTAAAAGATGATCATAAGGTCCTGGTAAGTGAACAATGTTTAGTAAAATTCAAAATTGGGAGTTACCATGATGAAGTTCTTTGTGATGTTATTTCGATGGATGTTTGCCATCTATTGTTGGGTAGACCATGGCAGTTTGATAGACATGCAATACATGATGGACATGCAAACACATACTCTCTGACAAAGGATGGAGTTTGCCACAAATTGAAGCCCATGAAAAAGGAAGGTGAAAAGGTATGTAGCAGTGCTAGGATTTGTCTTGTTGATGGAAGGAAGTTTTTAGATGGCATGAAACATCAGCGCATGTGCTATGCTTTGATTCCTAGAAAAGATAAAGAAGGTAGTAGTGAAATACCATTTGAAGTTTCAGATTTACTAGGAGAATTTGGAGATATTATCTCTGATAATGTTCCAGATGGATTGCCACCAGTAAGGCAAATCAGTCATCAAATAGATCTGATTCCAGGAGCTAGTTTGCCTAACAAGGCTGCTCACAGGATGACTCCTACTGAAACAGAGGAGCTAAATAGACAGGTTCAGGAGCTGTTGAGGAAGGGCTTGATTCGAGAGAGCCTGAGTCCATGTGCAGTACCTGTAGTACTCGCACCAAAAAAGGATGGAGAGTGGAGGATGTGTACAGATTCCCAAGCTATAAATAGGATAACCATCAAGTACCGATTTCCTTTACCAAGGATGGATGATCTTATGGACTGCTTGAGTGGAGCTCAGTACTTCACAAAGATAGATCTGAAGAGTGGCTATCATCAAATACGGATTAAAGAAGGAGATGAGTGGAAAACAGCCTTTAAGACCAAGGAGGGTCTTTATGAGTGGTTAGTCATGCCCTTTGGATTGACGAACGCCCCAAGCACCTTCATGCGGCTCATGAATGAGGTACTTAAGAAGTTCTTGGGAAAATTTGTTATTGTCTATTTGGATGATATTTTAATTTTCAGCAAGACTTTGGAAGAACATTTACTGCATATTCATAGTGTCCTTGAAAGGCTAAGGGAAGAGAAACTGTTAATTAATCTAAAGAAGTGTGTCTTTGCAAAAAGGGAGTTAGTCTATTTGGGATTTGTTATATCACCCGAAGGTCTCAAAATGGATCCAGAGAAGGTAAAAGCCATCTTGGAATGGCCTACTCCAAGGTTTACTACTGAGGTAAGATCATTTCATGGTCTGGTTAGTTTTTACAGAAATTTTATTAAGAATTTCAGTGGCATATGTGCACCTCTAACTGATACAATAAGAGGGGATAGAAAAGAGTTCAAATGGACTACAACAGCTGCGAGAAGTTTTGAATTGCTGAAGAAGAAGGTGACTGAACAGCCTGTGTTGGCACTTCCAGATTTCAAAAAAGTATTCCAGGTGGACTGTGATGCTAGTGGTAGCGCTATTGGGGCTATATTAAGCCAAGAAGGTAAGCCTATTGCATATTTTAGTGAAAAATTGAATGATGCAAAGAAGAAGTATTCTGTTTATGATCAAGAGTTCTATGCAATAGTTCAGGCCTTAAAGAAATGGAGGCATTATTTATTGCCAAAGGAATTTGTTTTGTATACTGATCATCAGGCATTACAGTACCTAAATAGCCAAGGTAAATTGAATCAGAGGCATATGAAGTGGGTAGAATTCTTGCAGAGTTATACATTTGTGTTAAAGCATACAAGTGGAAAATCTAACAGGGTTGCAGATGCATTAAGTAGGAGACAATTGTTGCTTACAACAATGCAGGTTGAAGTAGTTGGGTTTGATGAACTCAAGAATTTGTACCCCGAGGATCCTGATTTTGCTGAAGCATGGAAAGCTTGTAAAGAACCTGTGGCTGTAGATAGAACCAAGTGGTTAGACTATTTGATTCAGGATGGCATGTTGTTCAAAGGTAGTCAATTGTGCATTCCAAGGAGTTCCATGAGGGAAAATCTGATTAAGGAGAAACACAGTGGAGGGATGGCAGGACATTTTGGTCAGGATAAGACCATTGCCATTCTTAGAGAACATTATTTTTGGCCTCAAATTACACAGGATGTGAAGAAGTTTGTACAGAGTTGCCAGGTTTGTCAAGTGGCCAAGGGGTTTAGTCAAAATACTGGCCTATATCAGCCATTGCCAGTTCCATCAAGGCCATGGGAGGACATAAGTATGGATTTTGTTCTTGGATTGCCAAGGACACAAAGGGGTAATGACTCAGTATTCATGGTGGTTGATAGGTTCTCCAAAATGGCACATTTCATTCCATGCCACAAAACTCATGATGCTATCCATATTGCAGACTTGTTTTTCAAAGAGGTGGTAAGACTACATGGTCTTCCAAGAAGTATAGTTTCTGACCGAGATACTAAATTTGTGGGGTATTTCTGGAGGACATTGTGGAAGAAGTTGAGAACAGACTTGAAATTCAGTTCCACGCATCACCCACAGACTGATGGCCAAACAGAAGTGGTAAATAGAAGTTTGGGCAATTTGCTGAGATGTTTAGTTGGAGATAAGCCCAAGGGATGGGATTTGATTCTACCACAGGCAGAGTTTGCTTATAATAACTCTGTAAATAGGAGTACTGGAAAATCACCATTTCAAATTGTATATGGAAATAGCCCAAGGACTGCACCAGAATTGAGGAAGATAGAACAAGGGGAGAGAACAAGTGCTGAAGCTGAGGAATTTTCTGAACACATCAAGCGTCTACATGAGGAGGTTCAAGCACACATTATCAAGATGAATCAAGAGTATAAAGCTAGGGCTGATCAAAGGAGAAGACATAAGGAATTCCAAGTAGGGGATCTTGTCATGGTGCACTTACGAAAAGAAAGATTTCCAGTTGGTACTTACAACAAGCTAAAAATGAAGAAATTTGGTCCCTGCAAAATTTTGAAGAAACATAACTCAGGAAATGCATATGAGGTTGAGCTGCCAGATGGTATTCACATTTCTCCCATTTTCAACATTGCAGATTTGACAGAGTATCATGATGATGGTGCTGATGAGGAGCTGGTTTTAGAGCCATGTCCAATTCCTGCTTCTAAGAAGAAGGAGATAGAAGACATTCTAGATCATCGTGTGGGTAGGAGTACCAGAAACAGGCAGTATGAAGAGTATTTGGTCAAATGGAAAGGATGACCGATCGAAGACTCAACTTGGATTTCAGCAGCTGAGGTTTCCCATTTGGGATTTCCTCTACCATCCATAAAGTGACAGGGTCACTTTTCAATCTACCCTGGGTGTCTAATGCAGGAGCATCCAGAGGTATAAGGGCAATCCTGTGTCACCCAAAAAAAATGTACTTAGACTTAGTTTCTATTTTATGTCTTTACATTTTTGGATACCCATTTGGCTCAAATAAAGGTTCCAACTCTCATAGTTCAACTATCAGTGCATTTGAAAATCCCAAAAAAATAGGAGCATGCAATTTGACCATCATTTTGGTGACCTAGAAGGTGTGACTTGGCCAGATAAATGTAATCGAGATTTAGAGCATTCCAGAAAAAGAATCAGGTCAAAAGGCCCCACAGTTTGAAAGTTATTGCAGTTTTTCGGGTTTTGGAGACCCCCTAAGAATGCTTCAGAGTCAGGTTTGGGGCATTAAATGACCTCGAAAAGGGTCAAAAAATGGGGGACGAGAAAATATTTTCCATAGGGCTATAGAGCGCTTTGAGAGCTTTCTGAAAATGTAAATGGTTCGTCAATCAGAGTTACGGTTCAAAAGTTATGCCTCCCGAAAGTTCGGCTACCGTTTCTGGATTCTTCTAGAATTGCATCGACTTCTAACGCAGCTTCCGGAACCTTCTATTTTGTCAGTGGATGCCTACTAGAACTTTCTAGAATGTACTCCTAGTCCTTAACCCTCCGGGGTCTATTTAAGGAGATTTCTGGCATTGTAAAAGGCAGTTCAGATTGGAGCTTGAGAGGAGGGCTAAAAGGAGAAATATTCTCCAGATTTATGCTATTGTAAGCCCGCAGGGCATGTTTTGAGTTTATTTTCTCTGCACTGTTTGTACCAGCTTATTTTCTCAGTTAATATAATTTCCCCTTTCTATTGTGTCTATTCTGGTTGTTGGGTTGCGTCCCCATCAGTTTTCTTCCTTGATCTCCTTGTTTTGTTTTGAATTTTGAATTTTTCATGGGTGTGAAGGCTTCACTCACCCTTGGGAGGGAAGAGAAGCCTTTTTGAAGGGGGTTAGTTGGGCTCAACATTGAAGTTGAGAGAATTTCCTCTTGGAGAGGGTTTTGTTGTGCATGGCGTATGGGCTCCATTGAAGCCATATGCCTTATTTGATAGCCTTGAAGAGGCATTTGTATTATGGGAGGTATAAGTGTATTGATGTGAGGTGAAGGATGTATTTGATATCCTTGAAGTGGCATTATGAAATTGAAAATGTATATGTGTATATGGATATGGCATTCTCCTCTTTGGAGAGCCCACCTTCACCCATTGTTTCATGATTCCAATGGTGAATCATTGTGTTAAACCTTGGAGGGTTGTTTATGTCTTGTGATATTTTATTTGCATGCATTATGAAAGGTTTGAGTGTAACCTTATTTGAGCCTTGTCTTCCCTACTCGGTGGGTGGCCTCTTATAGGCCTTGGATGGGAGGTGAGCCTCCATAGTCCTTGCGTATTTATTTTGTAGGCTTTTCTTTAGACCCATTAATACATTAGGGCCTCCCCATCTCATTGTAGAAGGAGCAAAAGATATGTCATTCTAGAATGTATACGAAAGGATAAAATCCTCCTCCATATCTTGAGTATTGCATTTTCAAAGTTGAAACCTCCATAGTTGTTTTGTGTGATATATTTGGAAGGAGAAATCTTCCTCCATGTCACTGAACATTGTATTTGTAAGGGAAAAGTTCCTGTTTGCTAATTTGTGTATTGTGATACAAAAGGAACTCTCCATTCTATGTATATCATTGTAAAGAATGGGTTCATGGAAGAAAGAAAGTAATTTTGGATTTCCTATTAACTTTTTACATTATAAGATTTATTGTGATGAATCTAGTTGCATTGAAAGTAAAGGATTAGATTGTCATGGTAGATGCATATGAAATGCAAAGAGATTATTTTTAATGGATAGTCATGATATTGAATGCCCAAGCAACATAAATAAAAAAAATTATCTATGAGTCAACATTAGTAAATGCATCTCATAGCTATGGTGTACATTTAATAGCTTCAATTTCATAATCCCAATAGGAAGAAGTTTCAAGTCTCTTAGTGTTAGATAATGATAATATAACTCCATATTAGATCTTGCTCAAAATAAGTACCCATACCTCATTATATTGATAAGTTGTTGATTAAAAATAAATTACCTATGCAATGCTTTGAAACATAAGATAATCATCAAATGAGGACTCTTAGTAGATCATATATATATACTTAGTGAAAAAAAAACTTTATAAAAGAGAAGAAATGTCTAAATATTACTAACTCGATACTTATTTGATTTTATTAAATGATATCATAAATAGACTTAAAATTTAATTTCAAGAAATGAAAAAAAAATTATGTGCAAACAACATATTAACCTTTTTTTTTGTTTAATATGGAAATAACATGGTAGGAGATAAATCAACAGTTTCTTCAAAAGCTTCTCAAACCATCTTGTAGTACCTTAAACTAAGAACGTGGCCTTTCGGTCAAGTAAATCATGCTTCCACCACCCTCATAGAAACATGCTGAGCTTTATTAGATTCATGTGTGTAACCAACCTAGAAGTAATATTTTAACCCCCAATGTTCTATGAAGGACCAATTCAATTAAAGGATTAAGGTTATGTTGCAATCCTACAATCATAACCGATGGGTATCTCAAACCTTTAGCCTTCTATAATCTAGTATAGTAGTGCTTAGTTCCTAATATTTTGTTCTAGATATTACCTTTACAATAAATAAATAAAAATTTAAAAAATTGCTAGTTGTGTTTTGCCTCATAAATTTTGGGCATGACACAATCTAACATTACTTGTACATGTATATCAAGATTCAAGTAAATCAAAATATAACTAATCTACTTGAGTTTTGGAACTAATGTAACCAAAAGACAAGAGTTCCCACTCAACCTCAGAGAAGCTCAATAAGGGCACCTACAAGAGGCCTTTTTGGTGTTCTCAAGATGGAGGGATGTGGATTTGCTCTCCTTAAACATAACTACAATTTAATCCGATCAAATCCATTTGAATGAATACAAGAATGAAAGTAGAATCTATACTAAGATGTATGTAGAATACCTTTAAGAAATGGCTATGAGTAAGACAACCTCAAAAGGACTCCAAAGGATGTGAATTAGAAATGGGATATAATGAAGTAAACTAACAATACTATGCTAGCATAAAAATATGCAAGAAATAGGATTTGAAACAATGCAAAACAACTACCAAAGATTAGCTCTAAGCATGAAAATCTCTAAGGAAACTCTAACACTATACTAGCATGATAACAATGCAATGAAGGAGATGAAAAATTCTTGAGACATGGGCTCTATTTATAGGCTTGAGGGAGACCTTGAGGAAGTGGTATCTATGTGGCATACATATAGGTGCCACAAGGGAGACACATGGGCTAATGAACAAGCCACGCAAAAGTCAAAATTATTGGAATTCTTTAGAATAATTGAGAGGAGGGGGACCTGAATTACTTATCCAAGGTCTAGATGTGCAAATGAAATTTTTCAATTCTTAGTAGGTCCATATTAAAAAAATCTTATCATGCATGCATCCAATAGATCATACAACACTTAGACTTTCCAGGTTATTATACTAGGTCAAAATAATTTTGTAGAAATGTAAACATGAAACATATTCAATAATACATCTAACACAAGGATTTTATGTGGAAACCTAATTTGGGAAAAACCACTAGTACCATGCTACCATTTCTTACTCCTTTGAAGTGATGCCCTATGAAAGGCAAACCTTATTAAAAGTTATAATACACACTATTAAATGTGACCTAGTTAGAGGATTTCAATCACCCTATTAGGAGTGAGTGTTATTAGAGGACTTTAGATCATTCACTTGGAATGTCACCTAATTAAAGGATTTACAAATAACCATTAGGTCAAATTTAATCCAAAGGATTTACCCTAGACTAGTACAATGATTAGAAAGTAAGAATAAGGCTTGATCTAATAAAAAAGTATAACTCAGTTGTAAATTATAGATCTCTATTTCAGTCCTCCATTCTACATGGCTTTCACACACTTAAGCTCTAATAGCTTTTTCACCATTCAAGAAATCATATTCTTAAGCCATCTTACTTTGCATGCAATTGCAATCTCTTCTGTTTGGCCATTGAATGAAGCAATACCCTAGACTCTTTGAATTCCCTATGTTCTTGCACATGACAACCTTTTCTTTTGACAAGCTCTCTCTATAAATAGAGATTTAAAATCTTTTTTTGCTTAATCAAAATTGTCCATTTCAATGTCAGGTAGAATTAGGTAGGATACAATGAATCTACTCATTTTTCTATTTGGTTCCTCTAGAAACTTCTTCCTTGAATTTTCCAAAAAATGGTTTACCTTGAATTCTGTTCCACTAGCTCATCATGGTTAACTTCTACATGCTTCACAATAGTCAAGAAAATAAAATAGTTAGCTCAGATTCATCAAATCTATGATTTAACATGAATATTGGCACTCAACATCAATATGTTGTCACTTAGCTTCCATACTATGCTTCCACTGAGCCAACGCTAGTTTAATCAGTGAACTAAAATTAACTGATGCTTGGCATTACCTAAACTTAACTTACACTATGTTCACTCAGCATACACTGAATCTTCACTTTTCTTGGCTCCAACTAATTCTTTGCTTGGCTTGTACTATCTTTTCTTGGCACCTATTGTGCTCTCGATTAATCTTGGTAGACATAATTCTTCTTACTTGTTCTTCTAGACTTAATCAGTGTATCCAACCTTTGTAGCCTACAGAAGATAAACAATACACTATATCATCATAGTCTTAACTAATCTTTGTACTCCTTTTTCATACCATAACTCAACCTTTCCTATAGGTGCTCTTGTTATCTCATTTTATCAAATCATCTTCATCAATCAAACAAATTATAGTACTGAAATTAACTAAGTAGTTGTCTTACCAGTAAGTAGCAGGTTTGACATCTATGAAAAAATAATGATTGAAACACATCCTCATGCTTTTATCAATCTTTTCTCAACAAAAATTAGCCATTTTTATCTGGTTGGCTCAAGGTGTGCTAACACATGTGTGAGAAACCTTGGGGAAATGAATGGGGGGCCAAGGATGTAACAGTCCTTTTGGATAAGTTAATGAAAGGGGGGCTCTTAGGGATTGAGTTGTTCACACATGTGGGAGAAAATACTTAGGGGCTAGAAGGTGGTTAAAAGTGATGTTAGGATTAATAAAGTGGATTTAGCAAGTGGTAGGCTTAGAAGGATGAGAGTGATGGGTGGTAGGCTAGGTATTAGGTGGGCTTAAGATTAAATCAAATATGATTTAATTTAATCATAGGATTAGAGAATTTAATGAAGTGGGGCAAATTAAATAAGATGGAATTTACTTTAAAAAGGAGATTTATGGAGCATCATGAATTAAATAAATTTAGTACATTAGGGAGAAGTATTCAAATTTAATTTAAATATATTAGGAAAGTGAACCTATTTAATTAAATAAGTAGAGGAAGATGATATATAATATTAATTAATATATAATTAATTATAGTGACAAGGGAAATATTAAATAAATTAATATAGTGTTTGGGATGATATAAGTGTCTATATTTTCCCCCTCTTTGATGTAGTGTCAAGGTGACATTACATCAAAGAAAAGAAAAGACAGGTTTCCTTATTGAGGAGAGAAGTCATAAGAGTCATGTCATAGTGATGACAAGGGAAGAGGGTGCCCCCTCGAGGAAATGCAATGAAAAGGGAATATATTTTTCCTCATTTTCTCAAAATAGATATGGGAAGGAAAGGGGAAAGAAAAAGGCTGAAAAGAAGGCTTTCCATGACTTGTTGGTAAGATCAAAATGAAGTAGGGTGAATTGGATAATAATTAATCTTAATGAGTCCTAACTACATGAATGCATGGGATTCAATTGTGTTCATATGGAAGAGCACACACTAGTTTTATATTTCAAGAGGACTTATGCATAAAATTCTATAGTAGCATAGATGAAAAGGTTCCTTGCATGGACTAGACTCAAATACAATAGAGACTTTAGGAACATAGATGTTGGTTTCATCATCATGAGGGAACAAATGACATATGCGCACTAGAGAGGCTTGAGAACAACCAAAGTCTTGTTAGGGATCTTGGTTAAAAGTGTGCTAACCCATTGCCCCCCAATGAGAAATGCATAACCATAACTCCAAAATAGAAGATGTGCTAAAGAATCATGAAAATAGATCATATCACAAAATTACCCATGTAATCAAGTTAAGTGATTCAAATGATACCAAGATATTGAAGATTGAGGCACACATGGGGAGGCTATCACTGACACACAAAGATAAAGTCAACAAAATAAATTATAACCAAGTAGTCATGTAATCAATAGTTATTGCCATGAACTTTAGTCAAATGGTGAATCTATAAATCCTATGTAGGAAGGATGCATCCTATAAGGTGAACATTGATTATTTGATTCAATTGTATTGAAATGTTTATGATTATTCACTAGAAATTGTGTGAAAGGAATAAGGTTCTCAAATCATGTAGTCTCAGTGTAAATTTGTGTATTTTTTTTGCAATCACTATTTTCATAAGCTCAATGTGGCAGGGTAAAGTTCAGTTGCATGAGAAGAGATGATGAAGAAAAGAATTTGCACAAGATGTGATCAGATGATGGAAGAACTTGATTGAATGAGCTGAATGATGTTGATAAGATTAGGTTAGAAGAAAAGAGATACTTAGATAAGATGGAAATCGAATTATATGAAAAACGTAGAAGAAGGGTTCAAGATGATTAGAGTAGAGGATAAATGAATTGATTGAATTGATAAAAATGACTAGATTGGGACACTTGACAAGAGAGGAACAAGGAATGGTAAATAGATGAGAAGGGTGGGGATATGTAAATGGTGAAATAATATGGGGGACCAAAGGATTTAGTATAGGACAATGGTTAGCCAAGGACCATGTTTCAAAGGAGTTTAAAAGAAAAATGTCCCTTACCAAGGATAGGAAATATGGAAGGAAATACGGTGGGAAAGGATGCATGAAAATGGAAAGGTGGTGCAAAGACTATCGTATGGAGGAAGGGAAGGCATATCTATTTCCAAATCATGTATGAAATTTTTTTTGTTTTGTTTCTAGTATTGATCAGTACCATAGGCATGAAAGTGGAATGAATAAGGGATATGGGAGGGAGGATATGAAATAGGGCTAATGATATGAAGAGTATGGATGAAAGGTAGGAAGTAAAATGCCAAGGACTATGGGATAGAAGATATGGATGGGATGTTAAGATCAAATATGTTAAAGTAGATGATTATTTGTAGGATAATGTGTGGATAAAGTGAAAGGCATATGGCAGGTGCATATGGATGAATGAAAGAAAAATGATAGCCAAGATCAAAGATGGAAATATGGAAGATATGTAAGGCAATGTGGTATGGATGGGGCTTTCCCCTAGTGTAGAGTACAAATTGAAGAGGACAAATGAATGGATGGATAAGTGGAATTGGAAGACACTAGATACACAGGGAGGACTCAAGCATCTAGATACATGGATGACATTTTTTGATATTTATTCTCTTTCTGTGTTATTTTCAAGGAATTTTTACTATTTTCTCATAGATGTTGGAAGGATGGTGAAAAGAAGGATGAAATGGGTTGGTAAATGGAGGTCAAGGACTTATAAAAAAGTTTGGATTAAGGGGGTGGAGTGGTTGGGAGGAAGACATGGTTGATGGATGCTAGGTTTGAAGACTTGTGAATGAGTGGATGAAGGAGGTGGAAAGATTGTCATTGGCACACACCTTGAAGGGTGATGGAAAGGAGAAAATTTCAAAGTCCATATGTAGGAGAAAGTTTGAATTTTTGGATATAGGGACCTAAAATGGATTAAGGAGATGATGGATTTAGGATGGTGGATTTTGGAACATAAGGACCCAAAAGAGAGTTGGTAAATGGAAGTTTTGAAGATCTATGGATGAAAGCAACTTTTTGATTAGCAAAATTGGATGCTATTTTGAAGTTTTCTTTGAGATTCATGGCTTCATTGAGTAGCCTGGTATCCACATGATTTTTAATTTTTTTCATTTTGAGCCTCTGTGGCCTTTTGATTTATTCTTTCCTTTGGATCACATTTTTATTTTCTTGAACATACCTTTTAGAGGTGACATGTCGATCCTTGGATTTGTGTGGATATTTGGATTTATTCACTTTATTTTTGGCATCCAATTTGCTTCCATTGGCCATGGTACAAGTGCATGAGGATAAATGGTGGATTTAATTATGGAAGGTGAACATTGGAAGGAATTCAAGGATTTGTGCCTTTGTTTATCATTATTAGGAACACAAGGGGATGAAGTGGAAGAATTGGATATGGTGGATGGATGTACACAAGGACCTAAAATGGATATAATAGATGAAAGGCTTGGATTTGGAACATAACGACCCAAAATGGATGAAAATGTGGAAGGAAGAAGCTTATGGGTATAAGGTACCAAAATGGAATTGGAATATGGAAGATGGGGATATTTAGGTTTGGATGGAAGAGTTTTGGATTTGGAAGGAGCGGAAGGTATACCAATATCTCAAGATATTATTTCTTCAATGTGATACTTAATATTTTAAATACAAGATGTGAGTTCATGTGTATGGGGTTCATGAGTGGATTGAATAGGTGTGATAGGATCATGTGGAGGATTAGGATAACAAGGGTGATTATGCAAGATAATAGGATCTTCAAATGGATTGGGATCATGAAATATAAATGAAGGGGTACTTTGATCCTAACTTGTAAGAGGATTATGTGCTAGAATGATTGGATCATGGGATGGAATATAACTATATAATGGAGAGGAGGAAATAGAACCATGAGATTGAGTGGTTTAATTTTGAAATTGAGAATTATTAGTGGATGGAGTGGAAGGAAAATCTTCATGAAGTGGGTGATCTATGGATGCTAACTCTTGAGTTGGAATGAAATCATTAATGGGTGTAGTAGAGAGAATGTATTGATCTTGATTAGGAAGGGGGTCATGAGATGGATAAAAAGGGATACATATATTTTGAGGGATAAGGGAATATGGTATGGGGAATTTTGTGGATATAAAGGAGAGAAGGAATCCATAATGACATGATTTATGGCATTGGGTGTATGACTTTAGGTGATTGGATCACTTTATTTTTAGTTTTTTATTTAGACATGCTTTCTACCAATGATTTTGGGACAAAGATATACTTATTACAAGGTGGGATGATGTTAATTTTGGATGATAAGGATTGTGTGGTGATTGAGAGCTAGGTAGGGGGTCATGATGATGGTTTTGGACATTAAGCTCAAAGTATGGGGAATTACATGGAGGATTTAGGTTGGATGGGACATGAGGATTATGGACTTGGAAATGTGGGGGAGGAGGACATATGTTTTGGAAGGTAGATTTTGCTTTTGACCCCCATTTAATAGGCTAAAGATATAATTCTTGAGTTCTTTTGTCACAAAAATTTGCACCCTCGTCCAAAGTTTTTACCTAAGGACAACCTTGTGAAACATGGAAACAACCTCCAAGTTGTGAGACTTGAACTATGAGGTTAAGTCTCTGGAGAAGGTCAACTTCCTTTGCTATGAAGGTGCATCTAACTACACTTGGAGAGGAAAAGGGAGAAGGAATGCATCGAAAGAAAATCTACCTACTCTAACCTAAGGGGTGATGTACGAAAATAGAGTTTTTAACTTTATCTTTGCCCATAAATGGATAGTTAACCAATTATGACCTCAAAGAATATAGATTTAGACTTTTCTTAATTCTACAACCACATGTAGATCAAACAACAAAAGAATGCTATAGGATGAAACCTCACTTAATATCATTCAAATTCCAAAAGTATATACAATCGTGCAAATTTCAAAATATAGACAAAAACATTAACCAAAAGAAAAGAAATCTTGCATAGTGTGTTAATAGCTAAAAGAGACTTAGTAGAGGATTACAATGGCTCAAAGGCATGAGAAGTTATAGTAGTATTCATAGAAGCAACACTAGAGAATTAGAGAAGGATCAACCCTTACAAAGATTGCAAAATCTTCCTTTATAGCTTAGGCATAACTGAGATATTTCTAACTAAAGTTTTTTCACAACCACCATCATTAAGTGCACAGAGAACAATCAAGGTGACCCAAACACTAGATTTTATTTGGTAAACTTCTAGAGGCATGAAAATCATGAAACCTTGACTTGGAAGAAACCCTACAGCGAAAAAATTTGATGTCAATCAATGCTAGAACCCTCAAAATGGATAATAAAGTGATGGAAAGAGTACTCCTACATCAATTCTAGCAAAGAAATTGTTAGGAATAAACCACAGACAGAAATAAAAATTACATGCAAATATAACCAATAACAGAAATTAATAGATCACATGAAAAATAACACAAGGCACCAAGATTTAATGTGGTTCACCCAATCCCTAGGCTACATCCACCAAATAGCAAGTCTGATATTATTATGATCCAGTGATTACAACTTGATTACAGTCTGTAATCCCTTATAGCTCAATACCACTGCAAGAACTAATTTTGCATCACAACTTAATGAAACTACCTAACCCTAAGCCCTTTTATACAAGTAATTTATATTTCTTTAGGGTTACAACATGTTGGCCATATGTCAGCCAAAACGTCAGCCACACATCGACCCCAACCCAAAGAATTTATGAAGTGTGTACTAAAAATCCCCTTGATTAGTCACTGCAAACTAACAATCTCCCACTTGGGGATTGATTAGGCTCCACACTCAACAACAATCTCCCACTTGGAGACTGATCCTATAGTAATACGACTACTACATGGGGCTCCCACTAGATCAAACCACCCTAGACTCTGCTATTCTTTTATTCATGTCCAGTCTAGAAGACCAACCGAAGCTGAAGACAAGTTCAACTTCTCCTTTGTTACTATCTTTATCAATATATCTACTAGATTATCATTTGTATGTATCTTCTCCAGCTTTAACTGTCCATTCTCCAAAACTGACCAAATCAAATGGTACCACAACTATATGTGTTTGATCTTTGAATGTAGAGCTGAATTCTTTGCAAGATGAATAACACTCTGACTATCTGTGAACAAATAATTATCCTTCTGAGGATGTCCTAATTCTTCCAAGAAGAACTAAAGCCATATCATCTCCTTGGCTACCTCTATAGTAGTAACATACTCTACCTCTATAGTGGATAGAACATTAATCTTCTGTAACCTAGAAACCCAGCTCATGGCTACCTCACCAATAGTAAAGACATAACTTGTAGTACTCTTCCTAGTATCAATATCCTCTACCAAATCTGAGTCAACATAGCCCTATAATTCAATAGTAGAGCCCCCAAAGTGTAAACACTTATTATATGTTCCTCTCAAATATTTGAGAATCTATTTGAATGCATTCCAATGCTCAATTCCTAGATGACTCATATACCTACTAACAACTCCCACTACATGTGCAATATCTAGCCTGGTACATACCATAACATACATCAAACTTCCTATAGCTGAAGCATAGGTTACCTTGGACATCTTATCCTCCTCTTCCTATGTCTTGGGACACATCTCCTTAGTCAACTTCAAATGACTAGGTAAAGGTGTGCTAACAGCTTTAGCATTCTCCATAAAGAAATGTTGCAACACCTTCTCAACATAATCAACCTGAGATAGATTCAATGTTCTATTATTCCTATCTCTACAAATCTTCATACCAAGGATTTCTTTTTCTACCCCCAAATCCTTCATAGAAAATGCATGTGCTAACTGGTATTTCAACCCCTTAATGTGATCCATTTTAGACCCAGCTACAAGCATATCATCAACATATAAACATAAAATAATGTAGCTATCATCATCCAACTTCTTAAAGTAAACACAATGATCTAAATGAAACTTATTATATCCATGCTCATACATAAAACTATCAAATTTTAGATACCATTGCCGAGGTGCTTGCTTCAAGCCATATAAACTTTTCTTCAATTTGCACACTAAGTTCTCCTTACCTTTGACCTCAAATCCCTATGGATGAGCCATATATATCTCTTCATCCAAATCACCATGAAGAAAGGCTATTTTAACATCAAGCTATTCTAAATGCAAATCTTTAGTAGCCACAAGACTTAAAACATTATGGATAGAAGTCAGTTTAACAACAGGAGAAAATATCTCATCAAAATTGATTCCTTTTTTCTATGCAAGTTCTTTTATAGCTAACTTGGCTTTAAATCTTTTATTACCTCCTTCCTCTTCTTTCAACTTGTAAACCCACTTATTTTGTAAATCCCTTTTACCTATAGGCAACTTGCATAAATCCCATGTCTTATTCTTTAGTAAAGAGTCCATGTTGTCTTTCATTGTAGAATCCCACTAAATCTTAGTATCCACCTACATAGCTTCATCATAACTTTTAGGTTCACCAGCATCAGTAAGTAAAATAGAATACAAAGAGGGAGAAAATATTTTTGGAGGTCTACTTTTCCTTGTTGACCATCTAACATTCACTGATGTGTGTGGTATTTTTTGTTCTAGTTGTTGAACAGCACGACGAATGGCTAGAACATCAGCTTTTGGAGTATCATCCAACACTACATAATCATCTTCTTTCTTCTCATGTTGCTGTAACAAATATTTGTACAAGACTTTCTCATTGAATATGACATCCCTGCTTCTTAAAATTTTCTAATTTTCAAAATACCAAAGCCTATAACCAAATTTATTAATTCCATGTCTGACAAATGCACATTTCTTTGACTTAACTTCCAACTTGGTTCTATTTTTAGAATCTATATGAGCAAAAGCTTCACAACCGAAGGTCTTGAGAAAAGAATAACTCACCTTCTTACTAGTCCATGCTTCCTCTAGAATACCACAACCCAAAGGAGTAGAGGGACAACCCAAAGGAGTAGAGGGACCTCTATTAATCAAATATAAAATAATACTAATAGCCTCCACCCACATGTGTAAGGGAAACCTAGCATACAACCTCATGCTCCTTGTATGCTCCATTATAGTCCTGTTCATGCATTTAGCCACTCCATTTTTCTATGGAGTTCTTGGAATATTTTTTATCTATGAATACCATTAGTGGAGTAATAATCTTCAAATTCATGATTGCAATACTCACCACCATTATCAGATCTAAGATATTTTAATTTCTTACCAGTCTCATTTTCAACCAAGTATTTTCATTTCTTAAAAGTTTGAAATACATCAGATTTTTGTCTAAGGAAATAAACCCATACTTTCCTAGTTACATCATCAACAAATGTAATGTAATGTAATAATGAGAGCCTCCAAGGGAAGATACCTAAGCCAGTCCCCATACATCGGTATGTACAAGCTCTAATTTATCCTTTTTGTTTTCCTTCCCAATCTTCACAAAACTCACACTCTTTTGTTTTCCATACACACAACTTTCACAAAAATCCATATTAACACATTTCAAACTTGGTAGAAATTTCTTTGAATGAAGTAATTTCATACCTTTCTCACTCATGTGCCCAAGTCTATTGTTCCACAACACTATATTAAAATCTACAATAACTATTTGTTTTCCCTGCTCAACTGCAACAATTCTTCTTGAATATTCATTTTTCTCTAAAATAATTAAAGTAGAAGGAACAATATGATGTGTACAAAGATATAAGGTGCCTACTTTCACACTTTTTTCTACTACAAGGGAACCTTTTGAAACCTTCCAATTTTTATCATTAAAAGTAACTACACAACCCTCATCATTGAGTTTCCCTGCTGAAATTAAATTCCTACTCAGCCTTGGAACATGTCTTACCTCATGTAGTAGCCAATGATTCCCATTCTACAACTTAATCTTAATTTTTCCCTTTCCAAAAATCTAATTGGGTTCATTATCCCCCAAATAAACAAGCCTAAAATATCCTTGGACATAATCAATGAAATAACCCCTATAAGGTGTAGCATGAAATGAAGCACCAGAATCTGAAACCCATGAATCATCAACACTTTCTAAAAGAAAAAAGCAACACATCCTCTCCAGACTCATTACTTACCACATTTTTCTCCTTGTCTCCATCTAGTTTATATCCTTCATTTTTATTTCAATTCGAGCAATCTTTCTTTATATGACCTAGTTTCCCATAGTACTAGTAATCGTTCAATCCTCTTGATTGAGACTTCCTTCCCTTTGAATTTCCTCTTGATTTCCCATGATTTCTAAAATTACTTCCTCTCTCAGTCATTCTACCCCTACTTTGTGCATTCAAAGAACTTCCTAATGTAGATCCACCTAAGGATTTCCTACGAGTTTCCTCACTAAAAACAACACTAATCACATCTTCACATTTTAGCATACTAGATCCAAGAAAAAAATTACTCATAGCCATTACTAAGCCATTCCAACTTTTAGGCAAAGAAAAAAAATCAAGAGAGCCCTAATTTCTTCATCAAAATTGATACCTATAGAAGATAATTGACTAGTAATAGTATTAAATTCATTTAAATGATCTACAACAGATCCACCTTCTACCATTTTCATATTAAATAAATGCTTCATGAGAAATACCTTGTTTGAAGCAGAGGGCTTTTCATATAGTTTTTCTAGGGTTTGCATCAATTCTTCTATCATCTTCACTTTTGTAATATTAACTGCCACTGATTGTGCCAAGCATAATCAAATTCTTCCAAGTGCCTTTCTATCCAAAAGATCACATTCATCATTTAACATAGATCCTTGATTCTTGGCTTTGCCTTCCAACAACTTCCATAAATTCTTTTGATAAAGATAGTCTTCCATTTGCATCTTCCATAATTGGAAGTTCTGCCCATTAAACCTATCAACCCTCAACTTACCCTCATCTTCCATCGCTCCCACTCAATCATGAGACTTTCCTGTAGAGGATAATTGAAAGGCAACCTTTCTCTGATACCACTTGTTAGAATTAAACCATGAACAAAAATAAAAATTACATGCAAATATAACTAATAACAATAAATAATAGATCACACAAAAAATAACACAAAGCACCAAGATTTAACATGGTTCACCTAATCTCTAGGCTATGTCCACCAAATAGCAAGTCTGATATTATTGCGATCTAGTAATTACAACCTAATTACAATCTGTAATCCTTTAAAGCTCAATACCACCGCAAGAACTAATTTTGCATCACAACTTAATGAAAATACCTAACCCTAAACCCTTTTATCCAAGAAATTTATGCGGCTTTAGGGTTACAACATGTCAGCCACAACATTTGGCCAACACGTTCCTCAAATTATTGGGTAATGGAATTTATGTTTGTGGAATTATGTGGGCTATGAATGGAATCATATGTGGATTAATGATAATGAGGTGGATTTCCCTTGTTAAAGATGGAGAAAGAATAAAAAATGTGAGATGGATTAGGATTGGACATGCAATTTTGAGGATTAATTTGGTACATGGGTTGAATGGGAGGTATAACTCCATATTGCCTTTGAATATCTCTAACCATTTGGTTAAGCCAATTCTTATCCATGAACTTAGACAAGGAGTGGTGAAATATTTTAGGATGTATGAAATATGACTTTAGGACTAGGAACAATTTTGGAATTTGTTTTGATTTTATTTGGATTTGATTTGATTTGATTTGATTATATCTGATATTGGATTAAGGTTCAAGATAACCTTGATGTAGATAAAGACCTTATGATATTGAAAGAAATTGGATGTTGGATTTGGATGATGATATCATTTTCCACTTGGAGATGGACAAATGATTCCAAGTTGGAATATGATATACAATAGATGACTTAATACTTGGTGATGGACAAATGATCCCAAGTGAGAGATTGCAACTATGATAAGTTGTCTTAAGGATAAGGTCTAATATTAGACTTTGGAGAGATCTTTCTACCTAAAGATTATATTGAATCTTGATGAAGGAGAAAGAGGATTGATGATTTTGAGTTGACTCAATCATAAATATGGTCATTCAAGATAACTAGGATTAAATTCCAAGGATTATCATTGCACTTCCAAGTCCAAAGTAGAAGATTTTATGAAAACTTGAATTAGAAGAGAATATATGAAAGGTGAAAGATAGATTCCTGGATAAAGATGTAAATGGATTGAATTAGGAATTGATTTAGAAAGAAATGAATTTGACAAGGGATTGGATTAAGAATCATGAGGATAAATCATTGGATGAGGGAATTGGATCTTGATGTAGATATTTGAATCATGATTAGAATGTAGGTTAGGAATTTGATTGAATGATTAAGAAAATGAGTAAATAATTTGGAGAGTTGAGATTTTAAAGAGTGTGATGAAATGGATGAATAGAAGAAGTGATGTGGAAAACAAGAGCTTCTTTTTGTTTTTCGAAATGTTCTTTGATTTTGAATTTTTATGATATTTTTGGATTTTTTTGAAACATAACATGCAAAATATAAAATGAAATATATACAATAAAATTTTGGATGGTTTGTCCCCTTAAAATAGGGAGGGTTTCAAAAAATCAAGAACATTGAACACACCAACATGCCTATAAGGTTTTGACTAGGATATACAAACTTAGCTAGGGGTGTCCTCAATATACGCAAGGTATGTGAGGCCTAAATCTATAGATGAAAGAAAATAATACCACATAGTAAGAAGGAGATGGTAACCCAAATCTCCTCCTTCACTTCCCAAAGGTATAAATTTATTTGGAGCTTAGCCAAGAGTGACAAGATTTTACTTCAAAGAGATGTGTCTTTTGATTCATCTCTCGATATTTATACTCTTCCAAAACACTAGAGTTGAGGTCATCTCAAGGGGTGATGAAATCCCCAAGGAGGCCTCCTTTAAAAAATGTAAAACAAGGCTACTTATTTCTTGTGCACTCAAGATCACCTAAAGATGTGAGAAGAGTGAATAAGTAAGTGGTCTTGAGTTTAAAATACACTTGTTCTTTCCCAATTGAAGCTCTATATTTTGTATCTACTCTTGAAGAAATTCATATTTAAGCATGCAAAGTTCTTTTCAACTTTACAGTGTTATCAACGTAATAAATTGAGAGATTTTCAACAAAAATAAATCAATCAATGTCAACATAAGAAAATTGATAGGGATAGAGAAAATTGCTTTATTGCATTCAAGATTGAGTGAGTGTTCATTTTAAGCAACAATTCCAAATGTTCATTGCAATGTTCTTTGATCCTTTAAGCATTCAAGATTGTGTGTTAAAATTCATTCCTATAAAAGCATGCAAATTTATTAGTCACTCAAGATTGTGTTTGAATAACATTAATTCTAATGAAAGATTCTCATTCCCTTATGGAATTCAAGATTGTCTTTTAACAACATTCATTCAAATCAAATGTTTTTAAGAAAGGCTAGAGTTGTTGTTGTACGAAAAGATTGACCTATCAATACCTAGTTCAACCAATAGTCTTATAGAACCACATGAGGTAGTTAAGTTATGTCATGAACCCTACAAGGGATGCTAGCCCACTGCCAAAAATCCACCTCCTAGCCTCACTCACTATGGCTTGTAGGATTTGAACCTGTGGCCAAGCTTTGATACCAATTTTTAGAAATAGGAATTACTAATATGGGGAGTGAATTAGTAACTTATAAACTTTAGTCACCAATAGGATATTATTAGTTATTTTAAACCATACATAATAAATTAATAAAGTAATGCTAAAAAGTAATGGTAACCATGCACAAAGATAACTCATAACACCATATTTTGTTAACTAGGGAAACCATGGCCAAGAGAAAGCCTCAGTGGGGATGATACCCACTAGATAATATACTAATATATAAGTTCCTTTCTAGAGGATGGACCATGTTAGGAATCAATGAGAAAATTTAGTATAGGGAGTCTCTATTACGAGACTTTGAATCATTGTTAGGAGATTCCAACCCTGTTAGGAGTTGTGGTACAATAGATGCAAGATGAGCCCACTACCCAAACATGCACTTCCAATTATAAGAGCTCACTACCCAAATAAATAATTAAATTTTTGAAATATAAATTTTTCCTTGGTTATATCTTGGATCAAAAAATAGCTTTACAAACTTTACATATATTGCTTTCATAAAAGTTCCCATATAATTTCTCAACACAACTTCTCCAAGATAGCACACTTGAATTTGCAAGATGTCTTTTACATAAATATCATTCCTTTACACAAATTGTTGCTAGGTCATCTGAGACCATAATATATTTTTCTAGCTTAGAGTAAACATCTACGATGTCAACCCTAATTGGACAAGTAATTATTTTGTAAACAAAATAATTCATTTTACCAAATTCATACTTAGATAATTTTTGGAGTACCAAAAGCTAAGTATCTTTATTTTTGAGGTTTCCTGTTAGCATGATGTGTTTCCATAAATGATAACAATTACATATCTTCATTAGCCTATTGTCATCAAGGTTTTTTTCACTTGATTATGCATTCAAGATTGAATTTTCTTGTTTTAAGTTTAGTCATTCAAGAGTGTGTTTGATTTATCCAATTAAGTGCAACATGAATTCAAAGACAAGTGTTTAAGCATTCAAGTTCATTTTCCAAGAGTAGCAAAACTTAAAGGAAAACTTGCAAGACACATGATTAGTTATTTCTAGAATGCTTAAATCTGTAATGTTGCAACAATCAACTTGATTAGCATCACCAAAATCTTCAAAATGACTATGGAAAAATTTATTTTAACTTTTTTTGTTATTTTTTATATACGTAAATCAACTTAGAATAGCCCATATCCTACGAAACCACTAAAAATCAATAATATATTAGTAGTAACAATGTAGTCGATAGTAAAATACATATGATAGAAGAGGAAATAATGAATACTTGATACTTACTCTGGTTGATCACAAATGATAGTAGTAGATCAAAGATGCCAAACCATGTAGATGACATAACTTGAGCTATCGAAAAAATTATATATGACAAAACTAGGAGTTGTTGGTAAATTTTAGATGCCAAAATAGTAGGTCACTCAAAAATTGCAAATGACATAGTCTGAGTCTGCGAAGACACCACTCTAGCAGAGATGGCACTTTAGATGAAAGAGATGTAGTCTATAGGTGGAGATGCCAATTCAAAGGTAGAGATGATACTTTAGGTGTGGAGACACTAGTATTTAGGTAGAGATGAAAATAGGCATGGCAAAGATGCCAATAGACTTGGTAGAGACACCAAAACATGGAGACAACAGTTCATTTACATAGATGACACTTCTTTCAAATAAAGATGACAATGCACTATTTTTTTCATAAATCTCCAAGTTTTAGTCAAAAAATTCTTATAAAAATGGATGTGGGTCCCACAAGGCATACCAACATCTATATGTGAAAAACCTACCTATTAGGAGTACGCTTAAACAAGGAAAACATTAGTTGTACAGGAATATCAAGATTCAAAAAATGAAATACAACTATGCTACTTGAGTTTCACAAAGAGATGCAACCAAGAAATTGAGTCCCATGCAACTTCAAGAGTAGCTCAACAAAGGTTCCCACAAGAGGCCTTGTTGGTATGATCAAAGTTAAGGGATGTGGATGTGCTCTACCAAATACAAAAATGAATGAATTTTGTCAAATTTATTGAATGAATGAAAGAATGCAAGTATGAATCTATACTAAGATGTATGTACAATACCTTCAAAAAATGGCTATGAGTAAGCCAACCTCAAAAGGACTCCAAAGAATGTGAAGTAGAAATGGGATGCAATGAAGTAAACTAAAAATGTTATGCTACCATGAAAATATGCAAGAACTAGGAATTGGAACAATACAAACAACTGCCAAAGATTAGCTCTAATCATGAAAATCTCTTAGAAAATTCTAACACTATACTAGCATGATAAAAATGCAATGGAGGAAATGAAAAATTCTTGAGAAAAGGGTTCTATTTATAGGCTTGAGGGATATTTTGAGGAGGTGGCATCTATGTGGCATCCACATAGGTTCCACAAGGGAGACACATGGGCTGAAGGATAAGCCATGCAAAAGTCAAAATAAGCCTTTATGATTTGGGTGGCTCAAGGTGTGCTCATACATGTGTGAGAAACCTTGGGGAAAGGAATGGGGGGACAAGGAGTTGAGTTGTTTACACATGTGTGAGCAACCACTTAGGGGCTCAAAGGTGGTTATAAGGGAGGCTAGGATTAATAAAGTGGATTTAGCAAGTAGTAGACTTAGAAGGATGAGAGTGATGGATGGTAAGCTAGGTTTTAGGTGGGATTAAGATTAAATCAAAGTGGATTTAATTTAATCATAGGATTACAAAATTTAATAAAGTGGGGGAAATTAAATAAATTAGAATTTATTTTAAAAAGGAGATTTATCGAGCACTATGCATTAAATAAATTTAACACATTAGGGCGGGAAATTCAAAGTGAATTTAAATACATTAGGGAAGTGAACCTATTTAATTAAATAAGTATAGGAACATGATATATATAATTAATTATAGTGTCAAGGAAAATATTAAATAAATTAATATAGTTTTTGGGACAATTTTAAGTGTTTATAGGTTTCAATGAAATGAACCATCCATCTTTGAAGGTGACTAGTTGTAGGAAGGCCCATTACTCTACTAAGGAGGACGATCAAGTTTCTGATGTCATCTTTCATATAACCTCTAGTCATATCCACCTTACCTACTCTTCATCCCAAAGGTGTTATGTTGATTAGAAATGACATTTATACTAATTATTTTACCTCTTTTTTCATTATCCTTTTACCAACTCTCTGATCCATTGTATGATATTTGAAGGTATTGGTCTACACTTGGAAGATGGAATACTTTCTCTATGTTTTGGGATTAGAGGTTTAGGACTATCTCTCATGTGATGCTTTTTACTACTTTCAACTTAGTCACATAATGCTCTACCAATGTCATTATCATTTCACAAGACTAAATTGAAGTGGGGTGTGATGCTGTGTTTACCAATCCACTTCAGATCAATGCTAACCTCTCCCATGGTTTATTGTAAATGGTTAGAAAGGCATTCCAATTAATGTGGCCTAACTTAGTATCTCTTATCACTGTGTGTCCATCTTATAATCTTAATTTCTTTAGCACTCCTTGATATTTGAATGCAATAGGTTTCAGTGCCATTTTTTCCACCATAAAAGATGATGATGATGCATTGATTTGCAAAAAAGAGGCAAACATTAGTATTATGGTGTTAGAAGGAAAAAAATGAACTCTATGGGTCTCAGACTATCATTAAAATGAATTATAAAACTAGTCAAAATAGATAAAAAATTTAGTTACCCCCATATAATAGCATGCTTTATATTTTAGTGCACCTAGCGCATCCTTACAAGTCTGCTAGTCACTAGTACATTTGGGTTCTAGTTTTGACCTAAAATTTTTACGACAAACCAATTTGGCATGTCAAATTCACTTTTTTTAATATGATCCTAAAAACGTCAGAATTTGACAATACTTAAGTTTTTAGTCAAAATTTTGATGACACTTAAGTTTATTGTCAAAATTTTGACATTGTCAGCATATAAATAGAAAAAAGAAGAGAAACTTCATTTTATTTTCACATGGAAAATTGTGGGGAGGACGGTTTAGTGATGTTCCTAGGCCAAGAGAAACACTGACTGTGACAAGAGCAACATCTTCCTTAGGAAAGGTAAATCTTGATGGTTTTGCTGAGTTGGGGGAATGGTAGGGAAACTGAAAGTCATTAAATTTTGATTGCTTATATTATAACATCTTACCCACCTAAATTTTACATTCATTCATTCTTCCCCTTATTATCCATCTCTCTGCAATGATCTTTATCAATAGAAAAGGAAAAAAAAGAAAAGGAAATGCAAGGGTTTTGCATACACAATTTAGTATAGGTGGCTTACATACAACCACATTTAGGGCTCATGGGAGAAGAAAAAGGCTAGGTGAGTTGTTATAAGTAGCCTGAGGTAGTATAAGTAGCTAGAATTATGTTGGATGCTTGATTTTCTTAAGCACAAGATCAGATGCTAAGAAAACATCCTTATTGTACTGCAAAAATTAAAATATTAATCAAGTGACCAAACTATATTGGCTTCTCAACTAATTATTTCAAGAGTTTGAATAAAAAACATATATACTAAAACATCTACTAAGGATGAACATCCATGCATGCTTATGTATTACAAAATGGCGAAAAAAAATTCCTTGAATTTCATCCATTAGGCAGAGTTTTGAAAATTTTGAGATGAGATATGAAAGTTAAAAGGAAAATATGTTTCATCTATGGTGGAACACCACTTATATACAATTAACTCAAATTATTTCCTAATTGCACTAGAATATTGAATTGAGACTTTTGATGATAGAGAGTTCTAGATCTAGATCACAAGCACACATGCACATTTTCCTTTTGATTTCACACACATTTGTTAACAAGTTTATTGTGTAAATTTAATAGTCCATTCCAAGTATATCTATAATAAAAATAACATCAACAACAATTGCATAGTGTTTCAAAGAAATCTCAAACCTACAACCCAATCTGCTCTTTCCTCAAGTTATCATGGTGATATTGTGGGATTATTTCTTCTCAATACAATTTGAGGTTTGAAATGCAAAACCTTATTCCATATTGACCATAGCTAGAAAGAAACTAGTTGAATCATTGTGTTATACCTCCTGTAGACACCTAAAAACCTTTAGAAAATAAAGTATTTTTATTTTTTGAAAAATTCCTGATGACATCATCATTTATTAATTAATTAATTATTTAATTTATTTATTTATTTTATGCCATTAAATCCCTTTATCTTAATTAAAAATATTTAATTAAGGAATCCCTCCCAAAAATGTTTAAATCTTATTTAAACATTATTTCCTTATTTATTAATTATTTAATTAATAAATTGACCAAAAAACTCAAAATAAATAAAAAAATTATTTTTTGCCCAAAACTTGGCCAATTTCCTTAAGACCACTAACCTCTTCCAAAATCTTCTAATCCTTCTTTAATTTTGATTAAAGGCTAATCCCATCATTTCCTACCCCTAATCCCAACTCAAAATATTTAATTAAGATTAAATATTAATCCTCATGTTTATTAAAAAAGTTTTAATAAATATCTCCTCAACCCAAACCCTTGAAATAAATAAAACTTTATTTATTTCCTAAAAATCTAATTTATCCTCATCCTAAGAAGTTCTAGACTCTTCTAGGAAGTCTTCATCCTCATCCTAGGAAGTTATAGACTATTCTAGAAAGTCTTTATCCTCATCCAAAGTCTAGACTCTTCTAGAAGATGTCTTTAAACCTAATCCCAATCCCCTCCTAACTTTGTCACATTCTCTAAACATGGGTTAAGACTTACTAACCCAAGCCAAAGTTAACAAATATCTCCTCCTTCACCCACCCTCATTAAATGCCATCCACTTGCCTATCCCTAAGCTAATCCTAAACCATCCTAATCCATCCTCTAATCATTTGCACCAGCCTAAGCAAGCTTAAAACCTTCCTAATCAAGCCCAAGTCGAAATTCTTCTCATCTCCCTCAAAATATCCCAACCATAAAACTTTATGAAGCCCACTAGGCCATAAATGACTCTTCCAAAGCCCTTTTATTGCTCTTACAAGCCATTATGAGGGTCTTTATGAAGATTTTATCCCTTGAGCCTTCTTTTTTGACTCATCCTTCCCCTTTCCTCCATCCTCTCACCCTGTGACATGTGTCACTCCCTGATTGGCTGTAAGGAAGCACAATCCATGTGCTCTCCTCTCATGCAATCTGAGCCCTCCATGAGCTTTTCCCCATCCTTGCATCTTAGCCCTCAATCCCTCAATCCCTCAAGCCTCTTGCCTATAAATTGGATCCTTCCCCTTTGCAAAATAACACAATCCATGAAGTAAAGTCATAATGCCATTTTAAGAAGCCATTTTACATCAAAACCATACACTCACACCCAAATTCCAACTCCATTTGAAGCATAAGCTTGAGCATACATCCTATCTATTTAGACAAAGCCACTCAACAAGGGAGCTTCTTATTGAGAGAGCCCATTAATGGCTCATATTCTTAATTGAGAGCTCATCTTAGTCTATCTTGAAGTTTATGAATTTTTTTTAGTTTGTAGAAGCTTTATTTAAATTTTGTTTCTATTAGCATACTAACATTGCTCATATACATTTTGGCATGCCCGGTGGGACCTCACATGGGTCATCTTCATTAGCTTTTTTAGTCAAGTTTTTTATGTCATTTGCTAATTTTGGCTAATTTTGTTTGTTTTTGTGATTGGTGGGATTGTATAAATTGGTTTTGTAGGTCCACGTGAGCATGAAAAAGACAAAGGAACTCATAATCTATCTCATAGTGTTTGCAGATTTTTCAAGCTTATAGGTGGACAAAGCACTTCGAATTCTTCTTCCTCTTCTTGTCTATATTCTTTTTATTCCACCTACTTCTTCTTCTTCTTCTTGTGGGAGATCCTAGCCATTTTTTTTGAAGGAAGCAAAATCATACACACTTCTTTTTAGTGCTTAAAATGAACCCCTAAATCATACTTAAATCCATTAAAAACTAAAAATTTGCAAAAAAAAAAGCCTTTTAACAAGTGAAACTAAACCAATTCAATCATTTGCATCCTTGCAACATCAAGGTTTTAGATGCATTTATGCAAAGTTAAGAACACTTCATTTTTGGAAATTTAAAAAGAACTTCAAGTTTCCATTTCAAAAGGTTCAAAATCAACACTAAGTGCACACTAAAATCTAAATCAAAATCAAAGCATCAATCAAGGATAAAATGAACCTCATTTGAAAATATTTTAAAGTTCTTTTAAAAATCTCATGAAAACTAAGAGTCCTAAATGGTTGCCAAAAATTGTCCTAAAAGCTTTTTTATTTGTTCCAAACATATGTCTTGTTGCAAAATCTTGAATGTTTCTTAGGTTTTTCATGCATCAAAGAAATCTAAGAATATCATTTTTGGGCTTAAAATATGCAAACTAGAACACAAAATCTTGAATGAAGACCAAAGTCCAAAGAGTCATTTTCACTTTTGAGTGCAAAACAATCTTGAATGATCTAAGGTTAAAACAAAGCACTTCAAAGTTCTTAAAACAACACACAAAATCTCAATCTTGAATGCTCAAAGGAAAAAACTTGAATGTTTAATCACTTGTCTTTGAATGCATGTTGCTAAAATCACTCTTGAGTGCCATGGATTAAAATCAAGTTTTTTTTTTTTATGAATGCATGATTAAAACAACAAATCCAATCTTGAATGCCATAGATCAAATAATCATCTTTTGGGGTATAAATAGAATCCACATTTTTGAAATCTTCTAAGTTATAAAAACTAATAAAGATGCTTTGAGTAAGTTTGTAGTTGGACTCACCCTCTTTAATCACCCATCAATTTAACCATTGTTTGCAATCTCAGCGCCATCTATGGGGATGGGTCTACCTAAGAGGGTGTTAAGTGCTCCACAAAGATCAAACTCCACTCACTTGGGTCTTTAGTGGTTTTTCTAAGTTAGAAAATTCCTTGAATGCACATTAATCTCACTCAAACTTCATTTGGGCATAAAATTTGGACAAATCTTGACGTGGAGGGCCTCCGGGCGTGCGCTTGGCAATTGAGTTTCACACATCTTTGTTTTGAGCTTAAAACAAACTCACACTCAATCTTGAATGCCTAACAATCAATGAACATTGCATGGTTTGGACTCATTTTTAATGACGCTCGCATTTCTTATGTTGACGATCTCTCAACTTTCATTATGCTGATGATGCTATCAAATTGGAATGAACATTGTATGCCATAATCACAAGTGTCTTCAATCATAGCTTACAAAATCTAAATCATCAATTGGAATAAATGTGTGTCTTTTAAAGCCCAAGATCATGTATGTGGTCTTGTTTTACACTTTTTAGGAGGCCTGCTTGGGGATTTCATCACCCCTTGGGATGACCTCAACTCCAGCGTTCCGGTGGAGTATAAAAATCAGGAGGTGAATCCAAAGACACCTCTTTTGGAATCAAGATTTTGTCACTCGGGCTAAGCCTCAAGGAACTTTATACCCTTGAGAAGTGAAAGAGGAGAAGTGGGTTACCGCTCCTCTCGGCTATGTGACATCTTTTTGGTTTCATCTACGGATTTGGGCCTCACGTACCTTGTGTATATCGAGAACTCCCTAGCTATAAAAAATTTCATCCTTGTAGAAAGCTTCCTAGGATGTTGGTGTGTTAGACGTGCTTGCTCCAAAATTTTTTCTACTTGTTTGTTCATAGTTTTTGAATGAATGTTTGCCAACTTTGGTCAAAATTCCAAAAAAGCAGAAATCTCTTAGCTCAAGGCATACTTAGCATAGTCATTGCCTCATCAGAAAATCATCCAAGCTCCCCTACTACAACTGAATCTATCTAGTTCCTTGCTTTAGAAAAATCCCAAATCCAAAGTCTCTCCAAATCACCCCCCCTAGCCAGCTAGCAATCCAATCCAAAATCACAACCAAGCCTTTAGAGAGTTGTTGTCATGCTGCTAGAATTTTCTATCCAATCAATCTGACTAATCCACCAGCCTCACCAAGGTTATCCCTTTGACAAAGCTTTGTCTAGGGTAATCTAGCTTTGTCACTTGTTATCCCTCATCACCTTGAGCTAAAGGTTGGGATCCACAAGTGGTCAATCTCGTGTCATGCCCATAGGATCATTAGTCTATCCTTAAGTTGACACAATCTCCACCAATCCAACGCATAGGAAAGCAAAACTCTCACTTTTTGACAGCATGCCCTTGAAGTCTTCCATCCACAGGAAAGCCAAAAATCTCCAACCAATCCTCCTTAGGTCTGTTATACAGCTTTGACTCTCCCTAGGAAATCCTTCATCAGCCAATCCAAAATCTGTGCTTAATCCAAATCCAACCATGAGCTTCCATGTAGCTCTACATAGTTTACATGAGGATTAATGTTTTTAGATGATCAATGTGTAGCTCTACATAGTTTACACCTTGAACAATTTCCTACTAAATTTGAGACATCATCTCTTCAATATTATAGGTCGTAAGGGGGATACAAAGGAAATAACCATTTTGACCCATCAATATCATTATAGTTATCTTGCCTAGGTTTCTTCACAAAATCCACAACTATCCTTGTGTTCTATACTTGAAGGTGGATGGTACTATATAGGATTTGTTGGAATTCTTTAGAATAACTTAGAGGGGGTTGAATCAGTTATCCAAGGTCCATATGAATAAATAAAAAATTTCATGGCTTAGTGAACCCATAACTATAAAACATATTTATGCATGCATCAATTAGATCATACAATCACTTAAGCTTCTAGATTAATATTCTAGGTCAAAAAAAATTTCTAGAAATATGAAAATGAAACATAATCGATTCAATAACACACTTGAAACTAGGATTTAATGTGAAAACCCAATTTAGGGAAAAACACTAGTAACATGCTACTCATTCTCACTCTACTAAAGTGATGCCCTATGAAAGGCCAACCTTGTTAAAGGTTACAATACACACTATTAAATGTAACCTAGTTAGAGGATTTCAGTCACCCTATTAAGAGTGATCCTTGTTAAATGACTTTAGATCATTCACCTGGAATGCTACCCGATTAAAGGATTCATAAATGAATTTTAGGTCAACCTTAATGCAAAGGATTTACTGTAGATTATTACAATGGTTAGAAAGTAACAGTAAGGCTTGATTTGATAACAAATTACAACTCACTTGCAGATTATAGATCTTTGTTTTAGTCCTCCATTCTACTTGGCTTTCACACACTTCAGCTTTGATAGCTTGTTCACCTTTCAAGAAATCGTATTCTTAATCCTTATTACTTTTCTTTCCAATAGTAGTCTCTTCTATTCGATCACTAAATGAAGCAATACCTTAGACCTCTTGTCTAACTTAGGTTCTTGAACATTGACCAACCTTGTTTCTAACTAACCATCTCTATAAATAGTAGATTAAGATCTTTTTCCATTCATAATCTATCATCCATTTTAGGGTTAGGTAGGGTTAGGTAATATTCAATGATCTACCCATCTTTTCATTTGAGTCCCTTCTAGAAACTTCTCCTTTAATCCTCTTTGAATTCACCTCAAAATGGTTTACCATGAATTCTATGCCACCAGCTCATCATAGTTATCTTCCACACACTCCAAAAAATTCAAGAAAACAAAATAGTTAGCTCAAATAAGTTAAATATATGATTTAACATAAATACTATAACTCAAAATCAATATGTTGTCACTTGACTTCCAAATTGTTCTTCCACTTATCTTCAACTAGATCACTCGGCAAACACTAAAGTTTACTAGTGCTCAACATTAACTAAACTTTAATCAGCTTATATTGTATCACTCTACGTACACTAAACTTTCACTTTGCTTGTCTCCAACTAATTTTTTTCTTGGCTTGCACTAACTTTTCTTTGTACCTACTCTCCACTTGGTCAAGCTTGGCATACTCAATTCTTCTTACTTGTTCTTCTAAACTTAGTTAGTGTATCCAACCTTTGCAACTTTAAATAGATAATCAATGCACTATAACATCACTATCTTAACTAATCTTTGTACTCATTTTTATTACCATAACTCAACCTTTCTCCAGCTTCTTTTGTTATCTCATTTGATCAAAACCTCCTCACAAATCAAACAAATGATAGTACTCAAATCAACTAAGCAGTTGTCTTACCAGCGAGTAGCAGGTTTGACATCAAGAACAAAAAAATGATTGAAACATATTCTCATGCTTGTATCAATCTATTTTAAAAAATCTCCCTCTTTGGCATTGATAAAAAACTAGTACCAATAAAAACACCAAAAATAAAATAATTCCTTGTATTAAAATCTCTCTCTCTATCAGCAACTTTCATCTTCTATGTAGGCTACAAATTTTTTTTCTAATCAACAAATAATCAACTCATCCTTATGACTCCCTCTTGATCACTTCCTCTAATATTCAGTTATCTGTCTCTTTTGATTATGTTTTTATATCTCCCTCAACACTATCTCTCTCTTACTAGGTAGATGTATGTCTTTTAATAATTTCTCCCTCTGTAGTAGATCATCAAATACACTATCTCCCTCTAAGTAGATATTCCTATTGAGAGATTGTTGGAAACATAAATGCTAATGATATTCCTATGGATGAGTATTGTAGATATGTTACATTCATGATTGAGTTTGTCATTGATGTCAACATAGTAGTCTTCTATCATATCTGACAAAAGAACACTAGAAAGATCAAGTTGGTACAGATAACTAGTTGAGTATTCTAACTATCTAAGGTTATAGGAGATACTTTTGAGTATCTAGTGTATGTAGTTAATGTCGAAAGAAGGAATGAAGTTATGTAAGTTTTGGTGATATCTATTCTAAGATAAAGTTTATAGAGGCATGTTCTGGTAAACTTGTTATATCTCTTAGCAGAGTTTTTATTCTACAAATTGAGGTTGAGGATATGAAGAAGACAAGTTGGTGATGATCTTTCTAAGTTTTCTCATCATGATATTACATGTACAAAAATATATTCAAGTTGCAAGGTGAAAGATTAATGTGGTCCTATAATGATTAATTAAGAAGGTCTAAAAACCAACTCAGAGAATTATTTTATGGACTTAGTATAAAGGAAGGAAATTTTCCTTTGTCATAAGTAAGATACATATGACATGAAGAAATGATTGTGAGTAGAAGAGAGAGTGGAATGCAAAGTTGAGCAAACTAGAGAAGAAGTGAAGGAAAATTCATTGTCAAGGTTTTATTGAGTGATCCAAGGTTTGATATTTGGATCTGAGGTTTGTGACTTTTTCTACAAGGTTTAATAGTGATTATTTTGGTTGAAAAAACAAAGGAAAGAAGAACATAATAGTAAATTACATGTTTGAGTAGTAAGCTCTTCTAGTAGTTGAAATTACATGTTGAGGCAATAGTCTCTTCTTGCATACATTGTAATACAACTCCTAACAGGGTTGGCAAAACTCTTAATAGGGTTGGAATCTCCTAACAAGGACTCATATGTAATCAATGTTGTAATAGACTCCTAATAGGGTCCATCCTCTAATAAGGAACTTATATATTAGTATATCATCTTGGGGGCATCATTCCCATTGGGGTTTTCCTTTTAATCAAGGGCTTCCCTAGTTAAAATATCTAGTGTAATTGTCTATATGCATCTTATTATGGTTGTTGTTTATTTTGGTTGAATGGTTAAGTTTGTTTAAAGAAGATAAATGTTTTAATTGTTGGACAACTAATTCACCCCCTCCCCCCTAGTTATCTTAGAGGACTATTGTTTCTAACAATTGGTATTAGAGCATCAAATCCTTGAAGATAAAGTTTAACAATTTTGGAAGATCCATGGTAAGCATGTTTAGGAAAGATAGTTTGAAGTTTATTGGAACAAATTATGATAGTTGGAAAGAACATATGAAGACACATTTGTTGTGTATGGGTCCAAGATATTGGATCTTGACAAAATACATAAAGACAATCATTGATGAAAAGGATTTGAAAACTTGTACAAAGGTAGAAATAGATCATTTTATGCATGACATGAGAGCTAGAGAAGCCCTATTGACTACACTTCCTAAAATTGAATATAATCAAGTAAAATCACTTGCTACTTCTCATTTGATATGGAAATTTTGGAAAATAATTTTGACGGTGATGAAAATTCTAAGAAATTAAGATTACAAAATTGGATTTGTTCATTTCAAGATGCAAGGGTTATGCTCAAGAAGAAGGAATAGACTATGGGGAAACATTTGCCCCTGTTGCTAGAATGGAAGGAGTAAGAACTTTACTTGCAAATGCTGCCTACAAAGATTTTAAAGTCTATCAAATGGATGTAAAATTTTCTTTCTTAAATGGTATACTACAAGAAGAAGTCTACATTGAACAACCAGAAGGATTTGTTGATGAAAATAATAGGGATATGCTGTGTAAGCTACATAAAGCACTCTATGGTTTGAAACAAGCACCTAGAGCATGGTATGAGAGACTTCACAAGTATCTAGTGCAAATTGGATTTGAAAGAACTGATGATAACAGAAACATGTACATCAAAGAAGAAGAAGGTAAAGACATTATTGTATCTAAAATATTTGTGGATGACATAGTGTTTGGTGGTAAGGAAGTACTTTGCAAAGGTTTTGCTGACAAAATGAAGCATGAATTTGAGATGTCTATGTTTGGAGAAATCAATTTTTTTGTTGGATTGCAAGTACATCAACTCAAACATGGTATATTCATTACATAATCAAAGTACAACAAAAAGATTCTTAAAACATTCAGATTGGAGGAATCCAAACTAGTCAGCACACCAATGGCAACAGGAAATAAGCTATCCAAAAATGATGAGTCAGCTAAAGTCAATCAAACAATGTACAAATCCATGATTGAAAAATTACAATATGTAGTACATAGTAGACCAAACATAGCATTAGCAGTTGGAATAGTAGCCAGATTCTCTGCTAATCCTAAAGAAAATCATTTCATAGCAGTAAAAAGAATAATGAGATATCTTAAAGAAACTAATAACTTTGGTCTCTACTACAAAAAGAATGGAAAATTTGAGCTCAATGCATATACAGATGCAGACTGGGGAGGCAACATTGATGATAGAAAAAGCACAAGTGGAGGTGCATTATTTCTAGGCAAAAGGCTGGTTACCTGGACTAGCAAGAAACAAACATGTACATCCCAGTCCACTACAGAGGCAGAATATGTAGCAGTTACAGTCAATTGCACAAACATTGTATGGTTCACACATCTATTGAATGGAATGAAAGAAGAAGTAAGAAAATCCGTGATATTGTATTGTGATAATACAAGTGCTATAAAAAAATCCAAAAACCTAGTAATACATGCAAAAATCAAGCATATTGCAATTAAGTATCATTATGTCAGAGAATTGGTAGAAGATAAATAAGTGAAGTTGGAATACATTCACACAAAGGAACAAACTATAGATATCTTCACCAAACCATTGCCCAAGGATGTCTATGAATATCTTAGAGGCAAGTTGGGGGTAATACCCCTAACTCAAGCAGTTTAAGGCAACAAGGAAGCTGCCCTACATCAACAGGAATAAATCATAGAAATATTAAAAGATTGATGCAGAGGATGACAGCAAGAGAAAAAACTACAAATTAATCACAAGCATGGTGACAGAGGGAGAAAATAACAAGAAGCCAAAGTTCATATTTTGTATGGTAAAGATGCTACATCTTTGGCATTTATGTCAAAGAGGGAGAAATATGCAGAAACCTGATCAATACAAAGAAAAAGAGATATATATGAAAGAGGGAGATATATGAGATCAGTAGTAAAAATGTAGCAGCAAAGAAACATAGCAGATAATGTATACAATCTTGGTGGTAACTAAGTTGATTAATTGATCAGTTTGGTTTGTCATCAATGCCAAAGAGGGAGATTGTTGGAAATGATTGAAATGATCATAACAAAAGTTGTTGGAGTGATATATGGAACTGATAAAGAATGTTCTCAGTCATTGTGATGTCATTGATGTCAAACTTGCTACTTGCAAGAATAAAAATTTCTTTAGTGATCCAAATACTATAAATTAGTTGATTATCAAGAAGGAGGCAATCAATAAGATGTAACTAGAACACCTAGAGAAAGGTTGAAGTTATGATATTGTAATGAAGTACAAGGGTCAGCTAAGCCATTGATGAAAAAGTGTATTTGATGACATATTATAAGACACAAAGAATGGACACATTAAAAAAATCAAAGATGCAAGGCTTTAGCTAAGTCTTTTGTAAAACTCAACTAAGTTCATTAGAAAGAAGGAGCTGAGCAAGCTAGTTAGTGCTGAGCAAATTCCTAGTTAAAGCCGAGTAAACTTCAAGTGTCGAGAAAGTTTAGATGCCGAGTGACACAGAATTTATCAAGTGCCGAGCAAGTTCAGATGTCGAGTGACATAGAATTTATCAAGTGTTGAGTAGAACCAAGTGTCGAGCAAGTTCAGATGTCGAGTGACAAAGTTTATCAAGTGCCTAGCAAATATAGGTGCTGAGTAACACAGATGTCGAGAACTAGTAAAACCAATAGTGTTGAGAAAAAAAGAGATGCCAAGCACCAGTAAATCAATAATGTCGAGTCACTGCATTATTTTGAAAATTGAAGATTTGTCAGATCTAAGCCGACAAGGTTGTTACTTAGAAGTTTGTGAATTAAATGGAAGATAAGAATGATGAGCTGGTGCCATAGAACACCATGTAGAATGTTTTTAAGGATACAACTGACAAATTTTGTAGTTAAGAACAAGATATGAGGTAGATACATTGTATCCTACCTAATCCATTTGAAACCTTAAAATTAGAGAGGGAGAATTGAGCGGGAAAGGGAAGTCAGATTCCTATTTAAGGAGTCATAAGTTAATGAAAAAAAGTAGAGGTGGTCAAGCATGAAAGCATGAAATGCTGAAGAAGGTGTTAAGGAGGAAAGAAAGCATAGTTACTTTGTTTCAGTAAGAAGACCCTTGATATAGATGCATTGGTACAATTAGTTAGAAGACTCAAGGAGAGAAAGCTTGAGAAGAAGATAAGCAATTAGAGCTGAAGTGATTAAAGTCAAGCATAAGGATTGAACTAAAAGTGCGATCTAAAATCTACAAAGTATGTTGTAAGTTAAATTAGATCAAAAGACCACTATCGTTACTTTCTAGCAATTGTAACAATTAGTTTAAATCCTATGGACTTAGGTTGGTTTGATAGCCATAAGATAAATCCTTTAACAGGGTGACATTCCAAGTGAATGTTCTAAAGACCTTTAACCAGGCCCATTCCTAATAGTTTGGTGAAATCCTCTAACAAGGTCACATTTAACAGTGTGTTGTAAGCCTTTAATAGGGCAAGATTTTAACAGGGCATCACTTCAGAAGAGTGAGAATCAAGTAGCATGTTACTGGTGGTTTTTCCCAAATTGGGTTTCCACATAAATCATTGTGTCATGTGTTGATCTTGCATGTTTTATCTTTGCATGTTGATTTACTATAACTTGCTAATATGGTTGATTTAAGTTTGGATGGATAAAAAGTGTATGAATTCATTAATAGCAGTGAAAAATTATTTATAGGGCATTTGGACCTTGGATAACTAATTCACCTCCTCCCCCTCTCAGTTATTCTAAAGAATTCTAACAATTGGTATTAGAGCTTGTTTGCTGATTTAGTTTAAAGGGACTATAAGCAGAAAAGATCAAAATGGCAAAATGATGGGAACACAACCCAACAACCAGAATAGCCACAATAGAAAGGGGAAATTATATTAACTGAGAAAATAAGCTAGTACAAATAGTGCAGAGAAAATAAACTCAAAACATGCCCTGCGGGCTTACAATCGCATAAATCTGGAGAATATTTCTCCTTTTAGCACCTCCTCTCAAGCTCCAATCCGAACTGCCTTTTACAATGCCAAAAATCTCCTTAAATAGACCTCAGAGGGTTAAGGACTAGGAGTACATTCTAGAAAGTGCTAGTAGGCATCCACCGACAAAACAGAAGGTTCCAGAAGCCGCGTTAGAAGTCGGTGCAAGTCTAGAAGAATCCAGAAATGGCAGCCGAACTTCCGGGAGGCATAACTTTTGAACCGTAGCTCCGATTGATGAACCGTTTACATTTTCAAAAATCTCTCAAAGCGCTCTATAACCCTATGGACCAGCTTCACTCGTCCCCCATTTTTTGACCCTTTTTGAGGTCATTTAATGCCCCAAACCTGACTTTGAAGCATTCTTAGGGGGTCTCCAAAACCCAAAAAACTGCAATAACTTTCAAACCGTGGGGCCTTTTGACCTGATTCTTTTTCTAGAATGCTCTAAATCTTGATTACATTCATTTGGCCAAGTCACACCTTCTAGGTCACCAAAATGATGGTCAAATTGCATGCTCCTATTTTTTCAGGATTTTTAAATGCACTGATAGTTGAACTATGAGAGTTGGAACCTTTATTTGAGCCAAATGGGTATCCAAAAATGTAAAGACATAAAATAGAAACTAAGTCTAAGTACATTTTTTTGGGTGACACAGGATTGCCCTTATACCTCTGGATGCTCCTGCATCAGACACCCAGGGTAGATTGAAAAGTGACCCTGTCACTTTATGTATGGTAGAGGAAATCCCAAATGGGAAACCTCAGCTGTTGAAATCCAAGTTGAGTCTTCGATCGATCGTCCTTTCCATTTGACCAAATACTCTTCATACTGTCTATTTCTGGTACTCCTACCCACACGATGATCTAGAATGTCTTCTATCTCCTCCTTCTTAGAAGCAGGAATTGGGCATGGCTCTAAAACCAGCTCCTCATCTGCACCATCATCATGATACTCTGTAAAATCTGCAATGTTGAAAATGGGAGAAATGTGAATACCATCTGGCAGCTCCACCTCATATGCATTTCTTGAGTTATGTTTCTTCAAAATTTTGCAGGGGCCAAATTTCTTCATTTTCAGCTTGTTGTAGGTACCAACTGGAAATCTTTCTTTTCGTAAGTGCACCATGACAAGATCCCCTACTTGGAATTCCTTATGTCTTCTCCTTGCATCAGCCCTAGCTTTATACTCTTGATTCATCTTGATAATGTGTGCTTGAACCTCCTCATGTAGACGCTTGATGTGTTCAGCAAATTCCTCAGCTTCAGCACTTGTTCTCTCCCCTTGTTCTATCTTCCTCAATTCTGGTGCAGTCCTTGGGCTATTTCCATATACAATTTGAAATGGTGATTTTCCAGTACTCCTATTTACAGAGTTATTATAAGCAAACTCTGCCTGTGGTAGAATCAAATCCCATCCCTTGGGCTTATCTCCAACTAAACATCTCAGCAAATTGCCCAAACTTCTATTTACCACTTCTGTTTGGCCATCAGTCTGTGGGTGATGCGTGGAACTGAATTTCAAGTCTTTTCTCAACTTCTTCCACAATGTCCTCCAGAAATGCCCCACAAATTTAGTATCTCGGTCAGAAACTATACTCCTTGGAAGACCATGTAGTCTTACCACCTCTTTGAAAAACAAGTCTGCAATATGGACAGCATCATGAGTTTTGTGGCATGGAATGAAATGTGCCATTTTGGAGAACCTATCAACCACCACGAATACTGAGTCATTACCCCTTTGGATCCTTGGCAATCCAAGAACAAAATCCATACTTATGTCCTCCCATGGCCTTGATGGAACAGGCAATGGCTTATATAGGCCACTATTTTGACTAAACCCCTTGGCCACTTGACAAACCTGGCAACTCTGTACAAACTTCTTCACATCCTATGTAATTTGAGGCCAAAAATAATGTTCTCCAAAAATGGCAATGGTCTTATCCCGACCAAAATGTCCTGCCATCCCTCCACTGTGTTTCTCCTTAATCAGATTTTCCCTCATGGAACTCCTTGGAATGCACAATTGACTACCTTTGAACAACATTCCATCCTGAATCAAATAGTCTAACCACTTGGTTCTATCTACAGCCATAGGTTCTTTACAAGCTTTCCATGCTTCAGCAAAATCAGGATCCTCGGGGTACAAATTCTTGAGTTCATCAAACCCAACTACTTCAACCTGCATTGTTGTAAGCAACAACTGTCTCCTACTTAATGCATCTGCAACCCTGTTAGATTTTCCACTTCTATGCTTTAACACAACTGTATAACTCTGCAAGAATTCTACCCACTTCATATGCCTCTGATTCAATTTACCTTGGCTATTTAGGTACTGTAATGCCTGATGATCAGTATACAAAACAAATTCCTTTGGCAATAAATAATGCCTCCATTTCTTTAAGGCCTGAACTATTGCATAGAATTCTTGATCATAAACAGAATACTTCTTCTTTGCATCATTCAATTTTTCACTAAAATATGCAATAGGCTTACCTTCTTGGCTTAATACAGCCCCAATAGCGCTACCACTAGCATCACAATCCACCTGGAATACTTTTCTGAAATCTGGAAGTGCCAACACAGGCTGTTCAGTCACCTTCTTCTTCAGCAATTCAAAACTTCTCGCAGCTGCTGCAGTCCATTTGAACTCTTTTCTATCCCCTCTTATTGTATCAGTTAGAGGTGCACATATGCCACTGAAATTCTTAATAAACTTCCTGTAAAAACTAACCAAACCATGAAATGATCTTACCTCAGTAGCAGACCTTGGAGTAGGCCATTCCAAGATGGCTTTTACCTTCTCTGGATCCATTTTGAGACCTTCAGGTGATATAACAAATCCCAAATAGACTAACTCCCTTTTTGCAAAGACACACTTCTTTAGATTAATTAACAGTTTCTCTTCCCTTAGCCTTTCAAGGACACTACGAATATGCAGTAAATGTTCTTCCAAAGTCTTGCTGAAAATTAAAATATCATCCAAATAGACAATAACAAATTTTCCCAAGAACTTCTTAAGTACCTCATTCATGAGCTGCATGAAGGTGCTTGGGGCGTTCGTCAATCCAAAGGGCATGACTAACCACTCATAAAGACCCTCCTTGGTCTTGAAGGCTATTTTCCACTCATCTCCTTCTCGAATCCATATCTGATGATAGCCACTCTTCAGATCTATCTTTGTGAAGTACTGAGCTCCACTCAAGCAGTCCATAAGATCATCCATCCTTGGTAAAGGAAACCGGTACTTGATGGTTATCCTATTTATAGCTCGAGAATCTGTACACATCCTCCACTCTCCATCCTTCTTTGGTGCAAGTACTGTAGGTACTGCACATGGACTCAGGCTCTCTCGAATCAAGCCCTTCCTCAACAGCTCCTGAACCTGTCTATTTAGCTCCTCTGTTTCAGTAGGAGTCATCCTGTGAGCAGCCTTGTTAGGCAAACTAGCTCCTGGGATCAGATCTATTTGATGACTAATTTGCCTTACTGGTGGCAATCAATCTAGAACATTATCAGAGATAATATCTCCAAATTCTCCTAGTAAATCTGAAACATCAAATGGTATTTCACTACTATCTTCTTTATCTTTTCTAGGAATCAAAGCATAGCACATGCGCTAATGTTTCATGCCATCTAAAAACTTCCTTCCATCAACAAGACAAATCCTAGCACTGCTACATACCTTTTCACCTTCCTTTTTCATGGGCTTCAATTTGTGGCGAACTCCATCCTTTATCAGAGAGTATGTGTTTGCATGTCCATCATGTATTGCATGTCTATCAAACTGCCATGGTCTACCCAACAATAGATGGCAAACATCCATCGAAATAACATCACAAAGAACTTCATCATGGTAACTCCCAATTTTGAATTTTACTAAACATTGTTCACTTAACAGGACCTTATGATCATCTTTTACCCAAGAAATCTGATAGGGCTGGGGATGTTTCTCCCTCTTGAGCTTTAGCTTAGAGACCATCTCTTCGGATACCAAGTTATCAGTGCTACCACCATCAATGATCACATCACAACATTTATCCTCACACTTGCATCTGGTACGGAACAAACTCCTCCGTTGTCCTGGTTCATTTTCACCACTTAGTAGGACTCTTTCATTTACCAAGGTCTCTTTTCTTTCTGCATCCTCTGAATGTGATGATTGTGCATCCTCATCCACATGAGCAACCCTAGCTTGGCCCTCAGCTCTCCTATCTGTCCTTCCTTATCGTTGAGGGCATTCAAAGGCACGATGACCTTCTTCATTGCAATGGAAACAGGTACCACGGAAGCCTCCTCTTCCTTGCCCATGTCCTCTACCTCTTCCTCTTTGATTTCCAAAGTCTTGATCGCGGGAGCGGTTGAAACCCTCATTCCTCTGGTTCCTGCTAGTACCCTCATATTCATTTTTCTTTTGAGTTTCATTGCGACCTCTAGATGATCTACCACTTCCCCTTCCTCCTTGACCGCGCCCTCTTTGTCTTCCTTCAAACCTTTTACTCAGCTTCTCTTCAACTCGTAGGGCAAACTGGTATGCTTCTTCAACGCTGGTCATTCTTACCAGACTTAATTCCTCCTAGATGCTAGGTCGCAACCCACTGATATAACGAGCAACCTTCTCCTTATTTTCTTTTGCATGCCCCACTCTAATCAGGAGTCAGTAAAACTCCTCTGTATATTCTTGGACTGATCTTCCTGCTTGCTTTAAACCATGCATCTTCTTAAACAGATCAAGCTCGTAGTCCACAGGAATGAACTGCTTCTTCAATTTGTCCACCATGCGATCCCATCTTGTGATCTTCTCCTTTCCTCTTCTAAGTCTTTCCAATTGAATCTCTTGCCACCAGATTTTGGCATGGCCTTTTAGTTTGGCCTTTGCAAACTTAACCCTATCTGGGTCCCTTATATCCTCATACTCAAAGTATTCGTCCAGTTCATTGATCCAATCGATCAACTCATCTGGTTTCAAATTTCTCGAAAATATACCCACTTCAATTGTAGGTCTTTTCCCAAACCTAGAAATGGCCCTAAAAAGCCTTTCCTCTACAGGATTCAGAACTTCCCCATCAACTTCCATTACTTCCTCTTCATTGTCATCCTCACTATTGTCATCTGCGGCAATATTTGCTCCTCTATGAAGCTCCTCTTGCAATGCTTGTACCTGTCTCTGGAGGGCTCTAACCTCCTTAGGATCAACAGGTCTAGCCCTTCCACCATGCTCTCTTTGTGGAGGCATCTTCTAACTCGAACCCACAACCACACAGTCCTGGTGCAAATTGCCTCATAGTCGGCGCTCTGTCTACACACTCAGGAAAATTGGCTCTGATACCACTTGATGGGAACACAACCCAACAACCAAAATAGCCACAATAGAAAGGGGAAATTATATTAATTGAGAAAATAAGCTAGTACAAACAGTGCAGAGAAAATAAACTCAAAACATGCCCTGCGGGCTTACAATCGCATAAATCTGGAGAATATTTCTCCTTTTAGCACCTCCTCTCAAGCTCCAATCCGAACTGCCTTTTACAATGCCAAAAATCTCCTTAAATAGACCCCGAAGGGTTAAGGACTAGGAGTACATTCTAGAAAGTGCTAGTAGGCATCCACCGACAAAACAGAAGGTTCCAGAAGCCGCGTTAGAAGTCGGTGCAAATCTAGAAGAATCCAGAAATGGCAGCCGAACTTTCGGGAGGCATAACTTTTGAACCGTAGTTCCGATTGACGAACCGTTTACATTTTCGGAAAGCTCTCGAAGCGCTCTATAGCCCTATGGACAAGCTTAGCTTGTCCCCCATTTTTCAACCCTTTTCGAGGTCATTTAATGCCCCAAACCTGACTTTGAAGCATTCTTAGGGGGTCTCCAAAACTCGAAAAACTGCAATAACTTTCAAACCGTGGGGCCTTTTGACCTAATTCTTTTTCTGGAATGCTCTAAATCTCGATTACATTCATCTGGCCAAGTCACACCTTCTAGGTCACCAAAATGATGGTCAAATTGTATGCTCCTATTTTTTTGGGATTTTTAAATGCACTGATAGTTGAACTATGGGAGTTGGAACCTTTATTTGAGCCAAATGGGTATCCAAAAATGTAAAGACATAAAATAGAAACTAAGTCTAAGTACATTTTTTTTGGTGACACAGGATTGCCCTTATACCTCTGGATGCTCCTGCATCACAAAAAGAGAAGTTCCCAAGCTCAACAAAGATAACTTTGTTGCATGGCAAAGTTAGATGAAGCTAAATATTGGATCTATAGGAGATTATGCTCAAAATTCAATTGTCACTGAACATGTAGATCCAACAAGTGCTCCTACTACAGAAGACATGAAAAACAAGCAAGAACATAATCAGACAATTCTGGAAATTGCCTCTGCACTCAGCTATGCTGAATTTGATGATATCAAAGGATGTGATACTACATTCAAAATGTGGAAAGCCCTATCAGACATCTATGAAGGAGATCAGAATGTACAAAGAGAAAAAAGAGAAAGTCTCAGAGGAAAGTTTGATGACATGAAAATGGAGGAAAATGAGAGCGTTGCTCAGTATGGTGCAAGAATAAAGGAAGTGGTAAGTGCAATAAGATTCTTGAGTGGTCAACTAGATGAAGATATTGTTAATAGTAAGTTCTTAAGAACATTGCTCCCTATCTATGCTATTAGAGTATCAACAATATAAGAGCTAAGATGTATACCAGGAAACAATCTAAGTTTTGAAGGTATAATAGGTAGACTCACTGCATTTGAGTTATCTAATTTTGACAACTACAAACTAGAGAATGTTGAAATTGCTTTTAAGGCCAAGCAATAACTGAAAGATGTTGAATAGGTGAAATCAAAGAAAGGAAGAAAAATAAAATATGTATCTAGTGATAGTAGCACTGATGAGGAAGATGTGGATCAATTGGAAGATTTACTAGCTAGAAGATTTCACAAAGGCAAAGGAAAATTCAAAGGTAAGATGCCTATCATTTGTTTCAATTGCAATGAAGTAGGTCATATTGCTGCAAGGTGTCCACAAAAAAAGGATCCCAAGGAAGGCAACAAATATAAGTACAGAAGAGATGATGACAAGAGAGATTACAAAGAAAAAGATAAGAAGTGCTACATTGTTGAAAAAAATTTTGATGATAATGATGATGAAGTTTTTTATGTACCCATGAAGGACCAATCTAATGAAGAAGAGCCCACAACACTGGTAACATGTATGAACAAGAATGACAGATGGATCATAGATAGTGGATGCTCACATCACATGACAGGAGACAAAAGTAAGTTTGTTAACTTTACTCAGTATGATGGAAATAGTGTTAGATTTGGTAATGATGCCCCATGTCAAATCAAAGGAAAAGGTTTCATTAAGCTCACAGAAAAAATTTCATGTGCCAATGCATACTATGTTGAAGGATTAAACTACAATTTGCTAAGTGTTTCACAGTTAGGCAATATAGGATGCAGAGTAGAATTTGGAAACAAAACTGCAAAAATCTATGATACTGATGGTAAACTGATAGGAAAAGGAGATTAAACAAAGAGTAATCTGTTTTACCTTGATATGGATGATGTTTCCTATTTTATTGCAAAATTTGATGATGAATGGTTATGGCATAGAAGATTATCTCATGTCAACTTTGACAATCTAGTCAATATCAATAAAATGAAGAAAGTCAGAGGTTTAACAAAATTGAAGAAGCCTGATAATATCATATGCAAACAATGTCAGCTAGGAAAGATGACAAAGTCAAGTTTCAAAAGCAAAAACTATACATCTAAAGAGATACTTGAGTTAGTTTACACTGACTTATGTGGTCCAATGGAAATACAAAGCTATAGAGGAGATAAATACATAATGTTATTTGTTGATGACTATTCTAGGATGATTATTGTTATGTTCTTAAAACAAAAATCTGATGCTTTTCAAATGTTTAAATGGTATGTCGCTAGAGTTGAAAAGGAAACAGGAAAAAGATTGAAATTCCTAACATCAAATAGAGGTGGTGAATTCACATCAAATAAATTTGAGACATTCTGTAATGATAAAGGAATCAAAAGACAAACGTCAGCTCCTAGAACTCACCCATAGAATGGAATTGCTGAAAGAAGAAATAGATCTATGATTGACTGTGCCAGAACATTAATGATGGAAAAGACTATTGCTCTAAAATACTAGAGAGAAGCAGTAAGTGTAGTTGTTCATACACTGAATTGAGTACAAGTCAAGAAAGGTACAAATATAACACCTTTTGAATTATGGTATGGTTACTCACCCAATATAAAACATTTCAAAGTGTTTGGTTGTAAATGCTTTATCCTTAAAGATGCTAGAAATGGAAAATTTGATGCAAAAAGTGATGAAGGCATATTTCTTGGTTACTCCACTAGAAGTAAGGCATATAAGTGTTTGAATACTAACACTAACAAAATTGTGGAAAGTGCAAATGTAAAATTTGATGAGCACATAGAAATCACAACTGAAGTACCAAAGAAAATGGAAGAATATAGAACCTTTGTGTATTCTTATGAAGGAATGACTGTTGATGAGGATGATGTCAATCAAATTAAAACTCAACAACAAGTATCAATCTCAGCCGAGTCTCAACCAGTGAATGTCGAGTTGCATTCAGAAGCTAAATTGTAGAATGAAGGAAATGGACAATCTAATTCTGAAGACAATACATATGATGAAGAACAACCCGACAACGAAGTGCATAGTGATCCTAAATTTGAAAGATCAAACATGGAAACAAGGATAGAGCCAAGATTATCCAAATATGTAAAAAGACATCAACCTGCTAAACAAATAATTGGTGACAAAGATGCAAGACCAATGACAAGGAACAGACTAAGACATGAATCATGTCTGATCAACAAATTTGAACCCAAGATAGTATATGGTGCATTACAAGATGATGACTAGTATAAAGCTATGGAAGAAGAAATTGATCAAATAAAGAAAAACAAAACCTAGAGTTTGGTTCCTAGACCAACTGACAAGAATGTGATTGGCACCAAATGGGTATTCAGAAACAAACTAGATGAGAATGGTGAGATTGCTAGAAACAAAGCTAGACTAGTATGCAAGGGTTATGCTCAAGAAGAAGGAATAGATTATGGGGAAACATTTTCCCTTGTTGCTAGAATGGAAGGAGTAAGAAATTTACTTGAATATGATGCCTACAAAGATTTTAAAGTCTATCAGATGGATGTAAAATCTACTTTCTTAAATGGTATACTAGAAGAAGAAGTCTACATTGAACAACCAGAAGGATTTGTTGATGACAACAACAGGGATATGGTGTGTAAGCTACATAAAGCACTCTATGGTTTGAAACAAGCACCTAGAGCATGGTATGAGAGACTTTACAAGTATCTAGTGCAAATTGGATTTGAAAGAACTGATGATAACAACAACATGTACATCAAAGCAAAAGAAGGTAAAGACATTATTGTATCTAAAATATTTGTGGATGACATAGTGTTTGGTGGTAAGGAAGTACTTTGCAAAGGTTTTGCTGACAAAATAAAGCATGAATTTGAGATGTCTATGTTTGGAGAAATCAAATTTTTTGTTGGATTGCAAGTACATCAACTCAAACATGGTATATTTGTTACACAATCAAAGTACATCAAAGAGATTCTTAAAACATTTGGATTGGAGGAATCCAAACTAGTCACCACACCAATGGCAACAGGAAATAAGCTATCCAAAAATGATGAGTCAACTAAAGTCATCAAACAATGTACAGATCCACGATTGAAAAATTACAATATGTAGTACATAGTAGACCAGACATAGCATTAGCAGTTGGAATAGTAGCCAAATTCTCTACTAATCCTAAAGAAAATCATTTCATAGCAGTAAAAAGAATAATGAGATATCTTAAAGGAACTGATAACTTTGGTCTCTACTACAAAAAGAATGGAAAATTTGAGCTCAATACATATACAGATGCAGACTGGGGAGGTAATGTTGATGATAAAAAAAGCACAAGTGGAGGTGCATTATTTCTAGGCAAAAGGCTAGTTACCTAGACTAGCAAGAAACAAACATGTACATCCCAGTCGACTGCAGAGTTAGAATATGTAGCAGTTGCAGTCAATTGCACAAACATTGTATGGCTCACACATCTATTGAATGGAATGAAAGAAGAAGTAAGAAAACCTATGATATTGTATTGTGATAATACAAGTGCTATAAACATATCCAAAAATCTAGTAATGCATGCAAAAACCAAGCATATTGCAATTAAGTATCATTATGTCAAAGAATTGGTAGAAGATAAACAAGTGAAGTTGGAATACATTCACACAAAGGAACAAACTGTAGATATCTTCACCAAACCATTGCCCAAGGATGTCTATGAATATCTTAGAGGCAAGTTGGGGGTAATACCCCTAACTCAAGAAGTTTAAGGCAACAAGGAAGCTGCCTTGCATCAACAAGAATAAATCATAGAAATATTAATAGATTGGTGCAGAGGATGATAGCAAGAGCAGAAACTCCAAATCAGTCACAAGCATGGTGACAGAGGTAGAAAATAACAAGAAGCCAAAGTTCATATTTTGCATGATAAAGATGCTACATCTTTGGCATTTATGTCAAAGAGGGAGAAATATGCAGAAACCTAATCAATACAAAGAAAAAGAGATATATATGAAAGAGGGAGATATATGAGATCAATAGTAAAAATGCAGCAGGAAAAATGTAGCAGACAACGTATACAATCTTGGTGGTAACTAAGTTGATTAATTGATCAGTTTGGTTTTCCATCAATGCCAAAGAGGGAGATTGTTGGAAATGATTGAAATGATCATAAAAAAAGTTGTTGGAGTGATATATGGAACTGATAAAGAATGTTCTCAATTATTGTTCTGTCATTGATATCAAACTTGCTACTTGCAGGAATGATAATTTCTTTAGTGATTCAAATACTATAAATTAGTTGATTGTCAAGAAGGAGAAAATCAATAAGATGTAACTAGAACACCTAGAGAAAGGTTGAAGTTATGATATTGTAATGAAGTACAAGGGTCAACTAAGCCATTGATGAAAAAGTGTATTTGATGACATATTATAAGACACAAAGAATGGACACATCAAAACATATCAAAGATGCAAGGTTTTAGCTAAGTCTTTTGTAAAACTCAACTAAGTTCATTAGAAAGAAGGAGCCGAGAAAGCTAGTTAGTGCTAAGAAAATTCCTAGTTAAAGCCGAGTAAACTTCAAGTGCCGAGTAAGTTCAGATGTCGAGTGACACAAAATTTATCAAGTGCCAAGTAGAACCAAGTGTCGAGCAAGTTCAGATGCCAAGTGACATAGAATTTATCAAGTGCCGAGCAGAACCAAGTGTTGAGCAAGTTTAGATGCTGAGTGACACAAAGTTTATCAAGTGCTGAGTGGAACCAAGTGCCAAGCAGATATAGGTGCCGAGTAACACAAATTTCAAGCACTAGTAAAACTAATAGTGTCGAGAAACACAGAGATTCCGAGCACCAGTAAATCAATAATGCCGAGTTGCTACATTATTTTGAAAATTGAGGATTCGCCAGATCTAAGCTGACAAGGTTGTTACTTAGAAGTTTGTGAATTAAATGGAAGATAAGAATGATGAGCAGGTGGCACAGAACACCATGTAGAACATTTTTAAGCATACAACTAATGAAGTTTTTAGTTAAGAACAAGATATGAGGTAGATACATTGTATCCTACCTAATCCATTTGAAACCCTAAAATTGGAGAGGGAGAATTGAGCGAAAAAGGGAAGTCAAATTCCTATTTAAGGAGTCATAAGTTAATGAAAAAAAGTAGAGGTGGTCAAGCATGAAAGCATGAAAGCATGAAATGCTGAAGAAGGTGTTAAGAGGAAAGAAAGCATAGTTACTTTGTTTCAGTAAGAAGACCCCTGATATAGATGCATTGGTACAATTAGTTAGAAGACTCAAGGAGATGAAGCTTGAGAAGAAGATAAGCAATCAGAGCTAAAGTGATTAAAGCCAAGCATAAGGATTGAACTAAAAGTGTGATCTTAAATCTGCAAAGTATGTTGTAAGTTGTATCAGATCAAAAGACCATTATCGTTACTTTCTAGCAATTGTAACAGTTAGTTTAAATCCTATGGACTTAGGTTGGTTTGATAGCCATAAGATAAATCCTTTAACAGGGTGACATTCCAAGTGAATGTTCTAAAGACCTTTAACCAGGCCCATTCCTAATAGTTTGGTGAAATCCTCTAACAAGGTCACATTTAACACTGTGTTGTAAGCCTTTAACAGGGTATCACTTCAGAAGAGTGAGAATCAAGTAGCATGTTATTGGTGGTTTTTCCAAATTGGGTTTCCACGTAAATCATTGTTTCATGTGTTGATCTTGCATGTTTTATCTTTGCATGTTGATTTACTGTAACTTGCTAATATGGTTGATTTAAGTTTGGATGGATAAAAAGTGTATGAATTCATTAAAAGTAGTCAAAAAGTATTAATAGGGCATTTGGACCTTGGATAACTGATTCACCCCCCCCCTCTCAGTTATTCTAAAGAATTCTAACAATGAACAAGTTTTTTGACTTCAAAAGTCAGGATGGAGGCATTGTTATAGTTGGAAATAATGTAACATGCCAAGTTAAAGGTATTGGACATATAACTCTTGATGGTAAAACTAACACTGAGGATGTATATTTTGTTGATGGTTTAAAGCACAATATTTTGAGTGTTGGACAACTAGTGGACAAATTTTAGTTCATAGAGAAGACATGCATGATTGAGGACAAAGATGGAAAGGTAACTGAAATAGGAACTAGATTTAGAGGCAATGTATTTTAGTTGAATCCTACCAAAATGACATATTTGGTTGCAAAGGTAGATAAAAAATGGTTATGGCATTAGAGAATTTGTCATATAAACTTTGATAGGTATTGTGAAGACTAGTAGTATGTTTTCAGGTAGATATTTTCTTGATATTGTAAAGCCTACTAACACAATTTGCAAGGAATGTGTGTTGGCAAAGCATAATAGAACTTCTTTTCCCTACAAGAAGCTTACTACTACAACAAAAATGGAGATTGTACACACAAATATCAGTGGTCCTATGAACAATAAAGAATTCTATGGTGAAAGATATTTTATGATTCTAGTTGATGACTTTTCTAGAATGATGTGGGTTGCATTTATTAAAGAGAAATCTGAGGCATTTGATAAATTCAAGATATTCAAGAATAAAGTTGAGAATAAATCTGGTATGAAGATTAAATGTTTAGGATAAAAAATAGGAGGATAATTTACTTCAAACTATTTTAACATGTTTTGTGAAGTAAATAGAATCAAAAGATAGTTATCAGCTCCGAGAACCCCTAAACAGAATGACATTGCAGAGAGAAGGAATAGGTCAGTTATAGAAGAAACAAGAGCTATGTTAGTAGAAAATGATATATCCAACATATTTTAGAGAGAAGATATGAATACAACAATCTACACTATGAATAGAGTGCAAGTTAGGAAAGATACAAACAAGAATCCTTATGAACTATGGTTTGGTCACTCACCTATAGTTAACTAATTTAGATTTTTTAGAAGTGTTATATCAAAAGAGATGATTTTATTGGTAAGTTTGATGCTAGAAGTGATGAAGGTATTTTTCTTGGTTACCCATTGAAAAGAAAGGCTTACAGATGTTATAATCTAAGAACTAAGACTATTATGAAAAATGTCAATGTGAGAATTGATGAGAGATTTAGGATACAAGAGAGAATGGTTGTAACACCCTGCCGAGGGACTCAAAAGAATTAACCTAAAGTTTTACTAAGTTTTCCAAATAAATTTTTTTTTTAAATCATGAAAGATAAACCAGTCACATCAAACACATAGTAGTGGAAGCAATAACATACAATCAACTGTAAGAATACATAACAAGTTACATTCCTTAAGGATCCCAAGACATTGAGTCACATTTAATCTAACTAATACTAAGTCTAACAACTACCACATCCACATGAAAGAATAATTAAAAGTCCACGGTCCATAATATACATTTTTTTTGAATGCCTCTTGGCAATTAAATCCAAAATGCTCAATCATCCACTGTACATGTCATAGGGTATGAAAGGCTTAAAAGAATATACATATGTAAAAATAAAGATACATCATCATCATTTACCATGATACAAGTTCAATAAAGTAAATGAAACCAATAACATACATGATACATCCATCCATCAATAAAGATATAAAAACCATTGTAAAAGATAACCATCCATCATAAAACACTACTAGAATCATTAGACTATCATGGGCCCTAGCCATCCCCCTGTGTAACATCCCAACCCACTGAAGAGATCATCAGTACTATAGTAATAGGGATGTCACTCCTAAAACATGCTACAACATATGCATAAAGAAATCTAACATGCAAGAATAAAGAATAAGATGATCCTACAAAGAAGATAACATCATCTATCACATGCTAATCATCAATATAAAGAAACATACCAATAAATAACATCCATCATAAGATCCATAAATAGAATGAAGGTAAATGCCAACAAAGAAAGTGCTAGAGGAGATAGGCTCAAGTCCCAAATAGGATATTAGATCATATAACACATGTACTCTCTAAGTACAAGAATCCTAAAAGTATACTATCTCAAAGGTATGGAATGAAGGTAAATGCCAACAAAGAAAGTGCTAGAGGAGATAGGCTCAATTCCCAAATAGGATATTAGATCATATAACACATGTACTCTCTAAGTCCAAGAATCCTAAAAGTATACTATCTCAAAGGTTCCAACATAAAGATTGACATGTAGACCCAAAGGCAAAACAAAGACATGTAGGAAACCTACTATGTAAGCAAGAAAGTTTCATTGCATGAATCATGCTAGAGTTACCCTAGTAGTCTCTCAATAGACCCTAGCCCCCTAGTGATCCCTATGCGGCCACTAGTATCCTCTCATACTGACAATGCATACTACGGATGCAAGGTCACAACCAAGTGTTCTCTCTACTCCCATCCTAGTCTATACTAGCACTCAAGGCATGGGTGAGAACATAAAATTATATTATTAGGTTCATTTAGGTCAGTATTCAGTGTAATGTTTTCACTTATTAAACAACTTACAATGAGTTACCTTGGCAGCCACTTAGGGTCCCGACCCCCATTGCAAGCCACTTCTCGAGACTAAAAGTAGATAACCTACCCTAGGCTCAATAAAAGCACAATTCCATAATCACATAAAATCACCTCAGTCATATACAAGCAACCAGAAAGCATCATAAAGATAATCAAAATAATCACATCAGTTCTCCATGAGTAACTGAAAAGCATCAAATGATAGATCACAAATATCCAATGGTTCTTAATGAGAAACTGCAATAAATCACACTGTCCATCAGTTCTCAATGAGAAACTGAAAAGTATCTCAAAATAATACTGATCAAGGACTCCAAAATGGTTAAGTCAAACATGTCACAATACGACATCATCAATATCAAAACAAACATTTCAATCCCATCAAGGTGACTGGAAAGTAATCCAAGTATAACTAATTGATGACTCAAAAATGGTTAAGTCAAGTATCTTATATACATACACCTGAGCTCCACACAAGGAAACTAGAAAACAATAACAATCAACAAACCACACACATTATAGAGCATACCATCGCATTACCATGGTTGGGTTTTAAAAAGATCGAGTACAAATCAACATGATACCACACTCACATAACCCTCGAGCATTTGGTAGACATCTTATAACTAATCAACAATCTAGTCAACCCCAAAACCCCAAAACACATATAGCATAGAGAAACAAGATACAAACACATGTTTTGGTTTGCTTTTGCAGTCACATGGTTAAGTCAAATATGAGGTTTTAGTTTCCATTTCAAGTATATTTCAAGTGTATAAGATTCTTTGTTTACACCACCTAATCACTCATTCATTTGTTTGACCCAAATATGTAAGGTTACCCTCATCATAAAAGTCAATTTCTTAAAAGAATATTCTAAGGATAATCATCCATTTATTTAAGTCATAGAAATAATGATTTATTGATTTTATAAAAATCAATATTGTTAATTTTAACAACAATAATTAAATAAATAAAATTTAAACTCTATTACATTAACTTCAATTATTAAGTAAATTAAATTAATTAATAATTATATTCACAGTCCCATAAATTACAATTCACTTAAATCATTAAGATTATAATTGATGATCTCTCAAAGGGTTAATTTCGATTTGTTAAAATCATTGTCATTATGAATTCCTTTCCATTAATTACTCCACTTAAATTCGATCTACATTAATTTCCAACTGTATATGTTGATTAATAATTCACTAGATTACTCTCCCTCAATTATTAACTAATCTTAATTAAATTTAACTTAATTAGATTAGTTAATAAGTCACATAAAACTAATTAAAAATTAAAAACGTAAAAGCATTAATATTTAAATTAACAAATAATAATAAAATTGTTATTGAATATTATTAAATAATAAGAAGTCATATTAAGACTTATTAATAATCATTATTGTTTAAAATAAAACAACATTATCAAACTCATTAACAAATATTGTTTATTAACAACTTATAATATATTAACATTAATATATATTAAATCTCATAACATCTATTAATATTAATTAATAACATTTATACATATGATTAATTTCAAACCTATTATGAAACTTAATAATATTTGTATGAAAGAGCAATTGCCTAGTCTCCTGGACACACATTGTATCATAACAATAAGAGTGTTGCACTTATAGGTCTAGGCCTCTTGCAGGAAGTGGTTCAGGAGTGCTTGGAGGTCATTAAGATCGATCCTTCCTATGTTCATGCTCATGATCTCTACCCTACTCCTAGGCAATGTCAGTATAACAAAAACCTAAAAATGTGAACTGTATAATATTCCCATGTAATATCCAACCAACTTGAATTGCTAATTTTCAATTGGAAATGGCTGCCAAGTTACATTGTTTTGAGTTGGCCATAGTTTCTCCAGAGCTCATGAATTCCAAAGTGAACGGGCTGAGAATTGATTGGAAAAGTCCTATAGCCAATTAATCACATCCTTAGCACAAGGGAAAGATAGCCCTAATCATATTAATAATGATATGAATTGTTACCGATAAAGAGGAAATGGGTGCCATGAAGGATAAAATAATTGGGCATCTAGAGTTTTGTTGCATTATGGTAAACCCACTTAGAAACACTGTTAATCTTTATAAGTGGACATATTTTCCACATCAAATCAAATAAAACATTGTTAATCTTGTCTCCTCCATGTTGAATCATTCATTTCTACATGAGTTAGTAAGGCATTTGTAGATCTCACTGGTTCATGTGCCAAATCAAAAACTTGGTACTCTCTATCTTAGATTGGGGAAAATAGAAAATGCCAAAAGGTACTTGAAGATAGCCAGGCAACTGCTAGATTGGAGTGAAATGTATATAGTACAAATAGTGGGATCTTACCTAACCAAATTTGGAGAAGCTAGGAAGATAGGAGATTGGAGAAGTCTTCTAAGAGAAAGCATCACAGCTATAATGGTAGGTGCTAATTTTGCACCACAATTATTTGCATCTAAAGTTGAAGCTTTACTTAAGATTCATAGATTAGATGAAGCAGATGGGAAATACTGGTGAGGGAATTGTAGACAATAGGAAAAATATGGAGATGAATTTGAAAGATGCTCAAATGGGGATGTTGAGAATGGGAATCCAAAGGTATTTTTTGTAGATTTGGGAAGAGTCAACATGGATAGCAAGAAGCAAGATTCAGAATTGTTTGATAATTCTATGAGTTCTATGTTTGTAAGCTCTTGTCTCAGCAAAAATTCATTCAATGCAAGCAGTTGTAGATCATGTGTGTCTGTCAATGGTGCTATGAACATTTTAGTGAGCCCTAGAAGGGAGATGGGTGAAATATTCAAACAAGATATAGCAAAGAAGCATATATGGATTTGCATAAAAGACTCAGTTCACTATTGAGGCTACAGAAGTGCAATCTGAAGAATCATAGAAGCTTTGTCATAAGGCACCTTGGTTCATTAAAAGAGCAATGAATGGAACATGTGGAAGAATTGAAAGGAGTTCTTTCACAATAGCAATTAATTGTTCATGCTTATATCTATAAACTCGTTTCCTCCACTAGCATTTTGTTGAAAGAAAATAGTCTAGTTGTTATTATCATCAGCACCAGCTAGATTCCAAAAGAATATTTTGGCATGCGTTTAGAGGCAACAATTATGTATAATAGGTGTGTTGCTGCTATTTTAAATGAATGTGATTCTATATCAAAGGAAATCCTTCCATTATATTACATGAATATTCTTATCTAAACTTTATAATATTAAAAACTTTACAATATAACAAATCAACTTAAAAGCGATTTGAAAATCATTGGAGGCCTTTAAAGCCATCGACCCAAATCAAGAGCCATGCGGCCTTTTCGCCAACACAGTTGCTACATACACAATAGAATTCCATGCATGCCACTGATGATTATGAGAGGAGTGAGTTGGGAGGTTGGGGGGTGGTGGTCCTGCCTCCCCCTAAACATAATTAAATTTTTTTTTTATTATTATAATAGTAATGGATAGCATAAGAATTACTTTATGCTATATTCAAAGATGTGATAGTGACCAATAAATATTGAAGTGACGTAAATGTATCCATTCAATCAAATATGGAGTCTTACTACAAGCGGTAAATTAAGAAGATAATTATTAAAAGACTATGATGAACAAAGGGTAATTATATGTATACATAGCTTGATGAAGATTATAACAAATATGAAACCGGAGATATCTTGACCTTTACTGGCTTGATAAAAGAAAGATGAGGTTGATGAGTATTATCACTCATAATTAAAGGATAAATCAATAATAATTAAAGGAGTGCTACTACTAAGGTTGCAATGGTATATATATGGTTTCACCATTAGAAGGACTCTTTAGACTACCATGGGAGCTCTTCTTATGTAACATAGTTAAATTACATGAACTTCGTCCGAAAAATCTTTTCCAATTTATTAGATAGGAAAAAAAAATTAGTTTAACATCTAAACAAATTTTTTCTCTTAAATCTCAACCCCCCCCCCTATTTTAAAACTAATTTCTTTCATCAAAGGGATGAGGGTTTTCTAATTGGATTTTTCCTTGATTTCTTCGCACAAAGAAAGAATCAACATGCATACCCAAATTACCACAATATAAAATATTCATCACAAGAACTAACCAAATAGTCATTTAGTAGACATGATGAGGACAGGAAGAGAAAGGAGTGAACTAATATATGTGAAAATCCCAAGTGTCTACCTGGACACTAATGCTAAATCGCTACTCCTCAAAATCTATAGAGAAAAGTCCCTTTCTTCTCCAACATTCGCAGTTCCTCTAAGAACCCAACCCCCAAGTGACTAGGAGTGCCTGTAGATGCATATGAGCATGACAAAGCATATGAGCTTGTCCAAACACACTAGGAGAGCTTTTATATAAAGGCCTCTAAGATGCATCTAGAATGTGTATAGAAGGAACTAGGAGATAAGCATGACAACTAAGCACATATCTTCCACGATAAAAAGACAAACATGATGAGGTGTCTAGAATTTTCTCAACACCATGTGCTCAAATAATGGGCTAACTCCTAAGTGTAGACAACATGTGCATAATTAGAGTGCAAACTCCTATGTTGTCAACATGACAACTCACAAGAGTTCACTTACTCCTATGTGAATAAATCTTAAAATAATGCACATTACTTAACTAATTAAATTTCCTTATTTAATATTCACTTGACTGCTTTTAAATTTAATTTATTAATTTTAAATCTCATGCACTTATCATAAATTTTTTAATAAATTAATTTCTTTTCCAATTTTAAATTTATTTTTGAAACTTAATTGATAAAATATTTATTAACTTAAATAGTAATATTATTTAGCATTTATCTAAAAATGAACTCTAAATATATTATTATTAAATTAAATAAATATTATCACGGTCCAAATTTAAATTTATAACTTTTATCTTCAAATTTAATTATTTTTATTTAATTAATTTCCCAATTAATTAAATAAAATAAAATATTAAAATATCATAATAATTTTTCATTAAATTAAATCATTAATTAAATTTTTTATTAGACTTAATTAATAGAAAATTCACCAAAGACTCCCAAAGTAAAATACGAAAACCCATCATAGTAAAATGCAAACTAGGGCAAGCACTACAATAGTTGATAACAATTCAGATGATGATGTCATTACTAAGCCATGTAATGATGAAATATTTCTTGAGACTAATAATGATTTGTAGAATGAAGGAGAGTTGAGGTAGAAACAAAGCTCATAACCTCCAGTGTTGAGATAGCAACCCCTACTTCAAAAAATATATAATAAAGAATCAACCATCTAACTAGATCATCAAAAGCAAAGATAAAGGTGTGATGACAAGAATCAGATTGAAAAAATAACTATGTTTGATATCTCAATTTGAACCTAAGAATGCATATGAAGCATGTAAAGACGACTTTTGGAAACAAGCTATGAAAGAGGAATTGGATTAGATAGTAAAGAATGAGACATGGGAATTGGTCCCCAGACTAACAGACAAGAATGTGATAAGAACTAAATGGGTATTTAGGAATAAGATGAATTAGAAAGGAGAAGTTGTAAGGAACAAGGAAAGATTAGTATGTAAAGGCTACTCATCTTAGAAACAATAGTCCACCAAAATAATAAGAAGGGGGGTGGGGGGTGAATCAATTATCCAATAATCAAAACACTTATCTTCTTTAAACAAACTTAACCATTCAACCAAAGTAAACAAAAACCATAATAAGATGCACATAGACAATTACAAAATTTAAGTAATTTATTGTTAGCTTCTTCTTTCCTTTATCCCAACAACTAGACCAATCACTATCAAACCTTGTAGACCAGGTCATGAACCTTGGATCCAAATACCAAACCTTAGATCACTCAGCAAGATGTCGATAATGAAGTTTCCTTCACTTTTGTACTGCTCTGCTCAACTTTGCATTCTGCACCCTCTACTAATTTTTGTACATTCATAATTTGCATCTCTAATACCGTGATAAAAGAAAATTTCCTTCCTTTGTACCGAGTCCATAATTTAGTTCCTTGAGTCACCTATTAGTCCTTCTCAATTAATTATTATAGGACCACATAAAGAACATGTTACACTTAGTGATAACCTTAATCTCTCACCTTGCAACTAGAATAAATTTCCATAAATGCAATATAATGATGAGTGAGCTTAGCTAGATCATCCTCAAGATGTCTTCTTCATGTCCTCAACCTCAATCCTCAAGATATCAACTCTACTAAGAGATATAACAAGTTTACCACAACATGCCTCTGTAAACTCTATCTTAGAATAGACATCACCAAAACTTACATAACTTCTTCTAGACTTATCATTTTTGCTTCTGACATTAACTGTGATAGATACCACAAAAGACATCAAACATGCTATGTTGAAATCAATGACAAACCCAGTCATGAATGTACCATATCATCATATCATCAATATTCATGCTTCCAACCAATCTTCCAACAATCTCCCTCTTTGGAATTGATGGCAACATAGATGAGAAACATGTAGTTCCAAGAATACCAACAAAAAACTATTAGCCTTCAAATCCTCTTCATCAATCATACTCCCCTACTGATATACCTCATTGTGCTCAATACCAAACTATCATTCTACATATTGTGCTTATGCCGAACATCTTCCTCAATGTTCTACCAAATTTCTCCACTTTAGCATAATATTTTTCCTGCAATACTTCTCCCCCATAGTATGATTTTTTTCATGCCAAACTTATCCCCTATTGACATCAATGTCAAAGGTTTCTACAACCAATATCTTTGTATCAAACTCTATAACAACTGATACTTATTCAGCTCAAGTGTCAAAATAAACTATTCAGACAACATCAACAAGAGTCCTAGATAAGTCTATCCATCATAGATACTACCCCATGTAGGAACCATCAACATCTAGTCCAGAAAAAAAATGGTGCTCTATTACCCTAGACTGATGTACTCTTGCATATTCTTACTTTGATTTAGGAAGCACATTATGCAAAAATAAAAAGGATATTTAGATATCTGAAAGGAAGATCAAAGTTTGGATTGTGGTATGACAGATCTAATGATTTTTTTTTATGTGCTTATACTAATGTTGATTGGGTAGGCAGTATGGATTATAGAAAGATTACCAGTGGTGGAGACTTCTTTTTTGGAGGAAGATTGGTCTCTTGGCCAAGCAAGAAGCAAGATTGTATATCACAAAGTATATTATAAGTAGAATATGTTGTAGCAACAAATAATTGCAATCAAGTTATTTGGATGAAGCAGATGCTGAAGGATATAAATATAGAAATCACTGAAATTTTCATACATTGTGACAACAAAAGCACAGTAAATATGTTTAAGAATCTAGTGTTGCATTTGAATACCAAGCACATTTCTATTAAGTATGACATGTTGAGAGAGAAATTTACAAAAAGGGAAATTAGATTGGAGTATGTGACCACTAAAGAGGAGATTGTAGATATGTTCACTAAGCCTCTTCCCAAAGAGAATTTTGAGTATTTTTGAGGTATGCTAGGGGTTAAGCCCCTTCTTTCATTAGAATAGATGATGCAAGATTGCATCAATCTAGTGTAATAAAGCAACATTGTTTGTCTAGATTGGATCTTGATGCTTCCTATATAGGGGAGTATCTATGATGGATAGAGTCATCTAGGACTCTTGTTGGAAGTTATTTTTGAACAGTGTCTTTGGACACTTGAGCAAGTAAGAATCAATTTTTGTAGAGTTTAATGTAGTAAAGTTGGTTGTTGAAACCTTTGACATTGATGTCAGCGGGGAAGAATTTTGGAATGAAAAACATCATGAGGGAAAACACCATGAGAGAAGATCATAAGGAAGAACATCATGGGGAAAAGAAAAGATAAGAAAGAATAAGTACAACATGGAATGGTGGTTTGACAAGAAGCACATTGAGGTATATCAATGGGGAGAATAATTGATGAAGAGGATTTGAAAAGAAAAGATGAATAGTCTTTTGTTGGTATTATTGGAACTAGATGTTTTTCATCTATGTTGCCATTAATGCCAAAGGGGGAGACTATTGAGAGATTGTTGGAAGCATGAATGCTAATGATATTCTTGTGGAAAAGTACTGTAGATATGTTACAATGATGATATGTTACATTCATGATTGAGTTTTTCATTGATGTCAACATAGTACTCTTTTATGGTATCTGATAGAAGAACAGTGGAAAGATCAAGTTGGTACAAATGCCAAGTTGAGTATTATAACTATTGGAGGCTATGGGAGATACTTTTGAGTATCTAGTATATGTAGTTAATGTCAAAAGAAGGAATGATAAGTTTGGAAGAAGTTATGTAAGGTTTGGTAATGTCTATTCTAAGATAGAGTTTACAAAAGCATGTTCTGCCAAACTTGTTATATCTTTTAGCAGAGTTCTTATTCTAAGAATCAAGGTTGAGGATGTGAAGAAGACATGTTGGTGATGACATGGCTAATTTTTTTCATCATGATATTACATGTATAAAAAGATATTCAATTTACAAGGTAGAATATTAATGTTATCACTAAGTGTCACATTTTCTTAATGTGGTCCTATAGTGACTAATTGAGAAGGTCTACCAACCACCTCAGAGAATTATTTTATGGACTCAGTATAGAGGAAAGAAATTTTCCTTTGTCATAAGTAAGAGACATATGACATGAAGAAGTGATTGTGAGTAGCAGAGAGAGTGGAATGTGAAGTTGAGTAGAAGTGAGGAAAACTTCATTGCCAAGGTTTTGTTGAGTGATCTAAGGTTTGATATTTGGGTATGAGGTTTGTCACCTAGTCTACAAGGTCTAGTAGTGAGTGGTTCAACTGATAGAACAAATAAAAGAAGAACATAATAGTAAATTACATGTTTGAGTAGTGAGCTCTTCTTGTAGGTTAAATTGCATGTTTAGGAAGTGGGCTCTTCTTGCATATATTGTACTACAACTCCTAATAGGGTTGGCACAACTCTTAACAAGGTTGGAATCTCCTAACAGGGATTCAAAGTCTCCTAATAGGGACTCATATGTACTAAATGTTGTAACAAACTCCTAATATGGTCCATCTTCTAACAAAGAACTTATAAATCAGTATATCATCTTGTGGGCATCATTCCCACTGGGGTTTTCCCTCTAATCGAGGATTTCCCTAGTTAACATATTTGGTGTAATTGTCTATGTGCATCTTATTATGGTTGTTGTTTACTTTGGTTGAATGGTTAAGTGTTTTTAAAGAAGATAAGTATTTTAATTGTTGGATAGCTAATTCACCACCACCCTAAGTTATCTTGGCAGACTATTGTTTCTAACAATTCCATGTTTCTCCCTTTGATGGGCAATACACTTTCTCCCTCTTTGACAACAATGCCAAATACCATTCATTTCAACATGTAGATATGAACATTTTCAATTTCTCCCTCTGTCAGTTAGCTTGTGACTAGTCTATAACTTTGGCTTCTTGATTACTTTAGGTAGCTCCTAAAATAAGATACACAACATCAATGTGTAACATATGTCAATCATCTTAGTTGATGCAAGGTACTTCTCATGCTTCTTAAATATCCTCAAATAGGGTTATCACCCCTAGTTTACCTCTTAGATACTCATGGGCATCATTAGGTAATGCTTTTGTGAAGATATCAACTATTTTTTCTTTTGTATTCACATATTCCTTCTTCACCTCCTCATCTTGAACTAACTCTCTCAAGTAATGATACTCAATTACAATGTTCTTAGTCTTTGTATGCATCACATGGTTCTTTGATATATTTATAGCACTTGTATTATCACAATACAGTATCATAGGTTGAATGATTTACTCCTTCGTAACTTTTAGTAGTTGTTTGATCCATACAATATTTGTATAATTTACTAGAACAATAACATATTTAACTTTAGTAGTAGATTGAGATATGTAGTTTTATTTATTGCTAGTCCATGTAACTAACCTTTTCCTAAGAAAAATGCTCCTCCATTAGTTTTCTTTATGTCATCAATATCTATAGCCCAATCAACATCAGTGTAGGCTCTCAACTCAAACTTCTCATTTTTCTTGTAGTATAGACCATAATCTTTTGTTCCTATTAGATATATCAGTATTCTCTTAACAACCATCAAATAATTCTCCCTAGGATTAGTAGAGAATCTTGCAACTATCCCAACAAATAATGCAATATCATGTCTACTATGTACTACATATTATAGTTTGTCAATCATAGACATGTACAATGTTTGATTCACCTCAGTTGAATCATCATTCTTTGAAAATTTGTGTCCTATCACCATAGGTGTGCTTACTCGCTTGGAATCTTCCAATTCAAATGTTTTCAATATCTCCTTTACATACTTAGACTGAGTGATGTATATACTGTAATCACCCAAAATCATTCAACCCTTCAAATGCATAATTATATCTGATGGTGAAGGTTCAAATTGAATTAATTGAATCAAAGAATAAAATGAATTAATTCAAATCAACTAATACAACCCATTTGAAAAATATGTTAGAAATAGATAATACTTAGAGGGGGGGTGAATCAATATTTTCAATCTTTTTACCCACAACTAAATATTATTAATTAATTTTCATGCATAAGAAAGAAAACCAATAGTGCTAAATAATATAAATAACCATACAAGAAGAGAACTCATAAAAATATATTTTGTTAACTAAGGAAACCCTAGCCAATGGAAAACCCTGGTGGGGATGGAACCCACAAGATGATTCACTATATAAAGGATCCAGTTAAGGATATTGACCCTGTTAGGAGTCTATAAAGAATGTATAGTTTCTATAGTTTCTTGAGTCCCTGTTAGGAGACTAGGCCTTGTTAGAAGCCTCAACCCTATTAGTAGTTGGTAGATCATATACAAATGTGTGCAAGAAGAGCCCACTACCCTAACATGCAACTATATAATAAGTTCTTCAAGGAAATAGATATACATACAATATTGGATTACTTGTTGTACTTTACAAATCTTCTCATTATCAATTCTTCATACAAAGAGTGATTGCACACATATCAATCTACATCATATCTCTCGTAACATTGCTTCACATCACAAATTATAACATTGCATTCACTTGTCAATTATATTTCACAACATTTACATTACTTTGTAATTACTGGTTGCATATTAACTTTGCAAATGAAGTTTTTTATTTATACCATAATATAAATAATTCTTCCTTATTCAGCTCACCAAGAATTAATAATTAAAACAATTATTCAAGTCATTTAACTCATTCTACTGACATACTCTGTTATGCATTGTAACATCAATACATCACTAATTCCTCCATAACTTGAACTCAGTTGATCATATAGATATGCACACTGGTATGCATCATCAGGATGACATCATGCATCTTTGGTTAACTATGCAAGAGAATATTCCAAGGGAATATTCTACTATCATCAAATCTTTTCATGCTACTATAACATTGTCTAATACTTAGACAATTTTCTTTCACAAGTAAACATAACTAAATTGCAAATCAAATGTTGCCATAAATGACAACCACATAACTCACCTTATTTGATTAATTGGTCATATTGCCAACAATATCCCCCTTTGGTATTGATGGCAACATTTTGGAAAAATTGGCTAAGTCCCAAACATGTTGTCATACCAATCAAAGTAAATAACCATAACATAGTAAAAACATTGTATTTATGTTTTGAAGGGATTACATCCCTTATAACTTCGATTACAAAGTCTTCTTGAAGAAAAAATTACTACTATACTTCAAAATATAACTATTAATTACACTTTTCCTTATTTCTCCCCCTTACAATTGCAATTTTCCATATTTCTCAGCCTTTGACATCAATGACAAAGGTGCCAAAAAAAAACAAAAATTTGTCAAAATCTGGTAGCTACATCAAAACTTGGAAAATAATCATTGAAGTTGGTCTTTAACTACACAAAGTGTTTCTTCCAACTATCTTTCAATGCATCAGATACACTAATTAGCACACATAAAGCATATGTGGATTACTCCTCTGCATTCAAATCTATAGCCACAAACTTTTCGTATGAGGATTTTGCTACCAAGCTTTCCTCCAACTAATTTTCTAGCAATGTAACTTGTGGGGATAAGTGATCTCTCAAAAGAGTGAATCTTTTTAGATCATTCTCTTTTTCATCTTAAGTATCCCCGATGCTATCATGAAGTGTCTACATCATATGTTCAATGGTATCTAACTTCTAATTCTATTTCAAAAAGTTGTCAGTGAGCATTTAAAGCTTAGTTACCTTTTATTTTATTTAATTATCAAAATTTTGAAGATGGATGTATGCCAAATTGCACTTAGCATCATTTTTTTTCCCTTCTTCTATACTCTATCTCAATGCCTTAATGCATACATTTAAAGTTTCTATATCATTCCTCATATTTGTACACAAGGTGTTTAGAAGTTTACCATCATGCTCTATTTGCACTTGAATTGTAGCCACATTAATAAGTGTTGTGAACTAATTATGAAAAGATTTACACAAAATTGTTTCTCTCTATTGGATATCTATAGGTGTGTCAAAAGGGCTTACTATCATTTCCAATCTATCCAAAACTAAAGTTAAAGTCTTTTCAATGGACTTGACTAATTTCTTCTTTTCAAGAAATTTTCTCAAAGAAGATATGAGATTTTTAGCTTCATCTTCTTCATCTGATTGTATTATTGATGTTGTAACTATTATTGCTTGAGAAGGTGGTGTAGACAATGTTGGTTCTGCTATTGCTAAATTCACACTTGAAGTAGTTGCTTCAATGCTAGATTCAATTTTATTTGTAGAAGGTGCATCTTCTTCCTTTGGCTCCTAATAGTTTTCTCTATTAGATTAGTTGTTGTAATCCATAGTATTGCCAACAACGCTGACACCAAAATCTTTGAATGGGTCCTTAGTTCTATCAACTGTCACATTAGTGTTATCCACTTGTATAGATTGATTACCAATGGTAATATGGGGTGAATCACTTGAAATTGGTTTTCAAAATTGTGAGGTGGACTGACTATAGTAGGACTTGCTTCCTTTGTTTGTGCACACTCCTTAGACTCCTTAGGCATAGGGCTTGCCTTCTCTAGCTGCACACTCTTTTCTAACATAGTAGACATGTATGTGACTATAGCCTTTGGAGTTTCTACTCTTCATAATTTCCTCCCATGAGGAGAATGGATCTCTTTTTATTTCTTAATTGTGGTGTTATAAATTTCATAATTTCTATTAACTCTTCCTCATTATTTATAGTACCATATTAATTATTATTTTCTTATCTTCCTCTATCACTCTGATTTTTTTATTTCTTAGTCTATTGTACAAATCTTCAAGTATCTGACCTCTTATGCTATCAAACCTTTTATCTTTTAAGATCATATTTCTAACTATAGCATTCTCTAGTTGTCTCCTATCCATATTATTATACAAATCATAGTATTTATTTGATTGTACAAAATTATTTTCATTAATTATTTTCATGTTAAGATTCTCTACCTTGGGATTCCATACCTTTCTTTCTGTTGAGATCATTGCTTCCTAATCAACTGGCTCTACTAGTCTATCACTAGTTTCTTCTTTAGATTTAGAACAACTAATCTTCAAGGTTCTTCTTTTCTTGCTTGGACCACTTGTAACCTACTTGACTCACTTATTAGGAGGGGTTTTGGTCTTTTCAAGCCTTGTAGACTTCCTAGGTGCTAGTGCTTCCTTAGTCTTCATTGGATTCGTTAGAGGTTGTTGCTACAGAACTACTACATATGGCATAGTAGGTGCATTCATACTTGTTTGGCAATTGTGACCTCTTCAGTAAGTCTAGCCACTATAATAGGTGTAGTGGTCAATAGTTCAGATTGACCATTGGCCTTTATTTCCATGGCTATCCCTTTTACCTCATCAAATTCCTTTCTAGACATTCCTGATTCCTTCAAAATAGAATCAATCACCTTTTCCACCTTCTTCTTGGAGTCCTTGATTATCTAACTTGTCTTAACTTCTCTCATCTTCTCAATATATGTCCCCCATCTAGGATATTTTGAATCAACTTTTGAGTAAAGGATAATCTATGCATATCCTTCAATTAATTCCTCACTCATTTCATAAAAAATGAAATTTCATACAATTGTGGACAATCTTGTAAGTGAGATGTATGTCTGCAAATCAATCTAGTTTGAAAAAAATTGTGGAGGAGTTGTGTGTCCAATCTCATAGAAGTTGAGCTATCCCATGAATGAGATTTATGCCCATGAACTCTATAGGAGTTGGGCAATCCCGTGGTTGATATGTCTACCCATGAACTTTGTATATAAGATTTGATACAAATTGGCAATCTCAGCAAACAAGATGTATGTCCATATCATTCTACTTTTAAATTCAACTTGAGCCTTTTTATAGATCCTCATGGAAGTTGAAATGTCACTCCATCTACATTCTTATTAGAAGTTGAATGGACAAATCCAAATTGAAAAGTCATGATCAATAATATACTATGATTTAATATAATATGCATGTTAAATTCTGATCATTCCTCCCTTCTTACGAGGAAATGGGCCCCATTCTCTTATCACCTTATGCAAGATATATAGTCAATAATGACTCTATACTCAATAAATTTTTCATGCATAATCACACATTTATCTTCATGAAACAAATTATTGGAATTCACTTGTCACTGCATTTTCAATGATGAATTTCATTATTTTGTTGTTTGAGATCATCAACTGGATCAGTAGAAGGATAAGGATAGACTACATTTTTTATCAAAATTACTTTGTTTGTGGTTGAATTTCTGAAATCAATGAGAACATCTACAATTTTTGAGGAAGTAGGAAGCAAAGATTCCACAAACATGGATTTATGCAGAATCTAAGCCTATTTGGATGAAAGAAAATCCCTTAAAGCAAAATTTTAGAATTGAGCATTACTTGCATTGATAATTCTGAAGTGATTTTTTCATCTCTTAACCCTCAAGAATGACCAAGCCTTTCTATTCACTATTATTGCATCTCCGAAGTACTCCAGCTGGCACTGGGGATGAATCAACAAGTTTTTGTCGATACTATTTATAAAAAGAGATTCATCTCTTGCAAAGCTTTGATTGAAGACAACAAGATGTTGATCAGATCAAGGACTAGAGGGAAGAAGTAAACATGACAATGGCAATGGAAATGACACCCCTAGTTCCTCTAAATAGAAGTGCTCTACTCATGGTTTTTTCTCTTTAATGTGGTTTCAAATTCCATCATTACTTCAGACCCTCACCCAAAGGGAAGTGTCTAAAGACATAATAGTCCCCACTTCACAGACTGAGATTATTTTACTAGCTTTGGGGGATCATTAATGGTGATCTATCTGAGGGTGATTGTGCTTCTCTGCAAAGCACAAGGGAAAATTTACACCATTATTGCAACACATAATGATTGTGTCCCAATTGACAACTATATGCATTGAACAACAAAAAATTATTGCATTTAGAATGTATTTATTTGTAGAAATTGTGAACCAACATGATCATGTTAGCAAGTTCATCATTGAGTGGATTGAATTTGGAAATGGGTACAAAAATGAGATTGTTTTTATGTCTCCCTTAGCATGAATTCATAAAGGCCAAGTTGTGGAGATGAAGATGGATCACACATATCACTTGGCATGAATTGAACCGAATCTACCACAAAGACATACTGGAATTCATACCATACAACCCCAATTATCAGGTATGATGAAGTGCCATACCTGCTTCATGCCACCATGAATGATCAAAAATTTTGATCTTGTAAAGGTAGCTAATATGATTGAACTTGGCTCTGATACCACTAATCTAAATCATTTTTTCAATTCAAAGGACAACACCAAAAGAAGAATTAATGGTATTGTAAACACATAATAAACAATATCAAGAATCTAATTTCTTCATAATATTCAATAGAATTTCATAAAATTGTGGACAATCTCGTAACTGAGATGTATGCCTACAAATCAACCAAATTTGGACAAACCCATGGATGAGTTGTGTGTTTAAGCTCATAAAAGTTGGGCTATCTTGTGAATGAGATGTATGTATGCCCATGAACTCTGCATATAAGATCTGATACAAATTGGCAATCTCAATAAATGAGATGTATATCCATATCATTCTGCCTTGTTGAATTTAACTTGATCCTCTTTATACATCTTCATGGAAGTTGAAAGGTCATGCCATTTAAATCCTCACTATAAATTGAATGGACAATTCAAAAATTGAAAAGTTGTCACTTAATATATTATGCCAGCTTAATTATGATCAAGTTCATCGAACTTAACTCAAGGAACTAGTGCCTCCACATGCATGAAATCTATTTCTGCCATGAAGCACAATTCATCCTTATATTTTTCCACTAGCATAGGATGTATCCTATACCTTTTCTTCATTTCAGCTTGGAAAGATTTTATTATTCTATCAATATAATTATCTCTGACTATTTCAGTTCTAGCTCTGTATACACAAGTGATTGTCTACATTATGCACTCACTTCCATCCCAATTTATGATACAAGGAAACTTCTTAGTTTTGTAGAAGAATATATGAGTCAGTAGGGATTCAAACCTAAAGATTGTGCTCCTAGAGTTCTTGATTCTTGATATATTATCCAATAGCTATGTTCAGATAATGTCACATAGATTAACCTCTTCACCCTTTATTGCCAGGTAAACTCATGAAGAAATCCTACAAGGACTAAATCTATCCTAGATCCATGGTTGAACTTGTATCCAAAAATTTTGCTAATCAGTCTCACTCCATCATCCTAAATGTTATTAACTTTCATATTTTTGCCATCAAAATATATGTTGAGATTTGTTTCGACTATCTTGTGCACATTCTTTATGTTCACTGGATTGCATCATTTATTGTTGAAACATATGAATTTTTCAATTAGGTCATTATTAATACATATGATTGAATCTCCCAACCATAGAAGATCATCATGTACTCTACTCAAAATTATCCTTGTCCATTCATGTTTGTCGAAGTCTGTGTAGAATATATGCTTAACTAGGTTAAGTTTTTCTAGGTACCCATGTTCTAGTTTTAGTGACAAATCATTTTCGCACATTTTCTCTAATTCCTTATGAATATAACCTCTTATATCTTTGACATGAAGAACATTTTTTAGAACTTGCAAAAATGCTCCAATAGGGTCAATGAAGCAAAGAGACAAATGGGTGTTTCTTGAAATTGTATCTAGGTCTATTGCTGACATTAAACACTTCTTGTCTTGCCATTTCTAAAAAATATACTCAACAATTCAAAAAATACCTTAACTTCACATTTTAGGGTTTTTGACAAATTTGTGTGTCTATAGACCTCTTCGACACTTCAAATCTTGCTTTGATCTCACATTCAAGATTTCACACAAACAACATATGTTTTCAAATTAATTCACATCCTTTAAATCTTTCATAATCTATACTTTGCATTAAATACATATCTACCAATAGTTCAGTATATTGTCTCTATATAATAGAGAGGTTATTCTTCTTATATAACCTTATTAGATCATATTAAGCAATGTGCACTTCACTATAAACTTTTATCAATGTCTAGTATATACTATTAACTACGCAACCTATGATATTCTCTCTAACATCAATTATCAATAACTAATGCTCTATTTCATTGAGAATGCTTAATTTTGGTAGGATGAGTCACAAACAATAAATGACTTTACTATCTTGTCAATTACATTATGATGAGCTTCTTCCTAAACTATGTGAGAACTTCCATCTTCTCTTGCTTTTACAAATATTTCCTAAAATTCTTCTATCAGCTCCTTCATTTCTTCCTTTAGACTATCATCATTTCTTCTATTTTTTCTTCTATGATTCTAATTCTTGTTCAAGTTTCTTCTATCCATTCTGCAAAACTTTACTATGTGTCCAAAGTTATTACATAATTGGCATATAGGTACATTCCTTCTTTTTTCATTCTGTTGGTTTTTAGGTGCTCTATAATTCCTTTCAATGTGTCCAAGATTGTTGCATCTATAACAAACAATTGTTCTTCTTTCTCTACTTTCATTGTTGTGATATCTTCTTCTATTTACTGCATGGTTACTATTCCTAAACATTCTACTATTTGCATTATTATTATCAAATTTAGGTTTCTTACAATCTACTACATAATTTTCATATCCATGACAATTATGACAATAAAAAATTCAAAAAGGTTTGAAAGACTTAGCTTTGCAATCATTTTCAGTATGCTCAAGTTCATCACACTAGGCATGAGATTCCTTTCTTCTATTATCCTTATCTTGATCAAATTCTTTAGATTTCTTAGAGTGAGTAATATTCTCTTTGTCTTTAGATGTATCATTTGTTTTTCTTAGATCCTTCTTGACTTGAGGAGTATCAGGTTCTTTTCTCTCAATAGATTTCTTGGCAAATTTTCCAAGGAAAAATCCAAGCCCAATCTTGTCATCACTAGGTCTTTGTACAAATATCTATTCTTCAATCTTTTCACTTTTGGTATATAATCTCTCAAGTTGCTATTTGGTTTGTACCAACTCACCTTTCATAATAGTTTTGTATTTTTCTAATTCTATATGCTCTAACTTGATAGATTCCAATTTAGATGTTACCTTCCTTAATTGGGATCTTAGATCTACATTTTCAGCTTTTATTTTAGAGTCATTCTTTCCTCCATTTTTCTTAAGACTTCGCTTAAGTTTAACTATCTTTAACTCATGTTTTAGGATCTCATTTTCTTTCTTTAGATCTTCAATATCATCATCACTGGTTTTCTCACTAGGTCCTTTTTGCTTTAGGTCATCTATCTTGTCCTTTAATTCACCAATGTAAGCTTTTGCATCTTTGTATCTATCTTTAAGTCCATCTCTTTCATCAGTAAGGAGATCAATCTATTCAAGTGCCTCTTCAAGATTCTTCTTCAATTTTTCCATGCCTATTGGGATCTCATTCAAGTTATTAAGCCTATTTTGAATAAGTAGGCTCTGATATCAATTGTTAGAAATAGATAATACTAAGAGGGGGGTGAATCAATATTTTTAATCTTTTTATCCACAACTGAATATTATTAAGTACTTTTCCACATGCATAAGAAAGAAAACCAATAGTTCTAAACAATATAAAAAATCATACAAGAAGAGAACTCATAACACCATATTTTGTTAACTAGGGAAATCCTAGCCAAGGGAAAACCCTAGTGGGGATGGAACCCACAAGATGATTCACTATATAAAGGATCTGGTTAAGGATATTGACCCTGTTAGGAGTCTATGAAGAATGTATAGTGTCTTGAGTACCTACTAGGAGACTAGGCCTTGTTAGAAGCATCAACACTATTAGGAGTTGGTAGATCATATGCAAATTTGTGTAAGAAGAGCCCACTACCCTAACATGCAACTATATAATAAGTTCTTCAAGAAAATTGATATGCATACAATACTAGATTACTTGTTGTACTTCACAAATCTTCTATTGTCAAGTCTTCATACAAAGAGTAACTACACACATATCAATCTACATCATATCTCACATAACATTACTTCACATCACAAATCATAACATTGCATTCACATTACTTCACAATTACTGGTTGCATATTAACTTCACAAATGAAGTTCTTTATTTATACCAACCATAACAATAATTCCTCCTTAGTCAGCTCACATATCATCCTTAGAGTCAGCTTGTCAAGAATTAATAATTAAAACAATTATTCAATTTGTTTAACTCATTCTAGTGACATGCTCTATTCTGCATTGTAACATCACTACATCACTAATTCCTTCATAACTTGAATTTGGTTGATTGTATAGACAAGCGCACTGGTATGCATCATTAGGATCACATCATGCATCTCTAGTTAACTATGCAAGAGAATATTCTAAGGGAATATTCATATATCATCAAATCTTGTCATGCTACTGTAACACTGTCTAATAGTTAGACAATTTTCTTTCACAAGTAAATATAACTAAATTGTAAAACTAATATTGCCATAAATGACAACCACATAACTCACCTTATCTAATTGATTGGTCATATTTCCAAAAAAATACACATGAATATTCATTTCAAATAAATTGAAAATTGATATTTATCTCCAAAAATAAATTTTATATTCAAAATGAGACCTTAACTCCATTATGGATATTTTATTCATAGTGGATTTAAGGAAAAAAAAATTTAATTTTTTTTTCCATTGGTAAGAGGTCAAAGCCAAGATTAATTATTATTTGTTGTAATTAACTATTATTATTATTTATAAAGCATTATTGTGAGTAGATTCGAACCCAAGACCTCTTCGATAAGAGGCTCACAATTTACCATTATGTTGTAGGTTTTTGCCTAAAATTAATATTTTATTCATAATAAATGGAAATTAATATTTTTTTCATAATGGATGGAAATTAATATTTTATTCATAATAAATGGAAATTCATATTGTATTCATAATGGGTGGATAATCATATTTTATTCAAGGTAGCTTCATAAATCATTATTCTATTCAAAATGCTCATTATTTTAATCAAAATGGGTTCTCCATTTGAATAAAATAATCCAAATGGGATCTTCATTTTTGAATTTTTAATTCAAAGTGGATTCCCTTAAAATTATTTTTAATTCATTTTTACCTTCACCATGGTAAATTCTCAATTCTATCGGAAGCCCTTGGAAAAATCTATAAATACAAGGCATTCTAAGTGCTAAGGGAGGCAATTTTAGAGCAAAGAAACTATGTCAAATTAAGCATTCTTTCAATTCTAGCATTTCATTTCTATTCTAGTTCAATTCTAGCTTAATTTCTTTATTTCTTAGCTTGATTGTACTCCATGCTATCTTTCTTTCATTTATCTTAGCTTAAATCTTGAATTTATACTAGCTTGAATCTCTCATTCTATGGGTGTTATTGTCACTAATTTGGTCTTAATTCTAAGAGCAATTAATTCCATTTACATACACATTACTTTGTTAGAGAGAAATATGATGGTTTCATAAGTTTTATGCTTAATTTTGGTTTATTATATGTGCTAACCCTATGATTTAATTTCTTATAAAAGTGTGTTGCTTTTCCAACTACATGATCCACATTTCACACATATGACCATGAGTATTCTACATCGTTGATGTAATTTAATTTATGTTACTATATTAGTTGCTTTGATTATGGATATGGTTAACGTGTGAGATTATGATGTGTTAGTTTCATAGAGGTTTGTGCTATTGGTTACCAAGATTGATGTGGTATCATTATGTTGTTTTGTAATTATCTTGAGATGTGTACAGAGATTGCACTATGTATTATTATCCTATTGTACTTGAATGGGTTCTTGTAGTAGTGGTTAGTCATGTATTTGATCATGTTCACTTATGTGTTTTAAGTGCCTTTTTATGTTGTTTAAATAACCATGATTAAATTATTAAATAATTAGAAATGAATTGTCCATGTTGGATTCATTGGTTATGTGCTACTGATATTTACCTTGTTCATTTTGGTAATTTATGAAAAATGGTTATTTAATGTAATTTAATACATTTATTGCTTTGACAGTATCATATTATGAAATTACACTTGATTGTGTTGCTTAGTGTGCAAGATTTATGTCCCTGGTAGTGGCATATGAAGTTAGTGATTCAACTGTTCATATTTAGCCAATGTCAACCATGTATGCTCGATGTATCCTATTTAATTATTTAAATTAAACCCTTTGGTGATTTAATAAATCCAGACTTATTTGCATTATGTGTTTAGACCCATGAATGTGTCTTTTCATTTAGAGATTCATAATTTTTGCAAAAGTTATTAAGGAATTATGTGATTTTCAGTTTAAGTGAATTTTGGACATTATCTTATTTTATTTTATTCCTAACACCTTTGTTGAAGTTGAATTCCAATTACTTGGAACAACCTTTTTTGTTGGGTGCATTTAGATTTTAACTAAATGGCCTAGTTAATAACCATAATCTATTATTCACTCGAAAAGTGAATATATGTCCAAAAAGGAATTTTATTCCTCACTTTTGATTTTTGGAAATAGGAATTTGAGAGAAAATTCCAAATCCTCTTCAAGAGGAAATATTGTTATGTTCATTGTAGGAGCTATAGGCATGGGATCATTGTGAGATTGGTCTTGTTAGATCCAACTCAAGGAGACCTTGTATTGTCATGATTTTTATTAGTTTTCGCACAATTGTTATTTTATTCTTTAGATTCCTATATTTTCCCTTTTGGCTATTAGGCAGTGCTCTCCTAGTGTTTTACTATTTCAACTTTATTTTTGCTTCTATTTTTGGTAGTCATTTGTTAGGAGGTTCATAACTAGTGTTCCCCTCCATTTTTTAGTATTATCTCTACCCAACTAGGTAGGTATGAGAATTTCCCTATTTTTTGGGATGGGGGTTTGGGGTTTTGCACCATTATGCTAAAAAAAACTATATATGGGGTCATACCCAATTTTTATTTGATTTCTATGGCTCATTTACTTGAGGGTAGAATGAGTTTTATTTTTTGTGGATTTTTGTCAACGTTAAGTTTTTGAGGTTTTAACCTTGATTTGTGTGTCACCTAGTTTTCTCAAGTTTTTTTGGTATGGTGTTGGTCATGGATTTACATTATTGAGATTGGGGTTTGGCATTTTGCACTGTTATGCTAGTTTTTTTTTAGTATATAGGGTTCATACCCAATTTTTATTTGATTTATATGGCTCATTTACTTGAGGGTAGAATTTTTAGCAATATAAGAGAAGTAACTTAGAGGGGAGGGGTGAATTAGTTACTACAAAAATAAATCCCAGATCCCTTTTGATGTAAGTACAAAATGCAAATAAATAACTAAATATTGCTGGAGCTTGATAAACACACATAATGTTTAACTTGGTAATAACTGGATTAGCTTGGTAAATGATTAACATATAAACTTTTAGATGTTATTTTTGATTACCATTACTTTAAATTAGTTGCAAAAAAATAAAGAAAATAGCATGAACACATTTCACACCAAGATGTAACGCGGAAACCCAATTTGGGAAAAATCACAAATAGAAACTATTTATTGATTTTCACTTTTCTGAAGTGAGCTTTGTTAGGAGTCAACCCTATTAAAGATTATGAAATACACTATTAGGTGTGACTCTATTAAAGGATTTGATCACCCTATTAGGAGTGGCCTTGTTAGAGGTCTTGAGAATAATTTGATAGAATTGTCACCTTGTTAGAAGATTTGTAAATAGTTGTTAAGCAAACTCTATTAAGAGATTTAGATCATTGCTACAATGGCTAGAGAGTAACAATGAGATGACCTGATTTAACTACAACTAATTTGTTGATTTCAAATCTTTGTTCTAGCTTATACTTGATCCTTCTTTATTGAATATGACTTTGTTGTACCACAAGGATATTATGCTTATCCTTCAAATTCGCTTCCTCTGCTCATCAATAGATCTTCAATTACATCATCATAATTCACACATTCTCTTGCACACTTTTTGCACTTACATACTTTTTCACTTTTTTGCACACTTTGAAATCACAACTTGACCTTCTACTTATATCTTTCACTTTGTCAAGTTAGCTCAAATACAACTTACAATAATCAATATTCATTACCTTAGTCAGTTGGAATCAATAGAAAAATCAATTAAGCTTAATAAAACAAAATAAGAAAATCCTTTGTTAGCTGACCCTACTCAGTACAAACTAACTCTGAAATGATTTCCTTTGTTAACCAATAGAAGCTTGGTTAACACTACAAACATATGAAAATCCTTTGTCAACTAAGTGAGCTCGGTTAGCATGGTTCCATCCAACTTTTCTTTGTTACCCGAGTGAGATAGGTTAACATTCACTTTCTACAACTTTTTCTTCAACACCTAAGTGAACTCAATAGACACTACCTTCTGAACTAGGCAAACATAGGAACACATGGTAGACACTAAGAACTATCTTCACTATTTGAGTAAGCTTGACATATACTGACTAATAATGATTATGACATTTTTATAACATCAAAGACAACACACAATTAATCAATTGTATCCAACATATCTCCCTCTTTCGCATTGATGGCAACATAATATGTTATAGAGCAATAGCTAATACCAAGTTCATTCAAAACATCCTCCCTCTTTCATCTTTAGAAAAATTCTCCCTTTCTGGTTTCTGACTTTATTTTGGTTCTAAAAATTTCTCAAAGATATGATAGTAAACTTCTCCCTCTTTGAAAACACATGCCAAAGACAATAACTTTGTAAATACCAATGTACCTTAAGTATTGATTCATCTACAATATGCCCTTGCCAATTCTACATCAACTAATTGATTTTCAATAAGTTCTAGTTGATGCATTCACTAAACTTCATTTTAGTGAATTTTAGATAGGCGAATGACCCCTTGCTTACCTCTTAGATACAGAAATGCATCCTTAGGTAATGGCTTGATGAATCTATTTGCAATCTAATCCTTTGTATTCACATATTCCAATATAATTTCTTTATCTTGTACCAACTTTCTTAAGAAGTGATACTTTATAGCAATGTGCTTTGTTTTGGAATGCATTACTAGATTCTTTGATATGTTGATTGCACTGGTGTTATCATAGTATATGACAACTGGATCTTTTATTTCTACCTTCATTCCATCCAATAGTTGTTTGAACCAAAAAATGTTTAAACAATTGACTACTACTACTACATATTCTGCCTCTAATGTGGATTGAGATGTATAATTTTGTTTCTTACTTGTCCAACATAGTAGTCTTTTACTAAGAAAGAATGCTCCACCACTAGTGTTTTTTTCTATCATCAAGACTTCCTACCCAATTAGCATTAGTAAATACATTCAAGTCCAAATTGCCTCCAAATTTGTACCATAAACTATAGTCTTCAGTACCTTTCAGATACTCCATGATTCTCTTGATTGTCATCATATGATTTTCTTTGGGATTTTACGAGAATCTTGCCACTATTCCAATTGCTAGAGAAATATTAGGGCTTGTGTGTACAAAATACTACAATTTTCCAATCATTAATCTATAAGTGGTCTTATCTACTTCTTTGGAATCATCATTTTTGGAAATCATATGTCTTGTAGACATAGGTGTTCTAACTGGTCTTGAGTCTTCCATTCCAAAATTTTTAGTATCTCCTTGATATACTTAGATTGAGTGATGTAGATACCAATCTTGTTCTATTGTATCTACAATCCACCAAAGAATTTTATTTAACCAAACATGGACATCTCAAATTCTTTTCTCATTTCTTCTAAGAATTTTTTGCATAGATTATCATTTCCTATAAATAGAGTGTCATCAACAAATATTTATGCTAACATAATCTTCTTATATGGTCCTTCCTTGATATACAGACTATTGTTATCATTAGTCCTTTAAAAACCAATATGTACCAAGTAATTATGGAGTCTTTCATACCAAGCTCTAGGAGCTTGTTTGAGACTATATAATGCTTTGTGTAGTTTTCAAATCATGTATCCTTTGTCAAAATCTACAAAATCTTTTGGTTGTTCAATATAGACTTCCTCATCAAGAATTCCATTCAAGAATGCAGATTTAACATCCATTTGATATACTTTAAATCCTCTATGTTCTGCATATGCCAGTAAAGTTATAACACCTTCAAGTCTTGCTACAAAAGAAAAAGTCTCACCATAGTCGATATCTTCTTCTCAAGAGTAACCTTTGTATACTAGTCTTGCTTTGTTTCTTGATACCTTTCCATCTTCATTCAACTTATTTCTAAATACCCATTTTGTACCAATTACATTTTTATCCTCGAGTCTAGGAACAAGAATCCAAGTTTTGTTCTTTTCTATCTGTTCTATTTTTTCATTCATTTCCTCAATCCACCTTTCATTTTCTAGAGCATCTTTAACACTTCTAGGTTCAAATTCAGCAAGTAAATATGTATCTTTTAATTTTCTTCTTGTCATTGTTCCATCTGATTTGTCTCCAATGATCTAATTAGGTGCATGATATCTTTTGACATATCTTGCTAACAAAGACTCCTTGGTTTTGAATGAGTTCCACCATCTTCTTCTTAAATTTCAGTTTCAAGCTTGGTTCCTTCTATCTATGACTCAAGTCCATTAGGCTCAATTTGAACTAGCTCGGTAACCTTTGATTGTGACTTGGGTCCTTGTAGCTCGGGTTACACTTTTTGCAACTCGGTAGCTATTGGAGTTTCTCGGGACTTGGGAGTTGAAGCTTCTTTCTTTTAGATAGATTAGAAAGGGTACCAAGTTCATAGTAAAAAAATCTTCTATATTCTTGAATTTCCTTGTTACTTTCTTCTTCACTCTTTTGTACATATTCACCAATTCTAACATGTGCACTTTCTATGATTTTGTGACTAGATAAATTCAAACATGTGTATGCTTTGCTTCTATAGGAGTATCCTAGAAATATGTCTTCATCACCTTTTACATAAAATTTTTCTTTTTTATATTCTTTCAATATGTAACATTTAATGCTAAATACTTTTAGGTAGCTTACGTTAGGTTTGTGGCCATACCATAGCTGATAAGGTGTCTTGTTTGAATCTTTCTTCAACTAAAATCTATTCAAGGTATGAATTGCAGTGTTGATAGCTTCCTTCTAGTATTTGAGAGTAACATTCTTTTCAATCATCAGGGTTCTTGCACAATCCATGATAGATCTATTTCTTCTTTCTACTATACCATTCTGTTGTGGTGTACTAGGGGTAGATACTTGTCTTTTGATTCCTCTTTCAATGCAAAAATTATTGAATTCATGGGAGATGAATGCATCACCTCTATCTGATCTAAGGCATTTCAAATTCTTTCTAGTTTCTTTTTCTACTCTTGCCAAATACCATTTGAATTTTTTAAAGGCTTGTAATTTTTCTTCTAGATGCATTACTGTCATCATTCTAGAGTAGTCATCAACAAAGAGAATGAAAAGCTTTTCTCCACTATAACTCTCTATTCCAATAGGTCCACATAAGTCTATATAAAGAATTTTCAAGACTTCTTCTAACTAATAGTCTTTGCTTGTAAAGCCTGTCTTTCCCATCTTACCAATTTGGCAATTCTTGCATAGACCCATGTCTAGCTTCTTCAAACTAGGCATACCTCTTACTCTTTTGTGTTTTCTTATCTTAAGTAGATTATCAAAGTTCACATGACATAGTCTTTTTTTCCATAACCAGCTTTCTTCTACTTGAGCAATAAAACATGAAAAATCACTAAGATCGAGATAAAATAGATTACCATTTGTTTGCTTGCCAAAACCAACCAAATTTCCTTTCCCATCTAGTAGCTTAGCCTATCTATTCATGAATTCTACCTTGAATCCAATGTTATTAAATTGTGCTATACTTAGTAGATTATGCTTTAATCCTTCAACTCAATAGGAATTATCACATACAAGTTCTTTAGTCAATAGGATACATCTTTTTCCTTTTATGTTACAAGGTTCATTGTTTCCAAATCTTATGCTACCTCCATCATAATATTTCATATGCTCAAATTTTGTTTTGTCACTAGTCATATGATGTGAGCAGCCACTATTAATAATCCATATATCATTTTTTCTAACATGAGAGATAAGTTCCATCTTATCTCCTTCATCACCAGATTCATCTTTCACTACTATATACACCATTTCATCTTCACTATTATCAGAATCTTTAGCTATGAAACAAGATTTCTTACCTTTATCCTTGAAGCTCTTGTAGTTTTTGGAGTCCTTCTTGCCTTTATGCTTATTTATTTTCTTCTCATCCATGCTTTCTTTTTTTGGACACCTAGCAGTAATGTGACCAATTTCTTCACAAGAAAAATAGATCAGAGGAACTTTACCCTTGTACTTTCCTCTTCCTTTCGAATACTTCCTTGCAAGTAGGGCTTCAACAACTTCAAGATCATTGTCTAAACTTTCTTCTAATGATCCATCTTCTTCACTTCTTGATTGACTAGATTTTGACTTTTTACCCTTTTCTTTGAGTAAAAGCTTAGCTTTGAATGTAGATTGTTATCATAATTGTCTTACTCAAAAGTTGTCAATCTTCCAACTAGAGCATCCAACCCTATCTTATTAGTTTGATCACATCTCATTTCTTGAATAGTAGATACTCTAATTACATAAATAGGAAGGAGATTTTTGAATGCTTTACTCACAATAGTTTCCTCCTTGATGTCTCATCCAGATGCTTTGATTTCACTTACACTAGCCTTGATTCTTTCCACGTATTTTTCAATGTTTTCATCTTCTTTCATTATTATTTGATCAAATTATCCTTTAAGGCTTTCTGCTTTGACTCTTCTTACATTTTCATCTCCTCCATAGTTATCTTTCAGTTCATTCCACATTTCAAAAGTAGTTTTGCAATCTTTTACCTCATCAAATTTAGCATAATTAAGAGCAGATGCAATATCAATCATCATGATATTATGATTCTTCTTTTTAGTAGTGTCTTGAATTGATAATGTTCTAATGGGAGTCTTATATTCAGCATCAAGATACTTGCACCTAAATCACTAATGGTATCCAAATGTAATCTCATAAGTCTTTACCATGCTATGAAATTGTCTCTGTTCAACTTGGAAATCTCTCTTTTGTAAGACATCTTGATCTTTAGCTTAGGTCCTTGTAACCTTTTTTGTAAGCACCAAAAGCTCTAATACTAATTGCTGGAAATATAAGAGGAGTAATTGAGAAGGGAGGTCGAATCAATTTCTACAAAAATAAATCTCATATCCCTTTTGATGTTAGTATAAAATGAAAGCAAATAACTAAATATTGCTAAAGCTCAGTAAACACACAGAACAATGTAACTCGATAATAACTGGATTATCTAGGTAAATGATTAACATATAAACCTTTAGAGCTTATTTGTGATTACCATTACTTTAACTTATTTGAAAATACATAAAGAAAATAGCATGAACACATTTGACTCTAGGATTTAACATGGAAACTCAATTTGGAAAAAACTAATTTTCACTCTTCAAAAGTGAGCCTTGTTAGTAGCCAACCCTATTCAAAGTTAAAAAATACACTATTAGGTGTGACCATGTTAAAGGATTTGACCACCCTATTAGGAGTGGCCTTGTTAGAGGTCTTGAGAACAATTCAATGAAATTTTCACCTTGTTAGAGGATTTGCAAATAGTTGTTAAGTCAACTCTGTTAAGAGTTTTAGGTCACTATTGCAATGGTTAGAGAGTAACAATGAGATGACCTGATTTGACTACAACTAATTTTCTTATTTTAGATCTTTTTTTTGGCTTGTACTTGATTCTTTCTAATCAAATATGACTTTGTTATACCACAAGGATATTCTACTTATCTTTCAAATTTGCTTCCTCTGCTCATCAATAGATCTTCAATCGCATCATCATAATTCACACATTCTCTTGCACACTTTCACACTTACATACTTTTTCATTTTCATGCACACTTTGAAATAAAAACTTGATGTTATACTTATATCTTTCACTTTGTCAAGTCAGCTCAAATACAACTTACAAGAATCAATATTCATTACCTTATTCAACTAGAATCAATAGATAAATCGATTAAGATTAATACAATTAAATAAGAAAATCTTTCATTAGCCAACCCTACTCTGTAGAAACTAACTCTAAAATGTTTCCATTTGTTAACCAACAGAAGCTTGGTTAACACTGTAAACTTATGAAAATCCTTTTACAACTGAGTGAGCTTGGTTAGCACTGGTTCCATCCAACTTTCCTTTATTACTGGAGTGAGCTCGGTTAACACTCACTTTAAACACTACTTTTTGAACTAGGCAAACACAGGAATGCTCGATAGACATTGAGAACTATCTTTACTGTTTGAGTAAGCTCAGGATATACTGACTAATAATGATTATTAAATTTGTGTAACAACAATGACAACACACAATTAATCAGTTGTATCCAACAAGAATGAGTTTTATTTTTGGTTGATTTTTTTCCAATGTTGGGTTTTTGAGGTTTTTGCCTTGATTTCTGTATCACCTAGTTTTATTGGTATGGTGTTGGTCATGGATTTAGATTATCTATAGGATTTCAATTTGAAAACTATTGCATCTTTATGTTTGCATTCAGATTCATGTTGAATCTAAACTCTCGACTATGTGTTTGATTGAGTGATTTTATACCTAGTGTTTTTGTTTCTCATCGAACCCTTGTTATTTTGTGGACGTTAGGATTCATGTTGAATCCACACTCTTGGATTTAGGGTGGTTGAGTGAGTTCATGATATTTGGTTTGGTTAAATCATTGGGATTTGTCTAGAATCAATACTCCCAAATTTAGGCCAATGGAGTGAGTCATGATGTTTCACTTTATTGTTCATTGGGATTCATGTAGAATCCATACTGATAGATATAGGCCAATTGAGTGATTTTTTTGCTTGTGCCTTTTGTTTCTCATCTAGACCTTCTTATTTATGAGTCATGTGGTTGGTGCATATACACATGAGTATGTGCACATTTTTTTTTTGAGTGCTTACAAGGCTTGATCTCTTGGTTATCATTGGTGGAGTTATGTTTATTGTAGTTGGGTTGGAAATATGCATTTCCTATGGGAACTCATTATCTGATTAGCATGGATATGTAGAGTAGACCATGGATGGGCTTCCCTTGTAACCTTGGTGACTATTTCCTAAAGGGTTGGCAAGAAGAATTTTCTAAATAAGTGATAACTAAATAAATTATTAGCTAATAAATCTAAGATAATTAAATGTGAGCACTCAACATTGATCTGAGGACATGATTCTTTGGCCTCCCTAGGGAGTTGATTCCACATGATATTTAGCTTGGGGCTTATGATTCCAAGTGACTTACTCTCCACCGAGTCCCTACATAGTTGACCCATAAAGTGTTTAACCAAAACCTATTGTATTTGCATTGTCTAGTGATCTTGGTTTCAATCCTCTTTACTGTCTAGCATAATTGCTAGCCATGGATGTATGTTTTATGTGTGTTTATGGTTGGGTCATTATCTCCATCAACATAGAGGGAGTGAGCCTATGGGTTCCATGTGGTTGGGAGATGTAGCTATCTAAACCACTACTAGAGACCAATGTACAGAGATGGTCTATTTCTAGTTGAGACCAATGCTTGTTGTTCACTTGGTATTTTGGGTTTCCAAAGTATATTTCATTATGATTTATGCTTTAATTGGAATGCATGTATAACATCTTTATAAGATGTTAGTTCCATTTGATGCACTCCTTTATTATGATGTTATAGCATATGGTTGGATGATGTGGTTCACTACTAGTTGGAGTATCTATGCTTTGATGGATTAGCATGTTAGATCTTCTTGTTCTTATGATGGTATTTATTCTTGTATTAGTAACACCCTCATAAGATAGCTTTGACTATCTAGTTGGTAGTTTGGGATGTTACACTTGGGGGATGGCTAGGGCCTTTGAGGTCTCATGATGCTATTACAATTGGGAGTAACCAAGCATAATTTTTAGTTGTGTTGGTGCTTAGATGTTTATGCTTTCCTTCATATAATGTTTGGTTTATGAACCATGTATGTACATTGTGATATTACTTTCCACATGTTTATTCATATATTGTTATGGATTGGATGGATATATGTTTCCTCTCTCGTATTGCATGGTGTCTCTTATTTCATGTCTTCGAGTGTCCAAGCCTCGATTATTGTGGATCCACCCGGTGTGGAGGTTCTAACTTTTTTCCCCTTCATTGTTCATTGGGTTATTTTTTAACAATCATGGGTGATACTAGAAAAGTATTGCATGCCTTAAGGAGAAATATCATATGATACTAGAAAGTATTACATGATACTTATAAGTTTTATCATGCAATACTTGTAAAGTATCACACAATAATAGTAAACTTTATCACACGGTCCTTGAAAGTGTTGCTTGGTAGTAGTAAGAAGTATCACATGATACTATAAATGTATCACCTGGTAATACTATGAAATTTCTTACAACACTGGAAAAGTGTCACCTAATTTCTTGCAAAAACATGCTCAGGAAAACAATAGGTATCTCTAGACTTTTTAGTTTAGAGTTGAAGGTTGTTATAGGTACGCTTTAGGGTTTCACACCTTCCTAGTTGAAACATACTTTTTATGGGGTTTAAAATATATCATTTACGTTAAGTTCTTAAGATTTATTTTAATATATGTGATGATTCATTTGAGATAGTTTCCAGATAAAGATACTAGAAAATTTCAAGGCTTTAGGATTTCATACTTTGCCAAATTTTAGGAGTCAGCATTTATCTTTTAGCATGGTTTTTAGTAGATGAGTAGTTGTAACTTTGAGCCATCATCTTCTACATGACCATTGTTGTTTTCTTCTTGTAATTCTTGATTATGATATGATTAGTGGATATGGACTTGTATGTCTAACCAATCTAGGATCTTTTACTTTGGGTTTGAAATAGAACATACCCTCAATATATTCTCATGATTTGTGTGATTTTTGGTTTGTGAGTTGTGGTTTAGAGCTTGGAGATGCTTAAAAGTAGTTGTAAGACTTTTGCTAGTGTAGGTGAACATGCAAGTCATTCCATGTTCCCTATTCTTATCACCTTGTTCTAATGTTTCACTCTTGCACTTGGTTACTTTATGTCATTGCTAGCAACTTATTTTTTTAAAAATTATTCAATGCATGTTTTATGCTTGTGTTCCAAGGATCTCTAGGCTGGGCATTACATACACAATGGAAGCTTTTGTTGAGTATGGGGAATGGAAGGGAAACTATAAGTTATAAAATGTGCGCCTACCTAGATTTTCTAGTCATTCATTCATTTAGGATTCAAAAATGATATATATATATTGTCTGTTGTTGCACCCTTGTGACCTATGTCTCTATACTGATATTTTTTTAATGAAATATTTTATTATTATTATATATATTTATATTGTATAATTCATTTGATTTTTTTATATTCCATCCTTACTTAAGAGATAGTAATATTTAATAATATTATTATTATTGACTATATACAAGATACTACTAATGCTTGTATGTTTATATTTGATATAGTTTTATAGCTCAAATATTTGCTTGTGAAGAAAGTCCATGCCTAAAAATATGAACCCAAAACAAAATAAGGTGAAATTTTCTAGATTTTGGTCTTAGTTAAAAAAAAAAGGTGATGGAAAGTATTATTGTCCTTAAAAAAAATGCAAGGGCTTAAACAATTAAAGAATTATAATCACAACTCAAAGACATTGTAGGGATCATGACCACATTGAAGGGGGGAAGGGCTTTTTTCCTTTGGTGAATGTGGATTTCAAACTAGTGGAACATGGAGGTGTGAATATTGAAGAAGAAGGTGATGCTACCATGGAAGAAGATGATCCTAAGGCAGATAAGACAATTGAAGATGTTGGTATTGGTGCAACTAATAATGTGCTAGAGAATAATATTGAAGAAGATGTTACTAGTGCAACTAATGAAGATGATGAAGATGATGATAGTAGCACATCTAATGATGGTGATGAAGAGATCCTTGGTATACCTATAATTGAAAAGGCATACGATCCCTTGTACCAAGGCTCCTAGACAACACTTCTCTCCATTGTATTGTTGTTGGTAAACTTCAAGGTTATGAATGGTATATCTAATGTACCAATCTCACATATACTAAGGTATAGTGTCATTTTTGTCATCTTCTCTATTAGCATACCATTAATATTCTTTATATTAACAAAAAAAATTCCATAGGTTGATAGGTGAGTTTTTGTTACCACCATCAAATATTCTACTTGCTCCTATTGAGAATTATTGACCATTATGAAAGATATTGGAATGGAGTATTAAACAATAAATTCATGTCCCAATGATCATATTATATATCATAAACAACATGAATTTTTAGCACAATTCTTGAATTGTCACATTAGTAGGTATCGATTAGATCGAATAACCAAAAAGGTATCTCACAAGGTTCTTTAGTACATTCCTATTATTCCACATCTACAATGATTATTCAGGTTCACTACCTTGGCATAATCGATGGATTACCATGCACACAATAGAAGTCAAGATGACATTATACAAATGCATGCGATGGTTCTACATTTAATGACATAGAAGATATGTGGCTAGTATTTAAAGAAGAACCTCATAATCTGAATCTTTCATTGGCAACAAATGGTGTCAATCAATTTGAAGATATTAGATTTGTTTTCTTGGCCTAGCTTGCTTTTGTTATTAAGAAGAACATTCATTCTTGGATGTCTGTAAAGAGGGAGCATATAATGTTGGAAATGATTGTACCAAGTATTTTCCCATTTAATAGTAATCTAAATTAATTTATAAATGCAATATCAAAATGGCCATAGTAATTATCTTTTATTTATGTTCATTCAACTAGGTAAGTACCAAATGAAAGATATGAATGAATATATTGAGCCCTTAATTGATGAGTTATTAAAGCTATGGCATAGGGTCACTATATATGACATCTCTAGACCAATTGGTGAAATATAATTTCAATTCCATGCAATGCTTGTATAGAAAATACATGACGCCCCTGGACTAACACATTTTTTGTGGTATGTAAAATTGTTAACACATTTTTTGGTTCATTCAATAATGCTAAATCATTTTTTTTGTATGCTTAAGTTATGTGTGATAATTGTAAATGTGAATCTTCTAGTACATATTTCATCCAATTATACACTATCTTGTAGGTCTTCAGAAAAAGGGAAAATTTATATGTCCAATTTTTGGTCCAAAGATGAAATCTCATCATTCAAAATTTCTAAGAAAGTAGGTGTTTGATGAGCATAGACACTTTCTCCACAAAAATCAGAAGTATTGAATTACCAAAAAATATCTTTTCAATGGGAAAGAAGAGACAACATCAAAGCCATTAAGAGTGACACCTCACATATGGAAGTTATAATACAATAGATTCAATCATTGGGGTAATGCCATTCCATATGATGTAGGTTTTTGTATGAAATTAAAATTTGGATACTCTCTTTTGTTTAGTAATTATGTAATTGATGTTCGTGAATCAAGGCCTTGATGACCAACTTTTGAAAGGACTTTAAATCTATCCTAGATAGTTTAGTAGGTTTTTGTACTATGAGAACCTCCTAATCATGCATTTTTTTGATGCTATGCATATTGGAAAGAATGTAATAGAGACACTAAAGAAAATATTAGATGGAAGGCATGAAAAACAAAATTTGGTCCAAATTTGTAATGACATTGATGAGTCCAATCATGCATTGAATATTTTATTTCATTCAAATGGCAATAAAAAATAGATTAATATGAGTGTCATTCTTTTGTTATTAATGCAATAGCAAATGGATGCCATTAAAAAAAAAATCCCATAGGATTTGCTACAAACATAAGTAATCTCATATCAAAGAAAGGTAATTTTGGGCTAGGTTTGAAAAAGCATGATTGGCATACCTTCATCAAGGTAAGTCATGTTCTTCTTTATTTATAATAAATTTGTAAGATATCATGTACTTTTCATTGTTTTACTTTATAATATATTAAAAAGATCATTTTATTATTATTGTAGTATGCTCTACCTCTATCTTTCTCATACAAATTTGATAACATGAGTGTCAAACAAGTTATATATGATCTTAAGAAATGCATGAGGTTAGAAGTGTTATTTGTTAGATTTTTTGTGTAGATATTATTTTTTCATCTTGCTCTTCTTTTTCTTTAATTTATTTTATATTTTATTTTATATTTTTTGTGTAGAGTCACATTAATATTTTTTTGCATGATGAATATCTTCTAGGTGGTTTTCATCTAAAGAAATTGATTAAAAAAGACACAAAGCATTGGAAGAGAAAAATTTCTTAATTTTTATGTGAGATGTAAAAGTGTCTACCTTCAACTTTTTTCAATGCACAAGAACACTACCTCATAAATCTAGTTGAGGAAACTGAATTGTGTGGACTTGTACCAACTAGGTTAATGTGGATGATTGAGAAGCACTTGAAATTTTTTAAGGGCTTGGTTCAACAAAGAGAACATCCTAAGAGTCCTACAGTCAAGGGATATGCAATATACAAGAACATGGTGTACATTACTAAATACCTTCCCAATTTTGCATCAAAGATCCATGTAGATCACATTTGGGATCCCAACTCCATTAACATATTCGAAGGAGAATACTTGATGGGGAAAGATAGATTGAGAAAAGTGAGAGGTAATTATAAGATATTATTTTAGTTAATTAATTCTTATCCATCATCAATATAAATTACTTCTAATTGGTCTATTTATTTTATACAGTTGCTCATAAGTGGAGTGTAGTTAATTTGTATATTGCAAACAATCTTTATTGGTTAATGGTATGGACTAAATGATCTCAAAAATATAGTCACTCATTAACATGGTAAGGTGTTGCTTCATTGGTTGAAGAAGCTCATCATAATGGAGATCCCAATGTTATGCCAATGGTAATTGATCTATCAAATTGTTTAAGAGGTGGAAAGGTATGTATAAGTTAATCTATAATGACCCATTTATTTAATATCAACTCACAGATGGATGCATAATTTTTACATGTTTGAAAAATAATAGGTCAAGCACTACAAAGCTACATACTACAATGGTCATAGATTTTCCATAAAAAAGGTTGATGACACTAAGAGAACTTGTGATTTTAGGATAACTATAGTCTTTGAGGTCACCAATATTTTGTTTAGAAATGACATGCATCCTCAACAATCTAAAAAGAGATACTATGGAATTTTGGACAATATAATTGAGTGTGACTTTAAATCCTTCAAACTATTACTATTCATTGCCAAATGGTGCAAGCTACGAATGAATCAAAATTATCCTAATAGAAATTTTATTGAACATGATAATGGATTTACAATGATTAATACAGGGTCATTTGAGCCAATTGGAAATGAACCCTATGTTATTCCAAGCCAATGTGAGAAAATGTTTTACTTTGGCATTCCACATAAATCAGGTTGGTCATTTGTCATTAGATATGATTCAAGAGGAAGATCGATAAAGTGTAATGTGACCAAAGAAGAAGATATTGAAGAAGTGGAAGATAAAGTAGATGATGATGGTGGTGAAGATGAAGAAGGAGATGATGATGATGATGATGATGGCATTAATGGTGGTGGTGGTGGTGATGATGATGAGGATGATGATGTTGATTGTGGTGGTGGTGGTGGTTGTGGTAGTGGTGGTAATGATGATGATGGTGGTGATGCTAATGGTGATTTAATGATGATGATGATGATGATGGTCATGGTGACTATCATGATGATGATGATGGTCATTGTGACAATCTAGATGATGATGGTGATAATGATGAAATCAAAGAAGAAGATGATCAATGACATCATTAATGGAAATGTATTAGGTGTTAATTAGGTGTAAATATTTGTTATGATGCTAAATTCTTGGTGCTAATTACTTATAATATATTTTTTGTAGAGGTAACAAAATAAAAAGAATACAATGATTATGATGTATGTACATTGTTCATGTTATATTCTATGTAATTTGTTTCATAAGTATCATGTAGTTTGTAACTAACTTGAGGCAAATGATTTACATATGTAGGAAACTATACCCCTTTGAAAAGGATAGTACATAGTGACATGGATGAAGAGGTATAAGTTTATTATATGATTGATTTCTCTTTACTTTCAACATTAACTTTAGGTAAACTTTATCAATAATATCCTCATTTTAATAGAAAAATATTTCTCTCCTTCAACTAAATCTCTCATTTGATGGGCTACAGGTACTACCAAATAGGTATTTGTCATATTTATCTTCCTCAAGTGAGGGAAATGTGGGAATACAAGAGGATAGTGAGACATGTAGTAGGTCTATGAAAGAGAGACAAACTAGAGGTCAAAAATTAGAAGAAAAATCAATAAATGCATGCAATTTTTCCTTGCTCAAGGGGGGTAATGTTCTTATGTTGATGATACAAATGGAAACATCAAGGTTCCCTTGAGGTACACACATCCTCAGAAAAAATGGGTACCCAAGGAATTACCTCCAATTAACACTTGTTTTTGTGTTAATGGGCGGATATATTGCATAACTCCATCATCATTACATGGTTTGGGCCTATTTTCCATGGATAGCATAATGGTCAGTTATAATAAAGTTGTTGAATTGATGAAGTATGTAGGACCTTGTTACAATTATTGATCTAAATTATGAATTCAGGTTACAATACCTAGTGTAGAACCTATAGTATTATGACTAAATTAAAAATAGTTAAAATACAATAGTAGATGTTCTACAAGCCAAAACAAGATCCATTCATTTCGAAAAATAGAGTTTATAGAAGTTTGATGGATCCCAAGGGTCACTAGAAAATGAAAAGTCCATAAGCTAATTAATTACAAAATAAACTCTAACAAATATAAAAACTATTAAAAAAACTATATTAAAATTTATGTGTACTTGTAGAAGTCATAACCTTTTACCCGTAGCTTGAAATCATGAACCGTTAGAATTTTGAAAAAGATATTCTAGAGTTCTACTCTTTTTTTTTGCAGTCTTAAGCATAGTACTATGACCACTTTTCCCTTATGAAGCCCAAAAATGCCCCAAAGACCTCTAAAAACAGAAAATACTAGAACATAGAAAATACCAAAAAAATGGATTTCAATATTTTTCCATTTTTTCTTGTGCCAACATCCTCTACATCTTCCTAGACTGTGTTTTCATCGATTATAATAGTTAGATGTGAATATTTCAATAAATAAAAAAGTATGTGTAGGTATGCACTATCAACAAATTATCTACAATGGAAAGAAAGTGATCAAAGTAAAAGAATTGTTATGTACATTGATGGAAGGCCAAAAGCAACAACAAATATTGTAGGTTTTATAAATAGTACTTGTACTAGGTCAACTAATAAATGACCCAATTGCATTTTCAAGGCACATGAGGGAAATCATATTTTTGTATGTGCAATAAAATCAATAAGTTCAGGGGAAGAGTTGCTAATAAATTACAATTTGAATCGCATAGATACAAAGAAAGTTACTATCATGTGACTTGTAAGTATTATATATGTAATATCTAAATTAATTACTTCCAATTAGAACTCCAATATATAATATACAATTTTATTAATAAATTTTTTTCCTAATTTCACTATTCCTTTCATTATGTTGATGTTTTTATATATATTCTTTGTCACAAGATGACATAGTTGATCCATTGGATGATAGAGGCAGGGACATTGCTCCCACCCCTTCTCCATTGTAGGTCAACCTTTTGTATAAATTTATTTGTAATTTTAATTTTATAATATCATATTATTATGTTATTTTCATTAAGGTTTTTGACTTGTTTTGATTATTTTACTAATATTTTTGTCACGATTTGATGCTTAGGGAAAGGGAAAAGAACATATTACACAAAAACAATTAGTTACTGATATAGTAATCACAATATTATGCAATGACAACATTACATATACACATGACCCTATAAGAATATGTAAAAGAGCCTCAAAAGAATTAATTTACAAATTCTTGCACTTGTGATGGATCCAAATCCAATCAAAGAGAAAAAGGTAACAAGAAATGAATTGTGTTGGAGAGCATGTTGTCTGGAAGTAAGAAAAAATGAATCATTTGCTAGGATAATAGTTCAATAAAGCTTTATGTTTTATAATAATTTATGGATCATGAACCAAAATATGTATATGTTGTTACAAAAAAATTTGAGAACTTATCGAGTTGTTCCACCTGACGAGTTTACCATTGTAGCTCCTACAGGTATGTGATTTCAATTTTCAATCATTAGAATGTTAGTCTCAAAATGGTTTTGACATTTGAGTGCCAACACACTTAACCACTTTCTACACTGAAGCCAAGTATAGTATGTATGCCGAGTCAGAATTCTAACAGGTGTCGAATGATCTTCAGGTGCTAAGCAATCTTTAAGTGCTGAGTGACTACAAGTGTCAAGCATGATATGAGTTATGAGCAATATTTAGGTGCCGAGTCATAGATGATGCCGAGTAGGATAGGATCACTATAGCAACCGAGTGAGCTAGTCTATTATATGTGTTGAGCATCAAGAAATAGTAAGTGCCAAGTAACACATAATGCACATATGAATTTGTAACTTCACTAATTTATATGTAAACTATTTTTATGGCCGACATATGATGAATCTCGAAGGATCTAAGTGATAAGATCAAATCTTTTGTATTTCCTATGAAATCTACATGCAGCCAATAAAAAAATGGAGAAGGTATGCAACCAATAATAAAAGTGCAAGAAATGAGTGAGAAATAAAGATTCAATATGGATCATAGATCCACATCTAACCCTAAGCCTTCGAATGCCTTTATAAGGAAGATGAAATCTCATTGTATTAGAGATTGGATGAAGGAGTGTATGGAAAAACTATAGTGGAGTTCAAAGTGAAGAGTAAAAAAAACTTAGAGGAAAAGAGAAACAATTAGATATTTAGTTGATCAAATCAAAGCAAGGAATACGAAAAGATATCAGATTTTAGAGAATCAAGATCAGAGAAAGTAGATCAAGTGCCTGAATTCAACAATCAAGGATTGTAAGCTATCAGGTTTATTATACCTAATACTCTTTAGCCATTTTATTAGAAAGGAAATCTTATGTTGATAGGTTAGCTTAACAGCTAGGTTGTAGATCCTTTGAAGAGGTGATTAAATCCTTTAACAGGGTAACACTTCATGTAAAGTGTTTGTAAATCCTTTAACCAGGTCACTATTGACATAGTGTAAAGCCTTTAAGAGGGCAGGCCTTTAATAGGGAAGACCATCAAAAGTGGTTAAACATTATTGCTGCAGTAATTTTGTGGGTATCATCCCCACCCCAATTTTACCTTCTTATTCCTGGAGGGTTTCTGGGTCACCAAAATCTCAAGTGTTATGTGGTGATGCATGTTTGTTTTTCATGGTTGTTTGATATGTTTACATTCATGCAATTTACTTTCAGTTAAAAGTTTTAATGGTAAAAGTGCAATACTTCTTATTCACCCCCCCCACCCCGCGCCCCCCCCCCCCCCCCCCCAACCTCTCAGAAGCATTCTTCCCATTTGAATATTCCAACAATTGGTATCAGAGCAAAGTTCTCTAAAAAAGAAGCCTAACAACTTGGAGGAAAAGATCTAAAGATGGAAGTTTTCAAACTTGGAAAGATCATTGAGAACCAAGTGATAGATGTGCATCTCACTCTACACAAGGTAGATGAAGCTAGAGAGAAATTAACCAAATCTTTGAAAATAAGAAAGGAGATAGCTATAGCTAAAAATGATATAAACTACAAGGAGATTGATACCACACAAGTGTTTGCCAATGAAGACACTAAAGAGTTTGATGCAACAATAGCAAAAATGATGGAGAAAAACAAAGTTCAAGAAGAAGAGATAAGATCTCTCAAGATGGAACATGAATCATAGGACATAATGTTATGTGAAATCACTAAACAAAAGAAAAGAGCGGTTGAGGATAGAGTCATGATGGAAGATGACAAAAGGAATCTTCCAAATAAACTTGAGGAAAAATGTATTGAATTAACAAGGATCTCAAACATGCAGATGGATACACTTGCCCAAATGATGAACCTTCATCATGAACTCAATATGAAAGATATTGAGATCTCTACTTTGAGGATGCAGAATGAATTAAACAGAGAAAAAGAGATAGAAAAGAATCTCAACAAGGCAAGTGAAGCCATCAAGTACTTTGAACAGTTGCTAAAATCCCCAAGATCAGCCCATGATACATTAGGACTTGGATACAACAGCACTAAAGTTGGGAAATGATCAAATAATGTTGAGCAAAGAAGTGACAAAGGCAAAGATTCTAAACCCACTTGTCATTACTGTAATAAAAATGGGCATACTACTAATGTTTGCAGGAGTAGAAGAATCAATCAGCCAAACACACCTAAAAGCAAGGGTTAATGTCACAAGTGCAACATGCAAGGACATAAGACACAAGATTATAGGTCCAAAGTCACAAGGACACAAAGATTTGATGAACATTGCCATAATTGCAAGAAGTATGGACATAGAGCCTTTGAATGCAAATCAAATCCTATGTGGACATCAAATCAACCAGCAGAAACAAAAGGAAATGAAAATCACTACTATTGGGATTATAATACAAGGCAAAGTTGTCATTATTGTTACGAATATGGACATATCCCTGAAAATTGTATAAGGACACACTTCAAAGGGAATTATAGCAAGTGGCTAAGTCAAATTACTTGTTTCGGCTACTTGAAAACTAGTCATATTAGCAGAAACTGTCCTACAAGGTCAAAAGCACCAAAAATTGAATGCAAAAAAGGAAAAGAAAAGATTGATGTCGAGAAAATAAAAGGGCAAATGAATAACACTTGGAAGAAGAAAGATGAGTGCAATACATCAAGTGAAGGGATCACTTCACCCAATGGGTCAAGTGATCACACTTCATGAAATTGAACATGAATAGATGCATGGGACTGATATACAAAGTTGTCTCATACACCAATCCCAAGACAAAGAAGTACTAAAAAGAAGAAATCAGCATAAGTAGAGATGCCAAGTAAAAATCTGAAGATTCTTACAAAACTGTCAAGTTTTCCTCAGAGGCCAACTAAAACTCTAGTGGGTGTGGAGTTCCTAACAGTGACCGAGTTGATGACTGATGCTGAGTTGATTAACTCCTATGGAAGCTGAGTGAAGTGGAAATGTAGTGCAAGTTGAGTAATGTTAAAAATCCTTCAGAAGCTAAGTGGGTTGTTGAGCATTTAATGCGATGGAAATAGGGTATATTATCGCAATTTTAATCAATTTTCTTCATCGTGAATGAGAAGCAAAGAAGAGAAAAAGAGCTCTGAAGCGACTTCATAGCAAAGAATCCAGTGTTCCAAGTAGATTCCAACCTCTTACAATGCATTTTTCATCGATCTTGAGGTATTTTCATTTGTGCCAAGTTACAAAATTTCATATTTCTTTGCAAAAGAAACCCTAGTTTGCACAAATGGCATCTAGTTCTAAGAACCCCAAGGGAAAAAAGGTCATTAGGTTCAACTAGTCAGTAATGAGGGTAAACAACCCGAATTCAGGCCAATTCCAGAAGTTGCCTACAGAAACAACCCTACTAGCACATTATCCATTGTTCCATCCAAAGTAGTCATGGTGTAGGATGTACGAAAGTGTTATAAATGAAAAATTGGCACTGTAGGTGATCTTGAAATATTCCAAGCCTATGACAGACTATGCGAGAACAAGATTGTGAAGGATGAATTCCAGATAGTCGAGAGAAAGGGTTTGACCAATGCCCTAGTTTACCCTATAGGATTCAAAACTGAATGGATATGAATTATTTTAAGCAGAATTCATGATGGAAGCTTTTGACTGGAAAATGGTCTAGTAAAGATTACAAAAAGGATAGTATATAGGGTTACAGGTTTTCCAACCCTAGATCAGACTAAGACCTTGCACAGTGATTCCAAAGAGATCATTGAAAAGAATACAGGAGAAAATTGGAATAAGAGGGGTATGATTATTAATACTATCACTAATCCTCTTCTATATTTTTCTATAAGAATAATATCCTACAAATTCTACCAATCCAACAGATTGAACAACGTGCCATGCATAGTTCTTGATGTGGCCTATAGATTAGTAAAGAGAGATCACACATATGATCTGTTAGAACTTTTGTTGCAACAAATAAATGAACACCTAGGAGCAATAAGGAGAACAAAAGGTGCTCATTGAAAATTCAGTTCAGTTCTTATGTGTATATTCTTCTATATAATGGAAGAGTTTCTTTCTATAGGAAAGGTAAATTGGAATCCTAACAAAACTATAATTACACAATTTAATGAGTTTATTGATTAGATGGGTGACAACTTTGAAGCCCATATGACAAGTTATTTTGAGGATTTCAAGAAATCCATGAAGCAAAGGGTAAGAATACTAGTTTCCTTAGTGGAAAGACATATTAATGATATATGCTTCTTAGTTGATGTTTATTTCACCTATATCCAAGCAACAGTTGCAAGGGTGAGATGGCTAAGGCCATTTGGTTATGAACTAGATGTGGATGAAGAATCAGCAGCAATCACTACATTGCTTGCAAAAGAAATAGACAAGTCTGCAGAGTCTTTTGGCACATATGATGTTGTTAAATCTAAAGTTGTAACAGAATTAAAGACTACCTCCATAATGAAGAAGAAAGATAAATTGGCGAAGAAAATAAAGAAGAAATTTGGTGAAGAAATTGAAGCTGAAGCAAGAGAAGAAGATGATGAGGATGAACAAGGGCAAGGCCAAATGGAATTGACTCACAACCTAGGTGAAGACAAGGAGGAAGGTGTTGAGGAAGAAGAAGCTAAGGAAGCACCAACCCAAGTCGAACCAAAGAAAAGAAAGGCAACAATACAGCCTCTAGCCTAGCCCAAAACAAAGAAGGGTACTAAGCCAACTCAAGCCAAGCCACAAATACTAGTCACAAGGGCTACCACAAGGGCATCTTCACAAAAGGCCAAGGAAAAAATCAAAGAGAAGAAGAAGGCTATTGAATAGGCTAGTGAAGTGCTGAGAAAAAAGAAGAAAATATGTAGCACAACCAAATTCTGATGAGGAGGAGAGAACAACATCAAAAGATAATAGCCAATTCAGAGTGGTAAGTCATCCTCCCAAATCAGCCTTAGATAAAAATTTTGAAAATATTAAGAATGCAAATTTTACTGATTTGAAAGCATTGATTTCAAAAAGTTAAGTAAAGAAGAGAAAAAAAAAATAGAGGAATCAATATATTCCATGATGGCTGAATTCAAGTATACACCTCTAGAGCTAGACAATACCATGCCTAGAGAATTATATGAGATAATTGAAAACAAATGGCATTATTGTCTGAAAATTGAAAAGGAGATAACAGAATCTACCTTAGCACAGGTGATGCCTGACCTAACAAGAGGTCAAATAACAAAGGCTAATAAGAAATATAATGGCAATTTCACACCAAAGTATAGAGCCTTTGATATCTTACAAAACAAGATTGAAGATGTTGTTAGTAAGTCAACAAAAATATGGAAGTTGATATATGGTTTGACTACTGTCAAGGATGGAGAAGAAGATCCCCTTGAAGGAAAAAACACTTAACATGAAGAGCCTAGTGAGAAAGAGGAGGAAGAAGTAAAGGATATAGAAAAAGAAGAAGAAGAGAAGAAGGAAGAAGAAAAGAAAGATGGAGAGGAGAAAGAAAAATGTGAGGAGGAGGAGACACAAAAACAAGATGAAACGGTAATAGCTAAGCAGGAGCAGCAACAAAACCAGAGTGTGCAAGACGTACAATTGCCACCTTCTAGCCCTCCTCATGTCCCCATCACACCTATAGACACTATAACTATACAGGATGTTCTTGACACCTCTGCTCAAAACATCAATCCTTTAACTATAGAGGATCTCAAAAGAATCCTTGACCAATCCACACAACAAGCAAAATTATGTATAGATCCAATATTGGTCAATGTGAATGAATTACAAAAGTTAGTAGAAGACATAGTTAGAGATAAGGTGAATCCACAAGAACCACCTTCCATCATCTCTATAGCAACTAGTGGTCAACTTCAAATGTAAATAGTTGTTTCATCAGGAATAGTTGACACCATAGTACAGAAGCCGAGTGTAGCAAGAGACAAATAAATAGAACAAATAGGACAGACTGTTACATCCGACCCTACAGCACAAACACAAGGTGTACTTCCTCACATTTCTATAATTGATCAAGCTAGTAGATTGAAGGAGAAGGAAGCAAAGGAAACCCCTAAAGAGCAAGAGGCAATACAAACATTGATAAATTTTCCTACCTCAAGAACTCCTTCGAAATAGCCAAGAATTCATGCAATGCCACTGCAAATGTCAGCACCAGGATTAAGTACTACAAAATTTGCAAGGTTGCTTCACTATGGAGTCCCTAAATTGGATGAGGAGATAGTCATACCTAGTTATGACTCAAAAACAATAAGCATTGATCAAATCACTAAGGTGCAGGAAGCATTGAATAGAAGAAAGAGGTGGGAGATACTCAGGAAGGAGTATAAACAAAAGCAAACATTACATGAGATTAAGGACATTTTTATGGATGCCTTTAGTTTGTAGTGACCAGATGAGACAAAGAATATAATGGAACAATTATCAGATATTGTTGACCAGGTGACAAATGAAGACAAAGAAACTAATGTAAAACTTATGGAATGGTCTGAAAGGAAATTCCAAGGGAAAGTAAATGAGAAAATATCTAGTGAAATTGCACTTTCCCAGGTTCAATCGGCAAAGATGCTTGACAAAGTGAAAAAGGTACTTGAGAATATATTCTCATTATACAAAAAGCTATGTGAATTTTCATACTTCACACAGGAGACAAGCCAAAGAATAATAAGCCTGGAAAGGAATCTAAAGGTTTCAAGCATGCAACTACCAATAGATCTAGCTCCAAGTGAGAAGCACTTTAATCAAATGCTTCACACCCAGAGAGAAGTAGTTGTGTTAACAGTAGAAGAGGCCACCATCAAGGCCAAACTAATACAGCTCCAATCCTCCATTACCCCACATTTGGAAGTACTCCATAAAGAATAGGCTTATGTTGAAAATGTTCTCAAGAAAGATCCTAATCTTTCTACTCTAGATGGACTTGTTCACCTTGCTGCAGAGACTACCATTCAGCACAAGTCATTGGAAATTGCTTTGCATAATTGGGATGCAACACTCAAGATGATTATGGAGGTAAATAGCACATTTTTGGCAAAATATGGTCTTATCCCTTAGTACCCTTTAACATTTGTGTCAAAAAAGGGGAAGATAAACAAAAAGGAGTTATAAACAAAAAGAGGGAGATATAATAAGGGAGATATAACAAAGGGGGAGATATACTATATAACAAAGGTACAGAGTATATAAAAAACTAAAGAGTATTAGATTTATTAGAATTTTGGTTACAAGAATTTTGGCACAATCAGCTTAGGGGAGTTATAAGAATTTTAAGGTATAATGTTCCTTGCAAAACTTTTGACCAAGTTTTTGAGATTTTGTGCATACGCTGAATAGAATGACTTATGTACCTATAAGGTCAAAAAAATAATGCTTAGTTAAGTTTTTTTGACACTCATGTCAAAGGGGGAGATTGTTAGTCTAAGAATGGTTTTGAAATTTGAGTGCCAACACACTTAACCACTTTCTACATTGAAGCCAAGTACACTATGTATGCCGAGTCAAAATTCCAACAGATGCCAAATGATCTTTAGGTGCCGAGCAATCTTTAAGTGTCAAATGAAGATCAAGTGCTAAGCATGATACGAGTGTTGAGTAATATTTAGATGTCGAGTCATAGATGATGTTGAATAGGATAGAATCACTACAACAACCGAGTGAGCTAGTCTCTTATATGTGTCGAGCATCAGGAAATAGTAAGTGCCGAGTAACACAGAATGCACATATGAGTTTGTAACTTCACTAATTTAGATGTAAACTATTTTTATGGCTGACATATGATGAATCTTGAAGAATCTAACTGATAAGATTGAATATTTTCCATTTCCTATGCAATCTACATGCAGCCAATAAAAAAATGGAGAAGGCATGCAACCAATAATAAAAGTGCAAGGATTGAGCAGGAAATAAAGATTCAATATGGATCATATATCCACATCTAACCCTAAGTCTTCGAATGTCTTTATAAAGAAGATGAAATCTCATTGTATTAGAGATTGGATGAAGGAGTGTATGGAAAAACTATAGTGGAGTTCAGAGTGGAGTAAAAAAAACTTAGAGGAAAAGAGCAGCAATTAGATATTTAGTTGATCAGAACAAAGCAAATAATACGAACAGATATCATATTTTAGAGAATCAAGATCAGAGAAAGCAGATCAGGTGCCTAAATTCAGCAATCAAGGATTGTAAGCTATTAGTTTTATTATACCTAATACTCTTTGGCCATTGTATTAGAAAGGAAATCCTATGTTGATAGGTTAGCTTAATAGCTAGGTTGTAGATCCTTTGAAAAGGTGATTAAATCCTTTAACAGGGTAACACTTCATGTAAAGTGTTTGTAAATCCCTTAACCAGGTCACTATTGACACAGTGTAAAGCCTTTAACAGGGTAGGCCTTTAACAAGGCAGACCATCGGAAGTGATTAAACATTATTGCTGCAGTAATTTTGTGGGTATCATCCCCACCCCAGTTTTACCATCTTATTCCTAGAGGGTTTTTGGGTCACCAAAATCTCAAGTTTTATGTGGTGATGGATGTTCATTTTTCATGGTTGTTTGATATGTTTACATTCATGCAATTTACTTTCAGTTAAAAGTTTTAATGGTAAAAGTGCAATACTTCTGATTCACCCCCTCCTCAGAAGAATTCTTCCCATTTGAATATTCCAACATAGAAGGGACATTATTTTCTGCATGATTATTATTGACAATTTTATATTACTAATGTTATGTTTTTGAAATCTTCATTTTAAAAAGATAATGCATTGTATGTGTGTGTGTGTGTGTGTGTGTGTGTGTGTGTGATTATTTTTTAGGTCTTGAGGATGTGCATACACCTCCTTCCATGAGTTTGGCCAACACTTTGAGATTTTTTACTATAGGATCGACAATAAGGAGCATGCAAACATCCACACCTACTGTAACTAGAGCTAGTAAATCCTTATTTTTCTACATTCTTTTATGTGTTAAATATGATTTGATTTGCACTTTCTGATTCATTCTATCATAGTATGGCATTGATTAACTTTGTGCACTGATAGACACACCTTCTCATGATGATAAAACATATACCAGTACTAGTTATAATTTACTAGTATTTCCTAAAGTAGCCCATGTTACTTCTACTGGATCATTGGAGGCATCATTGTCGATGTCTGAGAAAGATATGATTCCCTTAAAATTGTCTAAGCTTCTAGGTACTTTAAAATTGTAATTATTTAGAGTGCAATTGCAGTTTACTTATTCATAACACATTTTAACTAATGATCATATGACAATTTTAATGATCCTGTGACAATTTTGTAGGACATGATCATTTTTTATGAAACTTTTTATGATATAACATTGAAAATATTTGAGCCCACATTACATAAAAGGTAGGTAGCTTCATATAATTGGTTGCTATACTTTTTCATTCATCTATTTGTTGTAATATATTCAAGGCAAATAGCTTGAACTAATTTTTTTATCTAACAATTATGTCTTTTGTTAAAAGGTGGAATGAGAAAGGCCCTAAATTAAAAGATTAGCTCATAAAATCTCTAGAGGATCTCTTTGGTCAAAATATTTTGAACAATGTCCAAATTCTTAAAAAAGCTTCCAAACATCTAAAGACTATGAGAGACCAATACATTAGGGTGTTAAAGCTCAACCCAAAGTACCAGTGTCCTCCTATTGTTCCAAAGCTAGAGTGGAATAATATCATTGAAGATGCAAAAGAGATAAGACTAAGAGATAAAGGAATTAACCCATCACCTGACAAAAATAGGTATGTGGTAGTGCTAATGTAATTATGCACAAATTAGTGATAATTATATTTGTGTAATCTAACATATTTCAAATTTTTCATGTATAGGTTGTATGATACAACATAGGCTACACAAGCTAGAAAAGATAAGGTTGGTCAACACCATCATGGCTCTGGTGGATACATGAACATTTAGTCACAACTTGTAAGTAGTAGTAAATGATATTTCATATCAATTTTTTTATATAAAATTACAGATAACCAATACATTAAATATTGATGATATTATGAAAAAAATATAGGGCATTGAATTTAATCTATCACCCATAGAAGAGGACAAACAAATTGGCTTCAAGAAAGGCTATAAAGTAATGGTTTCCCATCAATGCAAAAATACTGGTAGCCAAAGAGATATAGAAGATTTTGGTGCATCATTTCACACATAGGTAAATATGCCTAATGAATAATAATAGAAATTTAGAAACTCATGAGAAATAATCTGTTTGATGTTTCCTACTCCTAGCTGAGATCCTACTCATGATAACGAAGGAACAGATCCTACACTTTGTTAGGAATAAGGTATCTCAACCTTGGATAATTCCTATTCTTCTTCTTTTTTTGTGAATGTATTTTTTGCAAATAATGTAATTAAGTGTGAGTGTACATGTCTAGTTGGCATGTTGATGTGTCACTCCACTTGCATGTGTTGGATTCTTGAATTGGGTGTAAGGAAACCATGATTGAAATAGTTATGATGGATTTCTATGATGAGTAAGAGCTATCTTTGGAAGATTTAATTGTGTGTAACGAAATCATGACTAAAATGGTTATGACAGATTCCTATGATGTGTAAGAGCTATAATTGGAAGTTTCCCTAAGAAAAAATGGAGAGCACATTATATAAGAACTTTTAGGGTTGTAGATAAAAAGTGTGTGAAAAGCATATTCTTGGTAGCTACTAGATAAGTTTTATGTGTCCTAGAAGAGCTTACACTTCAAGTGTGTTGTAATTTTGACTTGAAGATAATACATTGTGCAGGTTTTGGAGGGGTGGGGTTATTTTACCGAAAGGTTTTTTCCCACCAGTATATCTTTGTGTTTATGTGTTATTATTTCTCTATCTATTTTCTATATCCATGGTTTACTGCAATATTATTGTTTACATGATATCAAATCTGAAATTGTAAGGATTTGAAAGAATTTGCGCAATACTTTCCTTAAGGGATTAGTGTAGGAAGTTTTTTCCACACCTGAGTTTCCTTACAAGTGGTATCAGAGCTTGATCAACTTTTGATCCTAGTTTTTGGGTAGGGTTTTTTGAGCTAATCTCAAGTTTGAGTGGGAGTTTTGTGTAGATCATTCTAAATCTTATTTGTAGATTGAGATGCCTAGTTCATTATATGGAAAAATGGAGGTGGAGAAATTTAATGGTAGTAATTTTGAGTTGTGGAAATTCAAGATGGAAGACTTGCTTGAAGATCATGATCTATGGGGGGTGACTTCACTTGATGTGAGACAAAAATATCTCAAGCAGATTGGGATATCAAGGATCAAAATCTAAGGGTCTCATTAGACTCTATCTAGCTAATCCAATTCTCTTGAATGTTCTTGATGAGAAGACTGAAAACAATTTGTGGACACGGCTTGGGTCTGTGTACTAGGCCAGATCTCTAGTAAACAAGTTGTTCCTGAGGAAGAATTTGTATTCTTTAAGAATGGAGGAAGGAGTATATTTTAGGGATCATCTAAATGCTCTTAATTTTTTGATTTCATAGTTGACATCATCTAGTGTCAAGATAGAGGAGGAGGATCGATGTATGACCCTATTATGTTCCTTGCCAACTTCATGGGACCATCTTATGATGGCTCTTGGAAGTACTTTAGTCACTTTCTGAATGGATGATGTGGTGTCTTCTCTATTATCCAAGGAGATGTGGAGAAAGTCTTCAGATTTAGCTAAGGAAGCTCTTGTTGTTCATAGTAGATCCAATGATAGAGAGAAGAAAAATGACAACAAGTCTAGAAAGGGTACATCCAAATCCTGTGGAAAATCAAAGACTCCTAGAAATTCCAAGGCAAAGATTGGGCACTTCCATAAAGACTGTAAAGAGCCAAAGAAGAAGAAGAAGGCCTTATATTTGGGTTTAAAAAATATCAAGAAGATGATGATGCTTTCATTGTAGCCTTGGAGGCACATGCATCTGATGATGTGTGGTTGATAGACTCAAGTGCTTCTTTCCACATGACCTCTCATCGAAGCTGACTCTCAAAGTATGAATTTTTTGATGGTGGAAAGGTGTACTTGGGTGATGATTCTCACCTAAAGATAGTTGGACAAGGATGAGTCACTATCAGATTCCTTGATGGACAAGTAAAGGGGATCAATGGGGTAATGCAAATCCCTGGTTTGGCATAAAGCCTATTATCTATAAGTATGTTGAATGATGTAGGTGTGCAAGTTGTTTTTTCTAAAGATGGATGTAAGATGATTAGATGATCTATGGTGCTTGCTAAGGGTACTAAGATAGGTACTCTATTTCGGCTTGATGCATACATTTCTCAATGCAATAGCTCTTCTATTTCAAAGAAGAGAGAAACTATTGTTGATATATGATTGAAAAGATCATTTGAGTTGGAAAATTTTTGTAAGAAGTGTTTTCAATCATTATTTTGTCACTGATGCCAAACTTACTATATTTTGTTAAGACAATTGCTTATATGTTTCAAGCACTGTCACTTAGTTGATTGATGAAGAGGATTTGATCAACAAGATGTAACAAAAGTACCTAGAGGAAAGGTTGAGTTATGATTATGTTTGGCTACACTTAGAAAGTTCAGAAGAAAAAGGTTGGACAAAGTTCATTTGTCAATCTTGACCAAGTTAATAGAAGGTGTCGAGTAAAGTTAGTGCAAGACAAGCAAAAAGTCAGTTGGAGATGAGTGACATCAATTTCTAGTGGATGCCAAGCAAAGTAATAGGTGTCAAGAAAGTTAGTAGATGCTGAGTGATTTTTAGTATGTATCAAGCAACAGTAAAATCTAGTTAATGCAAAGTAACATAGTATGTGTTGAGCATCAGTAAATTGATAACGTCGAGCTACTGCATTATGAATAAGATCAAAGATTTGCCAAATGAAAGCCAACAAGTTTTTTTTCCTAGAACTTGTGAATTAGGAGGAAGATAAGATTGATGAGTTGGAGGCATAGAATCTTATGTAAACCATTTTGGAGGAAAATTCAAATGGATTCTAAGATAATTTTCTAGAGAAGACAAGATATGGGGTAGATACATTGTATTCTACTTGATCCATCAAAAACCCTAAAATTTGAGATGGATAATGAGAAGGAAAGAGTTCTAATTCCCTATATCTAGGGATGCATGGTCATGAAGCAAAGGTTGAGAGCTCAAAGATTTTTTGGATGCAAAAATCTGATAAGGTGAAGAAAGAGGTTTTGCTTCATCAAGTGACCCAAGAAGAGAAGTCTACAATGGTGACCTAAGCAAGAAGGCCAAAGAAGGATGAATGCTTGAAGGGTGAACAAGCTATCAAAACTACAAAGATTGGAAGCCAAGCAGAGTTGAGGATTGAATAGTGATTTGTAATCTACAAGTAAGGTTGTAAGGTTTATCAAATCAAACTCTATTGTTACTCTCTAACAATTGTATCAGATTAGGGTAAATCCTTTGGAGAAAGGTTGACTTAACATTCATTGAAAAATCCTTTAATAGGGTGGCATTCCATGTGAATGACCTAAAGTCCTCTAACAAGGCTCACTTATAATAGGGTGATGGAAATCCCTTAACTAGGTCACATTTAATAGTGTGTGTTGTAACCTTTAATTGGGTTGGCCTTTAACAGGGCATCACTTCAGAAGAGTGAGAAAGGAGTAGCATGTTACTACTAGTTTTTCCTAAATTGGGTTTCCACATTAAATCATTGTGTCAAGTGTACCGATGGATGTGTTTTGTTTCATATTTCCACATGTTAGTTTAATAGTAACATATCAATTTTGGTTAACACACAATGAATGCATGCATGGTTAAGAATGTTATATGGGTTCATTGAATTGTGAAAAAAATTTATTTAGACATCTGGACCTTGATTAACTAATTCACCCCCCTCTCTGTTAATCCAAAAGTATTCCAATAGTTATCACTTCATCCCCACCATCTGAACAAGAAATAAGAAAGATTGTGGTTATTGGTTTTGATGGTAGTGCAACATGTGTACCTAAGGGTGCAAACACATGGGAATGAAAGCTTCCTACAAAAAAGACAATTTTGTGGCATATGAGATTTGGCCACATTGGTGAGAAAGGTCTCAAAACCCTAAAAAATAAGAACTTCATTGAGGGGTTAAATGATTGTAATCTTGAGTCCAACTTCTATAGACATTGTGTCTATGGTAAAAAAATCATGTTCAATTTTACTCTAGTTCTCACAAATCTTCTAATGTTTTGGATCTTATTTATTTTTATGTATTTTGTCCTATAAAAGTTCTTCCAATCTCCAAGTCTTTATTTTTTGTATCTTTCATAGATGGTTATAGTAGAAGGACTTGGATTTATTTCTTGAAAATTAAGACACAAGTCTTTAGTTAGTTCAAGGAATTTGAAGCCCTTGTAGAGAATTAGACTACTAAGAAGATTAAGTGTGAGAGAACTAACAATGGTGGTGATTTTTTCTTAGTAGAGTTTGAATAGTTCTGTAAAGAATGAGGTATTGAGAGGCATAAGACAACTCCATATACCCCACAAAAAAATGAAGTTGTAGAAAGAATGAATAGGACACTGATGGAGAAGGCTAGGAGTATGCTTAGTGGAGCTAACCTTCAACAAAAATTTTGGGCTAAAGCTATGGCCACTATTTTCTATTTGGTTAACAAATCTCTGACATTAGCTTTTGTTGGTAAGACATCCATGGAGGTGTGGTCTAGTAAGAAGCCTTCAATTAGACATATTCATGTTTTTGATTGTGAAGCTTATGCACATGTTCCAAAGGAGAAAAGATCTAGTTGGAAAGCAAAGATGTCAAATGTATTTTTATTGGATATGGTGTTAGTATGAAAGGATACAAGCTTTGGGACCCTATGACTAGTAAGGTGTTGTATAGTAGAAATGTTATTTTTAGAGAGCTAACATCTTCTCCTATTGTGCTACAACCAAATGAAAAACAAAAGAAAGAAGATATTTTTCAGTTGCCTCCTACCCCTAAGTAGACTGAATAGAAAGACCTTATTGGGCCTAATGATAAGGAAAGCTCTAATAGCTCTAATAGTTAAAAAGAAGAGGAAGAAAAAAACTCAACCTTAGCCCTTGAGGAGATCCAAAAGTGTAAGAAAGTAGCCAGAAAGGTTGGTTATTCTTTGTTAGATTCCAGTTGTGCTTTTGCTTTGATTACTAACACTGATGAGCCTAGATCTATGAAAGAGGCTTTGGATATGGAAGATGCAAGTTCCTAGATTGAGGCCATAGATGATGAGATGGCTTTATTGGATTAAAATAAAACTTGGGACCTTGTACCTTTGCCTAAAGGATGAAAACCTATTGGTAGAAAATGGGTGTTCAAGAAGAAATTTTGTGTAGATGGCAGTTTTGAAAGCTACAAAGCTAGATTGGTTGTGAAGGGCTATTCACAAGTAGAGGGAATAGATTATGGTGAAATATTATCTTGTATTGAAAAGTTGACATCCATTAGATTTATGTTATCTCTTGCTATATCATATGATTTAGAGATAGAATAGATGGATGTGAAGACAACTTTCCTTCATAGTGATTTGGAGGAAGAGATTTATATGTCACAACCTAAGCACTACATTGTTAAAGGTAAAGAATCTTTGGTTTGTAGATTAAAGAAGTCTTTGTATGGTTTGAAACAATCTCCTAGGATGTGGTACCTTATGTTTGATGCCTTTGTGTTGTCAATTGGATTTGTAACATCAAAATCAAATCATTGTGTTTACTTCAGAGTTGAAAATGATCACCTTCTTATTGTTGCATTATATGTTGATGATATGTTGTTGTTTGGAAAGGGTAAGGGTATGATTTCTGATTTTAAATCTCAATTTTCAGCACAATTTGAGATGAAATATCTTAGGGTAGAAATGTACATCATAGGTATGGAAATCAGTAGAGATAGATCTAATAGAAAACTTTTGTTGAGTTAGAGTAAGTATGTAAAGTCTATGTTGGAAAGGTTTAGCATGGCTGATTGTAGACCATTATGTGTTCCTATTTCTATGGGAACAAAGCTATCTATAGATGCTTGTCAAAAAAATTCTGGTGAGCTAGAGGACATGAGTAGAGTACCATATGTTAGTGCAATTGGTAGTCTTATGTATGCTATGGTGTGTATTAGACCAGACATTGTCCAAGTAGTAGGAGTTCTAATATAATTTATGGCTAATCCTAGATGGGTACATTGGGATGCAGTTAAGTGAGTATTCAAATATTTGAGGGGTGCATTAGATTACTCCATTTTTTATCATGGTAACTCTTCTAGAGCTTTGCATTCAGTTTGTATTCATGGGTTTGTGGATTCAAATTGGGTAGGTGATGTTGATAGTAGGAGATCCACCAGTGCTTATGTGTTTACTATGTTTTGGTGGTGCCATCAGTTGGATGAGTAAGCAACAACCTATGGTTTCTTTGTCCACTACAAAAGCTAAGTATATAGTTGCTACTCATGTTTTTCAGGAAGCCATTTGGCTTAGGAGATTGTGCTATGATACTGGTGTTAATGCACAAAATATTACTATTCATTGCGACAATCAAAGTGTTATTCTCCTTGCAAAGAATCCAACTTTCCATGCTAGAACAAAGTGCATTGATGTGCAGTTTCTCTTTGTGAGAGATATGGTCAAAGATGAAAAGGTAAATTTTGAGAAGGTAGATACTATAAAGAATTTTGTAGATGCATTGATGAAACTAGTGGGAATAGAGAAGTTCAATTGGTGTTCAGAGTGTATGGGCCTTTCAGCTTATAACAGTTAGTTCCTATTATATTCTTATTGCTCTTACAAGGTGTTCGACAAGTGGGAGAATTTTAGGAATAAGGTGTCTCAACCTTGGATAATTCCTATTATTATTATTTTTTTTGTAAATGTAATTAAGTGTGAGTGTACATGTCTAGTTGGCATGTTGATGTGTCACTCTACTTGCATGTGTCGGCATCTTGAATTGTGTGTAAGGAAATCATGACTAGAATAGTTATGATATATTCCTATGGGGTAAAAGCACAGATCTATGTCACTGTTTAGGATAGAAAAACCTATTTTGGTCAAATCTACTTTCTCTATCAAAACTCAATTTTTTTAAAAAACTAAAATTATCCTTTTGTAGATCTTAGATTCAATATCATCATTATATAAACTTTTGAGTGTTTTGATTAGTTATAATATGTTATAATTTCAAAATATTATAATTCTATATTTCAACATTTCAAAACATCCTCCCTCAAAAAAGGAAAACAAATAGTAAAACATATCAAAAAAATTAAAAATTATATTTATCTCTAGAGGAGAGAGTCCTCTTCATGAATATGTACTTTTTTTTCAAGAAGGTGTATTTGATAGGGAAGTTTTGACGAGAGGAAAAACTATTGCATTCTGATAAGGTCAAGCTTGATTACTTATAACAAAGAAAATATACATAAAAAATAATTATTTGTTTTTTTTATTCCCTAGCTATACATGTCATCTATAAGATATTTTTAAATCAAAATGAAAAAATATGATTTTCATATACTTGTTTGATAGGAACTACACCCTATATTTTTTATAGTTAAAAAAGGGTCTTCAATATAAAATAAAATGAATAATTTTGTCCTTAAAAAAATTGTAAATATTATAGGCATAAAATTCATCCAATTCTACACATTTCATCGGTTTACATCATCTTCAAATTCAAAACATAAATATCATTTTTCTATCATTAATGTTGACCTATCGCATTTTGATATCTCATTACTTTATAAAAGGTGGCATGGGTTTGTGCTTTTACCGTATGATGTGTAAGAGCTATCTTTGGAAGATTTAATTATGTGTAAGGAAATCATGACTAAAATGGTTATAATGGATTTCTATGATGCATAAGAGCTATCTTTGGAAGTTGCCCTAAAATAATGGAAAACACATTATGTAAGCACTTTTAGGGCTATAGATAAAAAGTGTCTAAATAGTGTATTCTTGGTAGCTATTGAATAAGTCTTATGTGTCCTAAAAGATCTTGCATTTCAAGTGTGTTGTAACCTTTGAGTTGAAGATAATACATTGTGAAGGTTTTGGAGAGGTGGGGTTTTTTTACTGAAAGGTTTTTCCCCATTGGCATATCTTCGTGTTTACGCGTTATTATTTCTCTATTTTTTTTCTATATTCATGTTTGACTACAAAATTATTGTTTACATAATATTGAATCTAAATTTGTAAAGATTTGAAAGAATGTACACAATACTTTCTTTAAGGGATTGGTATAGGAAGCTATTTCTGCACCTAAGTTTCCTTACACACATGACGAAGGTCATGATGTGCATCACAATGATAGAGGTACATATTAAATTTATATTAAAAATTAATATATAATTATTAATAAAATGTAACATCTTAAATTACAATTGGTGTAACCTGTATGTGATAATTTTTGAGTATGCAAAACGTCATGGTGACAGAATCAAGCATGATATTAGTGTTGAGTATGTTGAGGTTGGGGCTAAACAAAATGTGATAGTAGATTATGTAGCACTATTAGGTAAACAAAAATCACTATTATGTTCTTTAGATTAATGAAATAATTATTACATTTTTTAAAAAAGTTATAATTAAACTCATTTATTTCTTATTCTAGGGGCATATCAACCTTTTCCTCAAAAAAAGAAAAGAAAGCCTCGTGTCATAAGATCAGAACCATAAGAGCCATAGTATAATCTTGAATATAGTGATGATGTGCCTATTAGCCTTTATCTTTAACAAAGGAAAAAACAAAAGAAGAAATGAATGTTAAAAATCGTGTTTGATGATGAATGTGTTGATCAAATTTTTATGAATTTTTCTTATTAATTAACTTTATATTTACTTAGTTGTTAATGAGGAATTTAGAGTGATTATAGTGGGGGAGAGGCCAAATGAGCATCCACCTTCATGTGGTTAGCCTTGTTAAGTAGAGAATATGAAAGAATTCTTGAAACCAAGTGAAGCTCAAACTAAACCTATCAATAGTAAACACCAATATATGGTCCCATCATCGAGTGGCTAGAGAACTTCACCATACTCACCAAAAAATATCATTTCTTCCATGTTAATATAGACATGTCTAATTGACTCCTTCGGTCATCGCCAAACTCCACCTAATGCACTTTTCTCAACTTTATAATGAGGCTGTTTACAACACCCAAAATTGCCTTTTCTTCCCAACATGGTTTCTCTGTCCTAAATTACTTGAACTTCTTTTTTTTCAAGGTCTTAAAGGAAGTTCAATAAGGCCTAAAAAACTTAGTTTTTTTCTAGAAAAAATAATTAGAATGACCCCAAAATCCCTTTCTCTATTGATTTCTAAATTGGCTAGTTACTTCCTATTAGCCATTTTATGCAAGTGTTTTATGGAAAACAAGGGTTTGTTGTTTCTTATAAAAAATCCAATCTCACTACCCGAAGATAATATTCTATTGTGATATTGTACACATGTAAAGGCATTCTAGGGAGAACATAGATTGGTGGATATGGCATGTGTTTGATCATATGCTATGATTTTCATTTAGTTTGAGGAGAATAGTCCAAGGTAGTTATGAATGAGGACATAAGAGCTTTCTATTTGGACTCTTGGTGAAGGATTAAAAAATTAATTTTTTATTAAAACTTTCATTCCAATGTTTTATTAAAACCTACTCTTTGTAACTTGCATTTAATTCTTCTCAAATGCCTTACCAAATTGAAACTCAAATAAACCAACACTTAATCATCATAAGACCTTCTAAATAGGATCATATGGATCAAACTCACTTGTTGATTACAAAAGCTTTATGAACAAACTCCCAATGGAAGCTTCACGATTCCCATCACACAAACTTGAAGGGATATTTTGATCTCTAATTCACCATGCCCTCAATAAATGCAATTAGAATACCCAATCCCACAAACATTTAAGCTCACTTTACTTCCACTCAGTAAGCACCCAATGGAATTAGATCCTTCAAACAAAATATCAACTCCTATCCCATTCACTGATCACATTAACAATAAGGCCTATTAGGTAGTTCATGAAAATGTTACTCTACCCACCTAATGCTCAGCCCTTGAATCAACTTGAAAAATCTCAATATGGATTCAGATTTTCTCCATGTACCCTCTCAAACATGATAGATGAATGCACAAACTTTGTTAGAACCAAAGGCTTTCTTTTTACAATTTGATTTGAATGGCATAACGTATTTGTAGCATAATAGTGACATGTGAAATGATCCAAACCTTCCCAACATACACATTAAACCAAATAAATAACCTCAATGCTCTTCAAGGTCAATCATACTATTTTTTTCCCAACCATATAGACATGACCTTTAATGAATCAATATATTACTATGACTATCACAGTCATGATCAAGGTAGTATGATAATGTCTTTTCTATAGAAAGACTCAAAAAAACTTAAAATCCATTTCCATCCAATGTGAGGGTTCATCTCATTAAACTTCATGGAAAATAAGAGACCCAATCATAATGGTGGCTTCCAAAACTTTGCAATAATAGTCACAATTCACAAAATAGTTGGATAGATTAGTGGAAATGGCATCCTCAAAATACTTGAGATCCTTTCCATGCTACTTAAATTGATCATTTATATTTGCCACAACCTTATTTGAATCCTTTCAACATTTGGAGACTTCCATTATATTTGGTCCCAACTATTTTCATATTGCAAAATAGATACATGTCATTTTCCACTTTTCTTTTAGTATAAACCATTAATGCTTTTTCCTAGTGATCATCCATGAGATTAAATTCTTTGACATATTGATTTGTTTCATGTGTTTTGGTTTTACCATATGATACTCCTAATTTATTTTTTTACGAAATTTTTTATTTCTTCATTGCTAATCGAATACTCTTGAATATTAACATCCCTTTTTTAATCCTCTTTTTTGTTTTGCTTCATCCATGCACTCTTTATCCTATCTAGTATTTCCTCTTTAAATAACTTAGGCCAATGACTTTCTTCCATATGTTGGGTTTTATTTAAGTATCTCAATAGTTGGGTCACTATTGAAGCTTCTAACTTTTCCAATAAGATCTCTTAAATAACTATTATTTTAATTTTGAGGTTGGTGATGATGAGATGCTTAATTGAGAAACCCTTATTCCATATCTATTAACCAAAATTGTCTTGCAAGCCAAAACTAGGGTGTTCCTACACCATTCTCCCTATAGGGTAAAACTGTGGTACAAATATAAAGGATAATTGATAAGATTAAGAGCCAGTTCATCTCATATTTAAATATCAATCTGGGGTCATAGACTGATGAAAGGTATAATGGCTATATGCTCAAGGGATGGAGATAGAATTCCAAGTAGATATGAATGTAGTTAGAACACATTAGAGGAAACCTACAACAAACCAAACAAAACTAACGACAGGAACTGTCACTTCTTAGCGACAGGAGCTAGTCTAAATTTGTTTTAAAACTATTTTAAACTAAATAGAAAGAATAAATTTTTAATGTAGAAATTAATATTATAGTAATTAAATAAAGAAGCACACAAATTTAAATTTGCATTTAAATCTCAAACAAACACAAACCAAAGATAATTCTATCTATGAAATAAAATCAAAATAATAACACACCAAAAATAAAAACACACAAATAATCCAAAATAAATCACCAATCATTTCAACAAGTGGATCCTGCCTACTTAGTATGCTTGGAAATGAAACATGAATTCCCTTCTACTCTTTCGTGATCAATATAGAATTCTACTACAGGAAGATCTATGTGCAAAAGCTTGTGTTTCCCTTTGATATTAGTATATCTCCCATTTAGAGAAGACGCGTATATATAAATATCATTTTTCTAACAAACTATAATTATTTGAAGGATAGTATAATATTTTTTATCCTCCAGCCAACAAAGATCACAATGGAATGATTCACGTACAATGTGTTGGTCACATATTCCAAATCTATTGCAACAACAATAGAAAACTAGGTACGGAATGGTTATATTCTTCTCCAACCATATAGAAATCTATACCACAAGTTTCCCAAAAAATTAAATCTTCCAAAGATCAATTCCCACATGGATAGAGCCATAACTTATTGGAGAAAAATGTGGAGCATTTGTTGGCTGTAGCAGTAAATTAGATATTATTATGTTTAGGAAACTTCATTTCACTTCCAAACAGTTTAGTTTCTGAAGATTTTTCCATGAGAAAAGTTAAATGGCCTCATTCTACATAAATCCTAGATCGTCAATTTTTGAAATTCGTCCTTATCTTTTTACAAATTGAAATGCAAAATAGACTAGTAGTTTTGATCAGCAAAATTTTCTCTTTTCCATAAGTCCACATATCTTGTATTATATATTCCAAGATATATAAATAAATATTTCAAGGCATAAATAAACAATATTTATTAGTAAAATAAATTAATTATAAATTTTCATTAATATATCTAAAACTTTATTAAGTATTACTTATTTATATTTAACCACATGCAACATAAGATGACAAAAATATGGATGAAATGGAATAGAATAGAATATGGAAATGAATATGATGGTATGTAAAATCGTGAAAATATGGTATGAATATGCGTCATAAATGGTTCTCATCACTCCCTCGCAAAGAAAAAAATTATCATGGAATAGCAAGGGTAAGTAGTTAAGGATTGATTCCTCTCTTCTTGAAGTCAATTTCAAGGCCCTTTGTAAATTGTTAAATCTTCCACATTGAATGTAACTAGAATCTATGATGAATTTACATACTTTTTTGAGAATCTTGCAATTAATATTGATAGTTTATTTATCTTCTATTTCTATTTCTATTTTGTAGCTATCTAAAGCAATTGAAGCAACACTTAAACTCTTCATTGCATATGCATTAGCCACTTTATTTTATATTTATATCTGTGAGTTGATCCTATTAGTGAACATATTCAAGAGAATTTGGAAATTGATATGTTGGATATCCTTTACTATTTATGTTTCAAAGAAAATTTAAAATATTATTCTTGAGTGGGTAAAATTAGTGGAGATAGTATCAGATTTTAGCTGTGTCAATCTCTTGGTTTTAGTCAATGCAGAAGGAGGCCCTAGTTCAATATGCAATCTCAATTGATATGCATAGAACATTAGGTGGAGCTAAAAAATACAACATGTTTTCATTTTTTATATAGGTCATTAATGTAAACATGGTGCATTTTTTTTTGCTCCACCTATTGTCAGCATATGGAATGCTATTGCACATGCATTCTCGTTTCAAAGTGGCTAAATCTAATTTTGGATGGGAGGTAGAGAAACCAAAGACATATGGATGCTTAAGTGACTACAAATAATGATTCTTCACTATTTACATTATAGTTCTAATGTTTAGTTCCTTATTTTGACTATTTCTACATTCTAGATTTTGATGTTATTAAAAGTAATATTTTGTTTCGTTTTTTGAAATGTGGCATGCCTTCATTAACTAAAATTTATCTTTGCTAATTATAACCACATTAGTAACATATTGATCTTAGTCTTCCTACGGTTGTTGTTATAATAGTATAGATCCTAATATGCATATAGCATAGTCACTAATACAATAAAATTGGAACACATCTCAAAAAAATTCAACATCTTTTGTAATGCTAATTGATCATGATTTCATTGTATTTGGTTGTAGGGTACCAAGAAGTAGAATTGAATGAGAAATTGAGGTTATAGAGTAAAGAAAGCATCTCTCCATTATTTGAGGGTAATTCTAGGTAAGCACTAAATTTATTTATGGTTTGAATCTAGAAGAAAAGTATCGATGACAAATTATTTTTTAGATTCATGTATAATATTTTTTTGTTACATGTTTGGTGCTAAATGAGGGATGTCAATCAATGATGTTCTCATTCTCATTCCAATAGGATATAATTTTATTAAGGCTTCTCTAATTGTAGCAATTGTTAAACGATAATATTGTAATATAAAAATATCTAGTTGATCCCTCCTTGAAAAGAGTTTGAATCCCATTTTATCTCTTGCAAGGATGCAAATAGATGCACCCTTCCAAGCATAGATTGTCTTGTTATAAGTGGGCATTACACACAATGTTTAAATAAGGATAAGTTCTCAACTATTTGTAAGATACAAATTCTCACATCATCTACTATTACCAATGTGGTGCAGGAACACCCTAAGGTCTTGTTTAGATTCTAGTTAATTTTGGCTTGTAGGTGGTTCTAGCCAACCACCAAGGTAATAAGGGTTTTTGATAAGTTCCTCAGTGACATTTTATGTGTGTTTGTAGATAGGTGTTCTTAGAGTCATGTTTGTGGCCTATTTTTGGTAAGTCTAATGTAGAGTACTATTAAAGTCAACATGGGTCAAAGCTTGACCAATTCTCCAAAATGGAGTGACAATTATACATTTGGTGTTTTTAAGTGTTTTTATGACCATATGACTTGATTTGGGTCAAATTGGGCATGGGATGATAGTAGAAATGTAAAATTGCAAAAAGATGTAAAGTTGCTCATGACAACATTTCCTAAAATCTAGGAAATAGCTCTAAAGAAGTCCTAACCCCAATCTTAGGGTCTAAACATGAGGATTGGCATATTTAGGGTTAGAAAAACACTAATCTATGAGTTAGTTTTCAGATTGTATGGTTTTACATTAGGAAAGACACTAAATTTTGTATGATAGAGAGACTTTTAAATGTTAGGATTAAACCACAGAAGGAAATAACAATTACATGAAAATATAAACAACATCAAAAAATATTGAATTGCATAAAAGAGAATACAAGACACCAAGATTTAATATGGCTCACCCAATCCCTGGGCTACATGCACCAAACAACAAGTCCAATATTATTACAATCTAGTGATTACAACCTGATTACAATCTATAATCCCTTAGAGCTCAAAACCACCATAAGAAACAACTATCACATCAACACATAATAAAAATCCCTAACCCTAAGCACTTTTATAAAAGTATTTTTTCTACATTAGGGTTATTATTAATTACAAATGTTGGCCCAAAATTTCCAATAAAATAGGACTGGAATTTTTTTTTATTATGAAGTATGTGCGGTACTTCACTAATTAGTCACCACAAACTAACATTACCTTCATCTAGACTCTAAATGGATTGAATGGATTAATGTGAGGAATTTAGGTATTGATTCTTGTTATTTAGTTAAGTTTTGTTGAGTAAATTTGAATATTTTGAATTGTTCTTTGTCATTTTGCAAAATATTTAATCTCCTCTAGTTTGTTGTCTTGAATAGTGTCAATTGTGTAAATATGAGCCCTACTTGAATTCCCATGGTTGAAATTCAATGGCCACTTGGAATCAAGTAAGGGATACTACAAATAGTGTAAAATGTGTTTTGAGGTTTTTTTTGCATGGGAGCTATTTTTCCATCAATCCCTAAGAGAGTGTAGATGCATTCCAACTAGGAGTTTGCATAGAATAGTAGCAAGAAAGCTTTCAAGATTGATTTCTTTGTGCCAATAAATGGTTGGAGTAAGTAAGGGCATGTATCCTTGATAAGTGACTATAAGGATATGATTGGTGAATTTGAATAGAGAACCTAATAGAAGCCAAGGAACTAGACTAGTTCACATGCCCTAAAAAAACCCAAGAAGATAGGGGTTTGGTGACAGGCCTATCCACAGACACCTTGGAGATCTAAAACCTAAGAAATCTTGAAGCCTAGGAAGTCCTTAGAAAGAATCACTAAATAGTTTGGGGATTTTTTTGGAGAATATGAGAGTTATTCCAAGAACACTAATTTTAGGAAGCCTAATTGGGCTAAAAGGGCTAAAAGACCTAAAACTTGAAAACTAAGAACTCGATAGAAAATCCAACAAAGAATTCATCCAAGTGGATCAAGATGGATTGAAAATAAATAGGGTTTATCTAGGACACCTATTAATAGTCCCAAGATTAGTTTGGGAGCATAGTGGCTAAGTTGAGCCCATGAGTGCATTGTTGGATTGAGGAACATAGTTGAGTGTTTGAGGTTGGTGGTGAGTTCTATAAGGAGAAAGGGGATCCTAAGAGTGATCTCTGAGTAGGGTAGAGTGGAATACCCTAGTAAGACTAAAGAATATGATGCAACACAAGGTAGGAGAATCCCTAAAAGAGATGTCCTAGCCCCAAGCAAATGACCACACAACAACAAGAAGCAATAACACAAGATCTGATACCAAATCACAATAATATATTCATAAGATATAACTGATTACATGCAATGTGTCAAGCTGTAAGGCCTTCCCAATTATGGCCAAATACAAAGAAAGTAATAGTTCTACAAGATTCCTCAAGATCCAATCCAAACAATAGCTATTATAGAGCCACCCTCTAGTAGAAACCTCCAAGGAAGATTTCAACTTGTGCTCGCAAGCCCAACAAACAATCCCCTTGTTTTCCAAGACGCAGCTACTAGCTCTTCTCCAAATTTTCTCTTCAAACTCCTCTGCTTCTCCACAATGGATGAATTATCCCTAAAGACTTCCCCTTAGCCCCTAATTATACCAATCTAAGCCACAAGTCAGCCCAGAACAAAAATTAAATACAAATACATAAATTAAATGCCACAAGTCAGCCAACAACAACAATTAAATGCCCAAAATTGATGTCTTAGTAAAATCATTATATCTCCTAGATCTAAATGAATTAGAACTCATTTTTTGAATTTTAGTTAGCACTCTAGGCCCTCTTCAATTCTTAAAATTTTCATCCTCTAACTAATTGTGAGAAATTAGTTACATAGCCTACAATAGGGACCAAATTCCTAAGCAAGGAAGAGCTCCTTCTAGACCATGCCGAGCAACCAAAGACCATGCTGAGTAACCAATGACCATGCTAAGTCCCAAGACCATGCCGAGAAACCATAGACCACATAAAGTAATAAAGGACCATGTCAAGTAATCAAAGAACATGTCAAGCTCCAAGACCATGCTGAGCTCCATAGACCATGTCGAGCTCCTAGTGTATGTCGAACACTCATATCTACCAAGCTCCACAACACAACCAAAATCCCTCCAATCAAGTAGGATTGCAAGAAAATCCAAGATTCTCCTATATTAGACACCCTAGGTTCAAAAAGATGTTCTAGTAACTGGAAGAACATCTTATGGGATTTAGCACATAAATCCCAAACTAGTTCTTCACATACATATCCTCTGAGTCTTCAACTTGTACATGCTTTCCCTTGTTTTTCTTCTTCTTCATATCCACCATAGGTGTTCCATAGGTCTAATTTCCATGCTGGTATCCATCCTTCTTAGAATCTTCCAACTCAACTTAGTTGCCAATACTCAAGCTCCTCTTATGGAGCTCTTCATTCTACATAGGAATTAGGGAAAACTTCCTACCACCTTTTTCAACAGTAAACACATTCCTAACACAATCATGCATAGCCTTGCAATCATACTACCAAGGTCTACCAAGAAACACATGAAAACTTTTCATATCCACAATATTATACAACACTTGATCCTTATACTACCCAATCCAGAAACCAACAAGGCATTGCTCTCTCACTTCCAAAACATGCTCACCTTGAAACCAACCAATCCTATAAGGATAAGGATGTCCCGTTCTCTTCAAACCAAGTTTCTAAACCATCTCTTCAGTAACAAGGTTATCAATACTACCACCATCCATAATCACCTTGCAGACTTTGCCACCAGACTTACAATGAGTTTTGAACAAACTAGTCCTTTGACAAGAATCCAATGTCCTCTCACCAACTAGTACTCACTGAGCCAATAAACTTTCTACTTGCTCAGGTTGAATATTCTAGACTTCAGCCTCATTCGCAATAATAGTTTTCCTACCAATCAAACATTCAAAAGATCTATGCACCTCTTGACTACACTAGAAACAATTACCTCTAAACCCACCTCCACCTATCCTTCTTCTCTATTCAATAGGTTTTGGTTCACCTTCTACTTTCAGTTTAGCTTGTGATAAACTATCCTTCTGTTCCTTCCCTCAAGAACTACCTTGATTCTACCTCTATAGCTTCTCCTCTACTCTCAAAGCATACTAATAAGCATCCTCAACTAAAGAAATATTTAGCATACCAACCTCATGTTGAATATTGAATCTCAAACCATTAATATACCATGCTACCTTCTCCTTTAAAATTTCTCTATGCCTAGACCAAATATTCAACTTGTAGAACTCTATATAATCTTTCACAATCATATCCTTCTACTTCAGATTCTACAACCTTTTAAACAGCTCAAGTTCATATTCAGTAGGAATGAACTTAGCCTTCAACTTAGTCACCATAAATTTCCATCTAGCTATCTTTATTTCACCTTCCTCTTCTCTATCTCTTTGTACTTCTTTCCACCAAAGAGCAACATGTCCCTTTAGCTTAGTTTGTGCCAACCTTACCCTGAGTGGATCCTCAATATCCTCAAGCTCAAATTAGTCTTCCAGTTCACCAATCCAATCAATCAAGTCTTCAAGATTCAAAGAGCCTAAAAAATTAGAAACCTCCATCTTATGCTTCAACTTCAACTAACATCCAAGTCTAGCAAACTAACCAGCCCTAATTCTAATAGGTCTCTCCACATGATTAGATCTATCCTCACCACTACATCTAGTTGTATATGTGTAAATGTGGCCTCTATTTAACACACACACTTCAACGTGGTCTTGATATGTAGATTCATCCTAGAATGAACATGAGATTGTTCACCCAAGAGGAGTCTTACAAGATGACTTGTTTCCTTCTATATAGGAGGTTTTTGCCTGCTTATACTCTCAAATTTGAGGTATAGGCAATCAGACCATTCTAGAATGAAGGGTTTGAATATAATTAAGTCTATATGAGTGCAATTATTCTAAATGAGATATGAATTTAATCTAAGAACATATAAAGTAAGATTAACTAGATGTATGGATATTAAATCTAAATGACATTTAATCTAGGAAAATGAAAGCTTAAACAATGAGCTTAAATGAGCGCAGAATTCAACAAAAATTCAATAGCAATTCAATTCAACCTCCTTAACGAGGAATTATGAGTATCTTAAATAGAATTATTGGAATGAATCAATGGTTAGGATCAGCCTTGATGAATGGTTGAGATTGAATAGAAGATTTAGTTAAGAAATAAACTTCCTTGTGTAGGTGGAGTTAACTATTTCAAATCTAAGTGTTATGAGTAGTTAACTAAACTTGTCATGGGTGTGAGATCAAGTTAACTAGATTGATTCCAATTTGAGAGATAGTTCACTCAAAGTTTCCATTTAGAACTGAAGAGAGGATTTTTAAGATATTATTTAATTTAATAAGTGAGACATGACCTCATAAATGCCTTTTTCATTTAATTGAATAATCTAATTCAATTAATTAAAGTGGGCACAATATTAAATTAAATATTTTAATTCCCTAGTACAGTAGCCTTAGGATATAATTTAATTTAATTAAAGTATACATACTTCAAATTAAATTAAATCTTAATTAATAGGTTTAATGTGACTAATATGAGTCAATACTTTAGGAATTAAATAAAGAGTATAATGAATGTAGATTTAGGGTTTTCTACATTTGATAATTAAGTCAAGTAGCAAGTTAGCAAAATAAGAATTGCCTAGTGACGTAGGACTTAGGATTGATTGAAATAGACTAGAATTGGTGATCATGGTAATGAACCAATTTTGGGGTATTACATTTTTCTCCTCTTTGAATGAATGTGTGAGTAGCACGTTCGATTCAAAGAAAATCAAAATGTATGATGTGAGGATCAAGAAATGAGATTGGTTCCAAAATTGATGATACAAAGACCAATTGATAAGCTTTTAAGGACCATCTCCAGAATGGAGTTTAATCGTAAGGAATCCAAGTAGAGCGCCTAGATACCTAAATTGATAAGCATTTAAAAGACTATCTCCAGAATGGAACTTAATCTTTAAGGATCTAGATAGAACACTTAGATACCTAAGTTGATAAGCATTTAAAAGATTATCTCCAAAATAGAGCTTAATCTTTAAGGATCCAAATAGAACACCTAGATACCTGAGTTGATAAGCATTTAAAACATTATCTCTAGAATGGGGCTTAATCTTTAAGGATCTAGATAGAACACCTAGATACCTGAGTTGATAAGCATTTAAAAGATTATCTCCAAAATGGAGGTTAATCTTTAAGGATCCAAATAGAACACCTACATAACTAAGTTCATAGAATCATCCCTAGAACGAGGCTTGATTTTTAGGAGTCAAGGTTTAGATTGCCCCGATACCTATCCATTGAACTCTTTATAAGATATGATAGATGGAAAAGATGCTAAAAAGATGGGAAGAAGATGCCCAATCGATAAGGATTAAAATTGAAATAATTTTGGGTTCAATGATGTAATCATCCTACCCCCTTGGGAGCAAAATGGAAAGATGACACACTAGAAATATGATGTAAAGTAGTATGTTGAGAGATATAGAAGAAATATGAGATTCAACAGAATGTAGAAGGGATCAAAACGATCATAAGAAAATATGAAGAGATCAAAATGATCTAAAGAAATATGGAAGTCGATCTAAAGTGAGTTCAAGGTCCAAAAGACCAATTTTGATCAATCGTTGTCCAGAGTTGACCCTTTTTTTAGAATTAATTTTGAAACTTTGAATAATTTTGAGTTGAAAAGATTCCAAGAATTGCAAAGTATTAGAAAAATATGTACTGCAAAAGTGTTCAATTGCGTTAGTCCCAAAAATTTAAAATGCATTTTTGAGTTTCTTAGGTGTGTCAAATTTTGAATTCAATCTTGAAAATGGATTCAGAACTGTCAAATTAGCTAGGGGTGATTTTCATGCAAATCGGACCACTTTAAAAAATTAGGTCAAACCCTATATAAGGGCCCAAGGGGTCATTTTCAAATCATTTGAACCTTTTTTCTTTAGTGAATAGGAGCTCTAAGAGGAAGATAGTACTCAATGTGAGATATCACTATTTTGAGTGCTCCCAACAACACAACTGACTGGCGGACTACGAACCACCAGTGAGTGATCGATAACCTTCCTTTGTACTTTCATTGTCACAACTTTTGAGGTCATTTATTACATGTTTTAGCATGTTTTAGGAAGTTTGTAATTGGTCTTTGCATGAGACTATCCTTTCTCGCACAAAGGTGGTCTCTTCTCACACAAAGACTCACCAACCCAGTGTTTCTTTACGCATGTCAGTGGGAATTCTTGCACAAGAGATACCCACTTCTCATGCGAGAAGTGTAAGAATTTGGGTGAACTTTTCATAGGTTTTTTTCACTTTCATGTGAGATAATCTCTCTTCACATGAGAACTAGATTCTAAATGCGAGATATTATATTTTTGTGCAAGGACTTGATTTCTCACATTGCTTAGTATCTCATTGTGCGAGGACTTGATTTATTGAGAAAAGATGCACAATATCACGTGAAGAAATGAATTCTTGCATGAGGAAATAAATTTTCATGCAAAAATCTATGACAACATGGTAATAAAATATTGCATTTTTAATGTTTTAGCTTTAATTTTTTCTTTATTCTGTCATCATTTTGACTTTCTGAGTGAGTACTAACTGTTTGTGCATTGTTGTTGTTCATGTGTGTAGGAGGTATTTGGTGATGTCGCATTCAGATCACATATCCTCCATACAGGGCTCTGTTGTGGAGCCTTAATGCGATCAACATGGCCCATATTGATAGGTTGGGGCTTACTTCTCCATGCCAGATCCTAGTAGTGCTAGTGAATCATGGCTTATTGACCATCTTGGTTAAGCATTTCCATTCAGAAACAAACACTTTCCACTTGCCCCAAGGAGAGATGATTGTGACTCCTGAGGATATATATAGGATACTATGGATCCCTTTTCATGGACCAAGAGTGGTATATGATACAATTCCCTGGGTAGGTATAGAGGCATTGTGTGCCATTTTTCAGAGGCAACAAGTAATTGGAGGAGCCATCACCTAGGATGAGCTCATTCATACATATGGGCAGACATAGATTAGCTTCAATTTTGGCCATATTTATCAGCTATTTCTTGGTACTAGATAGCAAACATCATAGATTGGAGTGTGGATGGGGGGTTATGCTACAATGCATGCTTGATTCTCCAGAGAGATTTGGGTGGGATCAGTGCATGCTCACCCATATGTTATATGAGATGCATGAGATAGTATACCATGAGCGGAAGAGTATGGTTACTAGTGTATATGTTCTTCAAATCTAGGCATGGGAGCACTTGCCAATCACATGACCTATTTTTGAGGATGCTTGAGAGCCCACAGAGCCTTATATTTGGAAATACAGGGGGCAGATTACCCAAGTAGGCCTAGGTAAGATAGAGCACTTGAGGACCCATCTTGATGAATTGGTCTTTCTCATATGGCAGCCTTTGTGAGAGACTAAGGATTGGGACAATGCTCCTAGGGAGCTTGGATAGATGTTTTTCTCATGGCCATTGGTGGGTAAGACCACATAGATCATTGAGTAGTTTTCTATTACAAGGGTGTGGAGACAGTATGGGAGGTAGCAAGATATCTCCTAGGAGTATTATGCCTATGTGCGAGTAGCCCAAGACCTAACCTAAGGATGGTTAATCAGATTAGATGCAAGGATATTGATGATCAATGTGTGCAACTGATGGGGACACAACCCAAGAACAGAATGGACACAACAGAAAAGGGAAATTATATTAACTGAGAAAATAAGCTAGTAGAAATAGTACAGAGAAAATAAACTTCAGAACATGCCCTAAGGGCTTACAATAGCATAAATCTGGAGAATATTTCTCCTTTTAGCACCTCCTCTCAAACTCCACTCCGAACTGCCTTTTACAATGCCATAAATCTCCTTAAATAGACCCCAAAGGGTTAAGGACTAGGAGTATATTCTAGAAAGTGCTAGTAGGAATCCACCGACAAAATAGAAGGTTCCAAAAGCTGCGTTAGAAGTTGGTGCAAATCTAGAAGAATCTAGAAACGGTAACCGAACTTTCGGGAGGCATAATTTTTGAACCATAGCTTTGATTGACAAACCATTTACATTTTCGAAAAGCTCTCGAAGAGCTCTATAGCCCTATGGACAAGATTTACTCATCCCCCATTTTTTGACCCTTTTCAAGGTCATTTAATGCCCCAAACCTGACCTTGAAGCATTCTTAGGAGGTCTCCAAAACTTGAAAAACTACAATAACTTTCAAACTGTGGGGCCTACTGACCTGATTCTTTTTCTGGAATCCTCTAAATCATGATTACATTCATCTGGCCAATTCACACCTTCTAGTTTACCAAAATGATGGCCCAAATACATGCTCCTATTTTTTTGGGATTTTCAAACGCACTGATAGTTGAACTATGAGAGTTGGAACCTTTATTTGACCCAAATGGGTATCCAAAAATGTAAAGACATGAAATAGAAACTAAGTCTAAGTACATTTTTTTGGGTGACACAGGATTGCCCTTATACCTCTAGATGCTCCTGCATCAGCAACCTAGTTGTAGCACAATGGAACTACCTTTTGGAGGTAGCAGATGTAGGGGTGACACCAGCATATCAGGCATACCTTATTAGTCACCCCTTCCCATGGTTCACAGATCCTTTGGGTTTAGCAGCACTAGCTCCACATCAAGCACCAGCACAATAGTAGTAGCCACCATATCAACAGTAGTTACTAGCATAGCAGGCACCACAAGGTCCACTACCATAGCTGTGACAGAGGGTCAAACAAGTTCAAATTCCTACACAGTAGATGGGGTCAGATCCAAGTGTTGGTGGTAGCAACGAAGAGCAAGGTCAGTGCTAGAGGGTGAGGGTTGAGGAGTTGGCACCTACAGAGTAGCCACCTAAGATTCTCAATGAGGAGATGTAGGAGTAGCCTACTATAGGATCTTAGGATGCACATTGGTGATAGAGAGAGCAGATCTACTAGGCCTCTTGATAGATCAAAGAGATACAGATACAGATAGCAGTGAAAGATACATGGATCACGGAGCAAGATCAAGAGATTTAGTTATTACGAGATCGAGTGAAAGCTATCAAGCAGAGGGCAGAGGTGATGCAAGATGAGGTCCAATTGAAGATGGCCTAAGTGGCCTACTATTTTGCAACATACTCTATAGTTGTGCCCAATAAGGCTCAGTAGGTGCCTCGCTTCTCTCAGTATGCTTGTGAGTCTGGGGGTGCACACCCTCCTACTAGACTAGATATGCCACCTCCTCCTCCTCCTTCTATTGGAGGTGATGGTGTGGGTTAGAGCTAGCCCTATGATATACTTAGCACTGGTTTTGATTCTAGCTATGTATTGATTGGTGTACCAGCACCATTTTGTATCATTTTTTTGATTGATAGTGCTCGAGTAGTGCTCATTTTTTGTATTGACACAACTTTTGGAGATATATATATATATATATATATATATATATATTGTTGGATACAATTGATAATTGAATGATTGTCTTTGATGTTACACAAATGTCATATCAGTCCTCAGGCAGAGTCTACCGAGCTCAGAAGGTAAGTACAGCTGTTGACAGAGTTTATCGAGCTTGCAAGGTAAACAAAGGAAGTTCAGTGTTTACCGAGCTCACTCGGTAATCAAAGGATTTGTTGCCGAAAGACAGTGTTTACCGAACTCACTCGGTAAACAAAGGATATGAGATAGTTTGTCAGTATTTACCGAGTTGACTCGGTCATCGAAGAAAAGAAGCAGACAGTGTTAACCGAGCTCACTCGATCATCGAAGAAAAGAAGTAGACAGTGTTAACCGAGCTCACTCGGTCATCAAAGGAAAGTCGGAGAAATCGGTGTTTACCGAGTTCACTCGGCGACTGAAAGATTTCACGAAATTCTCTGTATTAACCGAGCTCAATCGGTTAACACAGGAATTATTTTTTGTGCAGTATTTACCGAGTTAAGTCGGTCAGCAAAGGATTTCTCGAAGGTTAAGTAATTAAAGTTAATTACTTTACGTAATGTATGAAGCCGACTTATAGCACAATTATTTATAACTGTAACTTGTATTTGAGCTGACTTGATAATCTGAAAGGTATATATGAAGGATCAAGTTGCGAATTCAAGTATGGAAGTATGAATGTGAAAAAGCGAGCAGATATGATTGAATATCTAATATGCAAATTATAAGGAAGGTCAGAGCAAGTTTTTGAAGGATCAGAGATGCAGAGTTGCATTTGATCAGAGAGGAACAGAACAGAGATCTGTATCAGCAAAGATAAGTTGTATTTATTTCAGATCACTCATTGTTACTTTCTAACAATTGTAACAGTGTTTTCAAATCTCTTAACAGAGTGGGTTTAACAGCCTTTTGTAAAATCCTCTAACAAGGTGGCAATTCAGTTGAATTGATCTAAAGACCTCTAGCAAGGCCACTCCTAGCAGGGTGATTAAATCCTCTAACAAGGTCGCACCTAACAGTGTGTTTTGTAACCTTTAACAAGGTTGGCTCCTAACAGGGCTCACTTCAGAAGAGTGAAAAACAGTAACTAGTTACATTGGTGGTTTTTCCCATATTGGGTTTCCACGTTAAATCTGGTGTCTCTTGTCTCTTGTTTCTTGTGTTTTCAGTTTGATTATATGAGTATCAGCAATGAGTATTTTCTTTGACATCTTAAGGGACATGTGGGAAAAGTTTTTGTAGTAACTGATTCACCCCTCCCCTCTCAGTTACTCCATTCTCATTTCCAACAATTGGTATCAGAGCTTATTGGTGCTTGCAGGAAAAGATTTCAAGGATCTAATCCAAAGATCAAGATGTCTTACAAAAGAGAAATTCCAAGACTCAACAAAAATAACTTCTCTGCATGGCAAGGATTGATGAAACTTCATTTGGCTACTATTGGTGATACAGGACTGAAATATCTTGATGAAAAATACAAAGAACCTTCCAGCACATTATCTGTCAATGATATTGCTGAAAAGAAGACTCATAACAATATGATGATAGACATTGCATCTGCACTAAGCTATGAAGAATTTGATGATATCAAGGATTGCCAAACCGCTTTTGACATGTGGAACAAGCTAAAAGAAATCTATGGAGGAGATGACAATGTGAAAAGAGCAAAAGCAGAAAGTCTAAGAGGACAATTTGACCAAATGAGAATGAGAGAGGATGAAAACATTGCAAAATATGTTGATAGAATCAAAGCATGTGTCAGTGCAATCAGGGCATCTGGAGGTGATATCAAAGAAGAGACAGTTATAAGAAAAGTTCTCAGAACCTTGCTTCCCATCTATGCAATCAGAGTTTCTGCAATTCAAGAAAGAAGGTGTGAAGCAAATCATAATATCAATTTGGAGGCTATAGTTGGAAGACTAACCGCATTTGAACTAGACAATTTTGACAACTATGTTCCTGCTTCCAAAAACACTGAATCAGCATTTGAGGCCAAACTTTCACTCAAAGATAGAGGCAAAAAGAAATCAGAGTCAGAAAGTGATGATGAATCAGACCAAAGTTCAGACAGTGATCTTGAAGTAATTGAAGCTCTACTGGCAAAGAAATACTCCAGAGGCAGAGGAAAATATAAAGGTAAAGTTCCTCTAATCTATTTTTCATGTGAAGAAATTGGTCATATTGCAGCTAGGTGCCCAAACAAGCAGAACAATGATGAAAAGAAGGGTCACAAATGGAATAGAAAGAAAGATTACAAATCATTCAAGAACAAAGGTAAGAAATCATGTTTCATGGCTGAAAATTCTAAGGATTCTGATAATAGTGAAGATGAAATTGTTTATATTGCTGTGAAAGATGATTCTGATAGTGATGAGGAAGATAAAATGGCTCTTATCTCTCATATAAGTATGAATGATACATGGATTATAGACAGTGGTTGCTCTCATCATATGACTGGTGATAAAACTAAGTTTTATCAGTTTGAAGATTATGATGGTGGCAGTGTAAGGTTTGGTAATAATGAACCTCGTTTCATAAAAGGAAGAGGAAGAATCTCTCTAACCAAAGAACTTATATGCAACAATGCCTATTGGGTTGAAGGTCTTAAACATAACTTGCTAAGTGTGGCACAGTTACTCAATACCGGATTTAAGGTGGAATTCATGCATGGAAAGGCAAGACTGTTGAATGAGCAAGGAAAGCTGATAGGATCTGGCACACAAACTAAAGGTAACTTGTTCTAACTAGAACTTGGTGAATGCTCATGTTTTATTGCTCAAATTGAAGAAAGTTGGTTATGGCATAAGAGGTTGTGTCATGTCAATTTTGATAATCTGGTGAAGATAAGAAAATTCAAAAAGGTAAGAAGCATTCCTAATATAAAGAAACCTGAGGTCGGTTTATGCAAGAATTGTCAGATTGGAAAAATGGGAAAGACTAGTTTTAAAAGTAAAAGCTATCAGTCTGAAGATATATTAGAAATTGTGCATACTGATTTATGTGGACCCATTGGAATTGAAAGTTATACTAGAGAAAAGTTCTTCATTCTTTTTGTTGATGATTACTCAAGAATGATGACTGTTATGTACCTAAGGAATAAATCAGAAGCTTTTGAGAAATTCAAATGGTACTTGGCAAGAGTAGAAAAAGAAACAGGGAAAAGATTGAAATGCTTAAGGTCAGACAGAGGTGGTGAATTCATTTCACATGAGTTCAATAACTTCTGCATTGAAAGAGGAATTAAAAGATAAGTTTCAGCACCAGGAACTCCAGAACAAAATGGGATAGCTGAAAGAAGAAATAGATCCATTATGGATTGTGCAAGGACCCTAATGATTGAAAAGAACATTGCTATCAAATACTGGAAGGAAGCAATCAGCACTGCAGTTCATACCTTGAACCGAGTACAACTGAAAAAGGACTCATTCAAAACTCCCTATGAATTATGGTATGGCTACAAACCCAATGTAAGTTATCTGAAAGTATTTGGAAGCAAATGTTATATTCTGAAAGAATCTAGAAAAGGTAAATTTGATGTAAAAGGAGATGAAGGAATATTTCTAGGTTACTCTTGTAAAAGCAAAGCATATAGATGTTTAAATCTATCTACTCACAAGGTCATAGAAAGTGCACATGTGAAAGTTGATGAGTTTGTAGAGAAATCAGAAGAAGAAAGCAAGAAGGTTCCTGAAGACTACAGAAGATTTATTTACATTGAACCTGATACTATACCAAGTACTCCAGTTAATCAGGAATCCTCAACTCCCGAGTCATCAATGACCGAGTTGCAGGAAGTTCAAACCGAGACACAGGAAGTTTTTATCGAGCTAAAAGAATCTGAGTCACTTTCAGACTCTACCAAGCAAGTATCTACCGAGTCTGAATCTACCAGCCAGAACAACAAGAATCTGAAGTACAAAGGGACAACAATGAAACTCATTCAAGAAGTAAAGAACCTGTGTTAGCTAAATATGTCAGAAGGCATCATGCTCCAGATCAGATCATTGGAGACAAATCTGAAGGAACTCTGACAAGAAGTAAGTTAAAAGGCACTTGTTTACTTGCTGATTTTGAACCCAAAAATATCAAAGATGCATTGGCAAATGATAGTTGGATTGAGGCTATGAATGAAGAAATAGAATAGATAGAGAAAAAAAAAACATGGACTCTTGTATCTAGACCCAAAGATAAGAATGTGATTGGAACAAAATGGGTATTCAGAAATAAACTAAATGAAGATGGCAAGGTATCAAGAAACAAAGCTAGACTAGTATGCAAAGGATATGCTCAAGAAGAAGGTATAGACTATGGAGAAACCTTTGCTCCTGTTGCAAGATTGGAAGGTGTAAGAACCTTACTTGCATATGCTGCTCACAAAGGATTCAAAGTTTATAAGATGGATGTCAAGTCAGCATTTCTCAATGGAATACTGGATGAAGAAGTTTACATTGAACAACCTAAAGGTTTTGTTGATCCAGATAAGAAGAACATGGTCTGCAAATTACACAAGGCGCTGTATGGTCTAAAACAAGCTCCTAGAGCATGGTATGAAAGATTGCATAACTATCTTATTCAGATTGGTTTTCAAAGGACTAATGATAACAGTAGCTTGTATATAAAAGAAGGTCCAGATAATAAGATTGTTTTGGCAGAAATATTTGTAGATGACACTGTTTTCACAGGAAATGATGATCTATGCAAACAATTTTTAGAACAAATGAACAAGGAGTTTGAGATTTCTATGTTTAGTGAGATTAAATTCTTTGTAGGTCTTCAAATCCAACAAAGTAAGAATGGCATCTTCATCACACAGTCAAAATACATCAAGGAGATATTAAAAAAATTTGGTATGGAGGATTGTAAACCAGTTGGAACCCCTATGTGTACTGAATTGAAACTTACCAAGGAAGATGAATCCAAAGAAGTGGATCAAACACTGTATAGATCTATGATTGGAAAGTTGCAGTATGTAGTACATACTAGGCCAGATATTGCCCTTGCAGTCGGTATTGTAGCAAGATTTTCAGCAAAACCAAGAGAAACTCATATAATGGCAATCAAAAGAATAATGAGATATTTGAAAGGAACTGAAGATTATGGGCTATGGTATAAATTTGGAGGTAATTTGGATTTGAAATTATTTACTGATGCTGATTGGGCAGGAAACCTTGATGACAAGAAAAGCACAAGTGGAGGAGCATTCTTTCTTGGAAAGAGATTGGTTTCTTGGACAAGCAAAAAGCAGAATTGTACATCCCAATCTACAGCAGAGGCAGAATATGTTGCTGCAGCAGTAAATTGTTCAAATATTGTTTGGCTTAAGAAGTTGTTGCAAGGAATGAGGATGAAAATCAAAGAACTAGTTGTTATGTTCTGTGACAATACTAGTGCAATCAATATATCAAAGAATCCAGTGATGCATTCTAAGACCAAGCATATTGCAATCATATATCATTTTGTCAGAGAATTGGTACAAGACAAGGAGATCAGATTGGAATATGTCAATTCAAAGGAACAAATTGCTAACATATTCACAAAGCCACTACCTAAAGATGCATTCTTGTATCTCAGAGGTAAGTTAGGGGTTACACCCCTATCCGAAATTCACTAAAAACAAGATTTAGTGATGCATCAACGCATACCAAAATGAAAATCTATCTGTTGATGCAATCAAATCTGGAAGCTTTGCATATGAATCAGTACTAAAGGTACATTGCAATTCATTTAAGTTCTATTGTCTTTGGCACTTGTTGTCAAAGAGGGAGAGATTTACTTTACTGTCATATCTTTCTGAAATTTTTGTGAAAAAGAAAGTTCTTATGTAATTCCTTCACAGAGGGAGATTACTGAAAGAGGGAGAGTCTATCATCTTAGAGGGAGAATTGTTTTGATGACACATTATGCTGATAAGGACTTGTTTTCAAATTTCATTCTGCTATGACATGTTGTGTTGCAAGATCGAGTGCAAGCTATCGAGCAGAGGGCAGAGGTGATGCAAGATGAGGTCCAATTGCAGATGGCCTAAGTGGCCTACTATTTTGCAACATACTCTATAGTTGTGCCCAATAAGGCTCAGTAGGTGCCTCGCTTCTCTCAGTATGCTTGTGAGTCTGGGGGTGCACACCCTCCTACTAGACCAGATATGCCACCTCCTCCTCCTCCTTCTATTGGAGGTGATGGTGTGGGTTAGAGCTAGCCCTATGATATACTTAGCACTGGTTTTGATTCTAGCTATGTATTGATTGGTGTACCAGCACCATTTTGTATCATTTTTTTGATTGATAGTGCTCGAGTAGTGCTCATTTTTTGTATTGACACATCTTTTGGAGATATATATATATATATATATATATATATATATATATATATATATATATATATATTGTTGGATACAATTGATAATTGCATGATTGTCTTTGATGTTACACAAATGTCATATCAGTCATCAGACAGAGTCTACCGAGCTCAGAAGGTAAGTACAGCTGTTGACAGAGTTTATCGAGCTCGGTAATCAAAGGATTTGTTGCCGAAAGACAGTGTTTACCGAACTCACTCGGTAAACAAAGGATATGAGATAGGTTGTCAGTATTTACCGAGTTGACTCGGTCATTGAAGAAAAGAAGCAGACAGTGTTAACCGAGCTCACTTGGTCATCGAAGAAAAGAAGCAGACAGTGTTAACCGAGCTCACTCGGTCATCAAAGGAAAGTCGGAGAAATCGATGTTTACCAAGTTCACTCGGCGACTGAAGGATTTCATGAAATTCTCTGTATTAACCGAGCTCAGTCGGTTAACACAGGAATTATTTTTTGTGCAGTATTTACCGAGTTAAGTCGGTCAGCGAAGGATTTCTCAAAGGTTAAGTAATTAAAGTTAATTACTTTACGTAATGTATGAAGCCGACTTATAGCATAATTATTTATAATTGTAACTTGTATTTGAGCCGACTTGATAATCTGAAAGGTATATATGAAGGATCAAGTTGCGAATTCAAGTATGGAAGTATGAATGTGAAAAAGCGAGCAGATATGATTGAATATCTAATATGCGAATTATAAGGAAGGTCAGAGCAAGTTTTTGAAGGATCAGAGATGCAGAGTTGCATTTGATCAGAGAGGAACAGAATAGAGATCTGTATCAACAAAGATAAGTTGTATTTATTTTAGATCACTCATTGTTACTTTCTAACAATTGTAACAGTGTTTTCAAATCTCTTAACAGAGTGGGTTTAACAGCCTTTTGTAAAATCCTCTAACAAGGTGGCAATTCAGTTGAATTGATCTAAAGACCTCTAGCAAGGCCACTCCTAGCAGGGTGATTAAATCCTCTAACAAGGTCGCACCTAATAGTGTGTTTTGTAACCTTTAACAAGGTTGGCTCCTAACAGGGCTCACTTCAGAAGAGTGAAAAATAGTAACTAGTTACATTGGTGGTTTTTCCCATATTGGGTTTCCACGTTAAATCTGGTGTCTCTTGTCTCTTGTTTCTTGTGTTTTCAGTTTGATTATATGAGTATCAGCAATGAGTATTTTCTTTGACATCTTAAGGGACTTGTGGGAAAAGTTTTTGTAGTAACCGATTCACCCCTCCCCTCTCAGTTACTCCATTCTCATTTCCAACAATATATATATATATATATATATATATATATATATATATATATATATATATATACATACATATATATATATATGTATACATATATATATATATATATACATATATACATATATATATATATACATATATATATATATGTATGTATATATGTATGTATATATATATATATGTATATATATATATATGTATATATATATGTATATATATGTATATATGAATATGTATATATATGTATATATGTATATATATATATATATATATGTATATGTATATATATATATGTGTGTGTGTGTGTGTGTGTGTGTGTGTGATTTTGAGAGTTACATTGTGTTCATGTCATTGTTAGTGTTTGTCTTTTCCTTTGATGTACATGAGATGTTGTTATGCTTATGATTATGAGATGCGAATGTGATGTTAATGGATATGTAAATGTTATGATATGAACTGATTATGTAGTGTAAATGATATGACTGTATGGATGTAATGCATATGTAAATGAATTGACATCTCATGAAGTTTTGTATGTTTTTGTGTGACGGTGATAGGTATCCCCTCGAGAAGTGCATGAATACAATCCAAAGAACTGTACTAGAACCAAACACTTGTGAAGCCATGGAGAATCTTGATACATTTGAAGAGATCCACAATCCATCATCATGAAGGATGGAAACAGAGTTGCAATTGAATCTCGTGCTCTTGTAAGTGAAGTATGCAATGCAAGACTATGTTAAATGCAACCCTAGGTCTGATTACCAAGCCTCGATCATTTATCATAATTTAGCATAGGATGCAATCCCATATGTCATATAATTTCCACTAACATTACAATCATGGGGATATGACTAGGACATATATGATAAGTTTGTCAGGATGAAATGTAAGCATTCGAGGCACAAGAAGCTAGAATGACCAGAACATTTATCCCTTTTATTATAGCAAGTTAACATAAGCATCAAAACATAAATGTTAGGATGACCAAAATGTTGCTTGTATGGTAGACACACCAAACACATAAGAGATCCATCTTATGCTAAGTATTTAGTAAGTATTCTATCCACAATGATCCTTTCATTTGTAACCTAAGATAGAAGTGTGCTAGGTATACTCATAGTGATCCATACATTCACTTAGCAGGACAAGTATCAATATTTACTGTAGCATGAAGAGTTCTCTCCAACAGACAAGGAGAAGCACCAACGGTATTGACATATCCATATAAAAGGAGTCAAGGTACACCCAACCATCCAATACAAAATGGAGACTATTATAGTGGACACCCCTTTTATAGGAATAGATCAACTAATTGGAAGTAAACTAAAAATAGAAAGCTAACAAAAGATCATGCCCCCAATCATTACTTCTTTAGTCAAAAATGACATCATCAAGTTGCTCAAGGAGACATGATAAAGAAAAAACAAAACAAACAAGAAAAATGCGCAGCATATCCAAACAATTATGTAATTTTGGATTCAATGTTTATCATGGGATTGATGTTAAGTGTCAATGTCCAAAACATAGATGAAAGAAATCTCTATAGTAGGGTGATGATAGTAGGCAGATGCAGTCAGAATTACTAGTGACTGAGGTCAAAGAGGAATCTTTGAAGTAAAGAACTTAAAGAAGATTGAGCAACAATAGACAAACACAGCCAGAATGACTGGTGACTAATGCAAGAGAGATCTTCCATAGAGGAGTCTCAAATGTGACCCAAGCAATAGTGGGTAGACATAGCTGGAACAACTAGTGACTGTTGCGAAAGAGATTTGATAAGGCAAATCTTAACCAAGAGTGACACTAGCAACAATAGGCAGACACAGCCAAAATGACTAGTGTCTATCGCAAAAGAGATTCTACGAGGAGAATCTTGAAAAGAGGGACACTAATGATAGTAGGTAGACATAGCTAGAATGACTGGTGACTATCACAAAAGAGATCCTATGGCACTGAAGGGCAATGCCCCCAAGTTGTGAAAAGACTCAATCCATGGGTACATGAGCAAAAAGGGGGAAAAATAGTAAAGCAACTATATAGATAGCTAGAAGATGCGCTGCATGATGGAGCATTAGGAATAAGAGGCACCTATTTACGAGGTTTTCACCTTCTTGGAAAAGCTTTCATTTTTTTTTGGTACAATGGTGCCTATTTCTAGGTTTTCACCAATGGCACTTTTTTTGTTTTTCAATTTTTTTTGTATTTTTCACTTTTTGATTTTTTTTTGTTTTTTTTTTTCAATTTTTGAATGTTTTTGGTGCTACCAAGGTGCCTATTGCTAGGTTTTCACTAGGTTAACAATTTTTTTAAGGACATTTTCTAATTTTTAGGATTTTTTTAGAACATATAAATATGTACAAAGATTTGTTGAGATCAGATCAACTATAATACTGCTTTAGGTGGAGAGTGTTTACAAGTTCTTTCAGCACTTCTCCCTTGATTGTGGAAAGCTAGTAAGCACCGAATCCATATACTATAGTAATGATGTAAGGACCAAGCTAGTTTGGTTCAAACTTCCCTTTTTGGACTTGCTACTATTTATTCTAAGGGTTCTCTTTCAAGATGAGATCACCTAACTGGAAGTCACGTGGTCTAACTTTCTCATTGTAGCTTCTTGACATTCATTGTTGATAAGCTCGTAGACGATCACATGCTACTTATCGATGTTCATCCAGTAACACTAGCTCTTGAAGTTGAGCTATCCAATAATCTTCATTAGTAATAAGGCCTTTGATAGTGATTCTCAAGGTAGGAATCTCGACCTCTATTGGGAGCATAGCATCTACTCCATAAACCAAAGCAAAGGGCATCATACCCATTGGAGTCTTGATGCTTGTCCTATACACCCACAAGGCTAGATTAATTTGGATGTGCAAGTCTCTCCTAAATTTGTTGACTATGCGATGAAGGATTTTGAGGATTGCCTTATTGGATGCTTCAGCCTAGCCATTATCCTGAGGGTAATAGATGGAAGACCAATGCTGTGTGATTTTGAATCGTTTGCATAGTTAGTTGAGGTCTTTATTTTTGAATTGTCCTCCATTGTCAATGATGATTGAGGATGATACACCATACTTGTAGATGATGTAGTTTGTGATAAAGAGAGCTACATTTTTGCCATTGGCAACTGCAAGAGGTATTACATCTACCCACTTCATAAAGTATTCTCTAGTTGTGATAATGGACTTATGTCCATTAGAAGTGGTTTTGTGAATCTGACCCACCAAGTTGAAAGCCCATTGTTGAAATGGTCATGTTGTAGTAGAGGGAATCAGCTCCCTAGCTAGAGCATGGATTAGATTCCCATGGAGCTAACACTAGTTGCAGGACCTAGCATACTTGATAGCTTCTTGCTCCATTTTAGGCCAATAGTAACCAGCTCTAATGATTTTGCAAGCTAGTGTCAAGCCATTTGAGTGGGATCCACAAATGCCCTTATGAATGTCAATTAATGCACATTTGGACTCTTTGGGTTATAAACACCTAAGGAATGTTCCATTGAGACCTCTCCTATATAGGTTGTCAACAATAATGACATACTGTGAAGCATTATAGATAAGGTAACATTTCTCATTCAAGGTCAGACCTTCCAAATTGGTTTGATTACAGAGATAGGAATAGATGTGATGGTAGCAAGATGAGTCTTGTCCTACAATAGAATAGATCATCCTAGAATTAAGGGTGTCATAGGCTAGGTAGTGTAATGCTTCCACCGAGAACTCATGTCGGAGATCATTTTTAGGCATCTGTAACAAGGAGGCCAAAGTAGCCATAGCGTCAGCCACTTTATTATCTTCTCAAGAAATTTTCTAGAAGGTGATGCATGCAAAATACTTCTTTAAGTCATCAACCATGCATTTGTAAGGAATTAATTTATCATCCTTTGTTTCATAGACATCATTAATGCAGTTGGTTACAAGCTAAGAGTCTCCAAAGATGTCTAACTGATCCACTCTCCATTCAGCCACAACCTTCATGCCATTGATCAAAGCCTCATATTCAGCAATGTTATTTGTACAAGGAAATAGAATCTTGTATGCTTTGGGAAATGAATATCTATGTGATGTTATGAAGAGCAATCCAACACTAGATCCCTATTCTGTGAAGGACCCATCGAAGAAAATAACCCATTTTTGGTGTGTGAGTGTCAAAATTGACTCATCAGGGAAATCATTATTCATCAAGACAAGACTTTGCATAGGTGTGTCTACTAGCTAATCTGTGATTGCTTGTCCCTTGATGGCTTTTCTTTCAACATACTAGATGTCAAATTCACTGAGTATCATGAACCATTTAGCCAATCTTCCTATGAGATCTGCCTTAGTGAGCAAGTACTTTAGTGGATCTATCTTGGCTACAAGCCACATAGTGTGGGAAAGCATGTAGTGTCTCAACTTCTAGGAAGAAAAGACAATTACTAAGCAAGCTTTCTCAATGATACTATAATTTCTCTCATAAGAGATCAGTGTGCGAATCAAGTAGTAAATAGCTCTCTCCTTGTTATTATTATCCTCTTGAGCTAATAGAATCCCCAGAGATGTTTCAATTGTTGAAATGTATAAAATCAATGGCTTCCTAGAGATAGGAGGCATCAAGATTGGTGGATTGATAAGATATTGTTTGAACTCTATTAAGCTTTGCTCACAATCATGACTCCAATTGAATTTCACACCCTTATGTAAAGTCTTTGTGAAGGGTTGTGATCTATCTGCCAACTGTGAGATAAACCTATGAATAGATTGGAGTGTTCCTTGTAGACTTCTCATCTGGCTAATGTTTCAAGGTGGAGGCATATCCATAATTGCTTGAACTTTCTCCAGATCCACCTCAATTCCTTTTGCAAACACAATGTATCCTAGCAACTTTCCTGATGTGACAACAAGAATGCATTTCTTAGGATTGAACCAAAGACTAAATTTTTCCATGTGATCTAGGAAGGGTCCCAAATCTTGTAGATGAGTATTATGTTTGGTACTTTTGACCAAGGTATCATCCACATAGTCCTCCATGGTCTTATGCATCATGTCATGGAAAATTATAGTTACTGCTCTTTGATAAGTTGCACTAGCATTTTTCAAATCGAATGGCATTACATTCCAGCAAAAGCTTCCCCATGCACATGTCAAAGTAGTTCTCTCCTGGTCTTCTAGCATAATTTTTATTTTATTATAACTAGAAAAATCATCCATAAGTAAGTACATCTCATAGCTTGTAGTCATCTCCACTATCATATCAATGTTGGGAAGTGGAAAATCATCCTTTAGACATGCTAAGTTGAGATCACAGAAGTCAATGAAAACTCTAATAGATTTATTGTGCTTGGAGACTAGGACAATATTGGATATCCATTTGGCATAATCAATTGCACAAATGAAACTAACTTTCAAAAGTTTCTCTAGTTCTACTTTGATGAGCAATGTAACATGAGGATGCATTTTCTAAAGTTTATGTTTAACTAGTTTGATGCCTATTGTGATCAACAAGTGATGCATGATAAGATCAAGATCTAGTCCTAGCATGTTAGAATATGTCCAAGAAAAATTTATCTTCTTCTCTCAAAATAATGCAATGAATTCCTCCTTTTCCTCAGGGGACAGTGATTGTGCCAGATGTATCACATGAGGATGTTCTTTAGTACCTAAGTTAATTGGCTATGTTGGCATCAAATATCTCATCTATAGGTGCCTCAAAGAGGTTTTTACTCTTGGATACATCTTTTATTTTTACTTTTTTGGGTTTTGACACTACCACAATGTGTTTTTCACCATCAGACCTTTTTCATTTTTTTCTTTTTAATTGTATGACTGAGATATTTGATCTCAGCTCCAATCATGTTGACACTCTATTCACTGGTGGATGATTTTATGGGTTCGATAATATTTAGTTAGCAGGCAAGAGAATGGTCATTCTGGAATATGGGGACTTCACTAGATGCATTAGAATTCTAGTCTATAAGCTTACGATGTGTGAGTGAAAGAGTAGTGAGTAGTTCAATTGCATTCATGGTGTAGTCATTAAGTGCTTGGACTAGCAATTTGAGATCTACGGTGACTTCATCCACAAGTGTGTTCGAATGCCTCTGAGTACTAACATTAGAAATTGATGACTCTCAAACACTATTTGGATCAAATCCATCTAACATAACTGTTAGAATTAAACCACAGATAGAAATACCAATTACATGCAGATATAACCAATAATAGAAAATAATAGATCACACAAAAAAGAACACAAGGCACTAAGATTTAATGCGGTTTAGCCAATCCTTGGGCTACACCCACCAAACAAAAAATCTAATATTATTATGATCCATTGATTACAACTTGACTACAATCTATAATCCCTTATAGCTCAATACCACCAAAAAAACCAATTTTGCATCACAACTATAACAATACCTAACCCTAAGCTCTTTTTATACAAGTATTTTTATCACTTTAGGGTTATAATTAATAATTACATATTGGTCCAAAAGAATTATGAAGTATGTATAGTACTTTCTTGATCAGTCGCCACATTCTAACAATCTCCCACTTGGGGACTAATCAAGCTCCACACTAAACAACAATCTCCCACTTGGAGATTGATCATGTAGCTATGTCGGTACTCCATAAGGCTCCCACTAGATCAAACTACCCTAGACTCTACTTTTCTTTTATTCATGTTTAGTCTAGAAGACCAACCAAAGCTAAAGAGGAGTTTAGCTTCTCCCTTGTTATGATCTTTGTCAACATATCTGCTTGATTTGCATTTGTATGTATCTTCTCTAGCTTTAACTATCCATTCTTCAAAACTGACTGAATGAAATGGCACTACAACTGTATGTGTTTGGTCTTTGAATGCAAAGCTAAATTCTTTGCAAGCTGAATGGTACTTTGACTATCTGTGAACAAATAATTATCCTTCTAAGGATGTCCCAATTCTTCCAAGAAGAATTGAAGCCATATCATCTCCTTGGCTACCTCTATAGCAGCAACATACTCTGCCTCTATAGTGGATAGAGCATTAAGCTTATGTAACCTAGAAATCTAGCTCATGGCTGCCCCACCAATAGTAAAGACATAACTTGTAGTACTCTGCTTGGTATCAATATCCCCTTCCAAATTTGAGTCAACATAGCCCTATAAATTAGTAGTAGAGCCCCCAAAGTGTAAGCACTTATTGGATGTTCCTCTCAAATATCTAAGAATCCATTTGACTACATTCCAATGCTCAATTCTTGGATGACTCATGCATATACCTGCTAAAAACTCCCACTGCATGTGCAATATCTAGCTTGTTACATACCATTGCATACATCAAACTTCCTACAGCTAAAGCATAAGGTAACTTGGACATCTTATCCTCCTCTTCTTGTGTCTTGGGATACATCTCCTTAGTCAACTTGAAATGACCAGGTAAAGGTGTGCTAAAAGCTTTAACATTCTCCATAGAGAAAAGTTGCAACACCTTCTCAACATAATCAGCCTGAGATAGTGTCAATGTTATGTTCTTCCTATGTCTACAAATTTTCATACCAAGGATTTTTTTTTTGCCTCCAAATCCTTTATAGAAAATGCATGTGCTAACTGGCATTTAAGCCCCTTAATGTGATTCATGTTAGACTCAGCTATAAGCATATCATCAACATATAAACATAAAATAATGTAGCTATCATCATCCAACCTCTTAAAATAAACACAATGATCTAAATGACACCTATTGTATCTGTGCTCATGCATAAAATTGTCAAATTTTAGATACCATTGCTAAAGTGCTTGCTTCAAGACATATGAACTTTTCTTCAATTTGCACACTAAGTTCTCCTTACCTTTAACCGAAAATCCCTATGGCTAAGCCATATATATCTCTTCATTCAAATCATCATAAAGGAAGGCTATTTTAACATCAAGGTGCTCTAAATTCAAATCTTCAATAGCCACAAGATTTAAAATAGTATGGATAGAATTCATCTTAGCAACACGAGAAAATATCTCATCAAAATCAATGCCCTTTTTTTATGCAAATCCTTTCACAACTAACTTGGCTTTAAATCTTTTCTTACCTCCTTTCTCTTATTTTAACCTATAAACCCACTTATTTTGCAAAGCCTTTTTACCTGCAGACAACTTGCATAAAGCCCATGTCGTATTCTTTAGCAAAGAGTCCATTTCATCTTTCATTGTAGATTCTCAATGAATCTTAGTATCCACCTGCATAGCTTCATCATAACTTTCAAGTTCACTAGCATCAATAAGTAAAATAGAACACAAAGAGAGAGAAAATCTTTGTGGAGGTCTAATTTTCCTTTTTGACCATCTAACATTCACTAGTGTGTGGTATTTTTTGTTGCGGTTGTTGCACATCATGAGGAATGGTTGGAACATTAGCTTTTGGAGTATCATCTAGCACTACATAATCATCTTCTTTCTTCTCATGTTATCGCAATAGATCTTTGTACAACACTTTCTCATTGAATATGATATCCCTACTTCTTACAATTTTATGATTTTCAAAATTTCAAAGCCTATAACCAAATTCATTAATGCCATATCCAAAAAATACACATTTCTTTGACTTAGCTTCCAGCTTGGTTCTATTTTTAGAGTCTATATGAGAAAAAGCTTCACACCCAAAGGTCTTGAGAAAAGAATAACTCACCTTCTTACCAGCCCATGCTTCCTCTAGAATACCACAACCTAAAGGTGTAGAGTGACCTCTATTAATCAAATATACAATAGTATTGATAGCCTCTACCCACATGTGTAAGGGCAACCCAACATGCAACCTCATGCTCCTTGCACGCCCCATTATAGTCCTGCTCATGTGTTTAGCCACTCCATTTTCCTGTGGAGTTCTTGAAAAAAAAATTTGTCTATGAATACCATTAGTGGAGTAGTAATCTTCAAATTCATGACTACAATACTCACCACCATTATCAGATCTAAGACATTTTAATTTCTTACCAGTCTCATTTTCAACCAAGCATTTCCATTTCTTAAAAGTTTGAAATACATCATATTTTTGTCTAAGGAAATAAACCCATACTTTTCTAGTTGCATTATTGATAAATTTAACATAATAATGAGAGCCATCAAGGGAAGATACCTAAGCTAGTCCCCATACATCTATATGCACAAGCTCTAATTTCTCCTTTTTGTTTTCCTTTCCAGTCTTTGCAAAACTCACTCTCTTTTATTTTCCATACACACAACTTTCACAAAAATCCATATTAACACATTTTAGACCTGGTAGAAATTTCTTTGAATGAAGTACTTTCATACCTTTCTCACTCATATGCCCAAGTCTATTGTGCCATAGCACTATATCAAAATTTATAGTAGCTACTTCTTCTCCCTGCTTGACTGCAACAATTGTTCCCAAACATTCATTTTTCTCTGAAACAATTAAAGTAGAAGGAACAATATGACCTATACAAAGATATAAGGTGCCTACTTTCACACCTTTTGCTACTACAAGGGAACCTTTTGAAACCTTCCAATTTTTATCATTAAAAGTAACTACAAAATCCTCATCATTAAGTTGCCTTGCTGAAATTAAATTCCTACTTAGCCTTGGAACATGTCTTACCTCATGTAGTAGCCAATGATTCCCATTCTACAAATTAATCTTAATTTTTCCCTTTCCAACAATCTAATAGGGTTCATTATCCCCCAAATAAAAAATCCCAAAATCCCCTTGTACATCATCAATGACATAACCTTTATGAGGTTTAGCATGAAATGAAGCATTAGAATCTAAGACCCATGAATCATCAACACTTTCTAAAGACAAAAGCAAAGCATCCTCTTTGTATTTGTTACTTACCACATTTTCCTCCTTGTCTCCATCTGATATATCTCCTTCAATTTTTTTTATTCTAGCAATCTTTCTTTTTGTGCCCTAGTTTCCCATAGTACTATCAGTCATTTGGTCCTCTCGATTGAGACCTCTTCCCCTTTGACTTTCCTCTTGATTTCCCATGATTTCCAGAATTACTTCCTCTCTCAGTCATTCTACCCCTACTTTGTGCATTTAAACCACTTCCTGATGTAGATCCACTTGAGGATTTCCTACAAGTTTCCTCATTCAAAATAACATCGATCACATCATCATATTTTAGGGTACTAGATCTAGGAACAGAATTACTCACATCCATTACCAAGCCATTCTAGCTTTTAGCCAAAGAACACAAAATCAAGAGAGCCCTAATTTCTTCTTCAAAATTGATACCCATAGAAGATAATTGACTAGTAACATTATTAAACTCATTTAAATGATATGCAATAGATCCACCTTCTACCATTTCATATTAAATAAACTCTTCATGAGAAAAACCTTGTTTGAAGTGGAGGGCTTTTCATACAGTGTTGCTAGGGTTTTCATCAACTCTTCTATTGTCTTTGTTTTTGTAATATTAAATGACATAGATGGTACCAGGCATAATTGAATGCTTTGAAGTTCCTTTCTATCCAAAAGATCCCATTCATCATTTGACATAGATCCTTGATTCATGGCTTTGCCTTCCAACAGCTTCCATAAATCCTTTTGATAAAGATAGTCTCCCATTTGCATCTTCCATAACTAGAAGTTTTTCCCATTAAACCTATCAACCCTCAGCTTACCCTCATCTACCATCACTCCCACCCAACCATGAGACTCCCACTTAACTGTGAGAATTTCCTATAGAGAATAACTAAAAGACAACCTCGATCTAATACCACTTGTTAGGATTAAACCATGGATAGAAATAACAATTACATGCAAATATAACCAATAATGGAAAATAATAGATCACATAGAAAAGAACACAAGGCACCAAGATTTAACATGGATCACCCAATCCTTGGGCTACATCCACCAAATAGTAAGTCTGATATTATTACAATCCAGTGATTATAAGTTGACTACAATTTGTAATCTCTTATAGCTCAATACCACCGCAAGAACAAATTTTTCATCACAACTATAACAATACCTAACACTAATCTTTTTTTATACAAGTATTTTTACCGCTTTAGGGTTATAATTAATAATTATATGTCGGTCCAAAATCACAATAAAATAGCACCCAAAAAAATTTGAATTATGAAGTATGTAAAGTACTTTCCTGATCAGTCACCACATTCTAACACTAACCCTAGATGTTTCACCCACTTCAATTTGGTTTTTCATAGACATGAACTTGGTCAATATCTTTATTAGTAGTCACTTTTGAAAAAGAGTCAAACTCATATTCTTTAGAATCCATGCTACCTAGCGAGAGACTGTAGAACTCCCCAACAGTGATAGGGACATACTTGCCTTCATCATCTGGATTCTTGCACTAGTACTCAATACATAATGAATGACTAGACTCTCCCCTTTCTGAATGAGCTTTGGGCTAATCAATATTGTCCTCAAAAGAATCACTAGTATCATCCATAGTGTTGATACATGGCACAAAGTCATCTGGCTTAGCAAAGAATTTAGTAAGGTCATGAGGGATAGGATAAGGATAGGGATCCTCATCGTTAGATTGTTCCTCTTGAGTATCTGACTTAGTTTAAGACTCATTTCTAGATGAATTCTCAAGTTTTCGTATGAATTTGTTAGCTCCTAGATGAAAGGGCGCCTTCTTAAAGCCTAAACTAGTTGTATCACTATTTATTTGAGTTATTACCTTGATAGGATGAATCAAGCCATTGTTATTGCACCCAATAGGGCCCATTCCCTTATAGCCAAAATGCTTCATGAGCCTAAGACCAGGCCCATATTTCTCAAGAGTGATCTCATGAGCTTGTTCTATTAAGTCTACTGGGGTCTCTTCTCTTTAAAGCCATGCAGTAATGGCTCTATTTTCACTTTCATCCTCTAGGGGAACTATAGCCTTGATAAAAGTGTCATTATACTTGGTTTGAGGTGTTATCACAAATAGATTATTTGCCTCTGAGGGTCTCCCATAATAACGAGCAGACTCTAGAATAGATGTTAATGGCAACACTAGTTCAATATGGTACTCTCCCATGCCAGTTTCTTTCAGTTTGAATGACTGCTCGATTTTTTTTAGCTTGTTTTCATGGTAATCAGTGGATTCTCTATTAGCAAGGATGAAAGTTTCAAAAACTTTGAGCATATTGCAGGTATAGCTAGTAGTGGTAGGAATAGTAACTTCGGAGCCATGAAAAGGGAATTTCATGCATTGGTGATGTGTGGATGGAACAACGCAAATCTCATGAATCCATGGATGTCCTAATAGAATTTTATATGTTAACAAAATGTCAAGCACTTGACAAGTGACATCCCTTCCTATAGGACTAATGTGAATGAGTAAGACCAAAAGACCTAAAGACTTTTGTTCAACTTCATCATATGCTTTGATAGTGATCTTGTGTCGAGGATCAATAGAGTCCTTAGAATAATTAAATTGTCTAAGAAAAGTAGTAGAGACAATGTTTAAGCTAGCGTCATTATCGATGAGGACCCTAAGAACACGTGTTTGATGTATCATAACCTTGATTTGTAAAGGTTGATTGTACAAGTGACTCAATGAGTTATCCTCCTCCTCAGAGAAGGACATAAAATAAGGTGAGGTCAGGTAACCTACCATGGATTGAAATTTCTCATGATCAATATCTTAAGGAATGTTTGCATTAGTAAGGGCTTTGTCTAGAATCTGCTTATGAGTAGGCAAGATTTTAAGTAGCTCAAATATGGAGATTTGAGCATTACTTTATTTTAGTTGATCAAGAATACTATAGCTAGTTGTTGTTGAATTTTTTGTGGGTTTTGCACCTTTGCTAGATGGACCAACAAGGTTTTTTTCTTTATGTTGTTCAAGATTGAGAGTGGAAGGTGTAGGGCCTTGGAGCACTAGCTTGGCATGAGAACGTGTGACAGTGTTAGCACAGTGTTGCAAAGGTGTGTCATCTATTGTGTTTCATTTAGGGCCCCTAGAGACAAATAGTGTCTTGGGTTTATCATTATCTTGTTTTCCCTTAATGGTAATGACGTAGCAGTACTCAAAATCCACAGGTTCAACCATGTTGATCACATTTTCATCATTAAAGTATGTATAGCTGACCTTATTGTTGGGTTTTGGTTTTGAACTCTCCTTTTTCATAAGCTGGGAAAGGCTCTTTGAAGGCCTTGTGATTTGAGTTCTTGTTGTGTCCATCTACCACAAGTTCACCAGCATCAATCATGTCCTGGACTTTGTGGCATTAGTTTATGTAGTTTCTAGTTTTGTGCCCCTTATTTTGGTGATACTCATAGAATGAGGTTTCACTCCACCATGGTGAGTGTGGTTGCAGATCATAGGGGCGAGAGTTTTCCAGTGGTGAAATAAGCTTGTGTTATAACAATGTCTTGTAAACCACATCCAAAGGCTCACCCAAGGGTGTATACTCTCATTTAGGACATGTGTTCCATGAGTTTCTTAGTTTGTTCCAAGATGTCTTATTGTCAAGAGGAGGTTTCTCAGCATTTTTGGTGGCATTGAGACCATATGTGAGATTAAATGCCACCTTAGTAGGTTTAGGATTGACATTCTCAACAACCCCATCATGCACAATTTCTCAATTCTTGTTGACATGCTTAGTTTTTTCTTTGTTTGAGGTAGAGCCTTGTTTTATGTCCTTCTAAAGAGTGAGTTCACCCTTTTTGACCATAAATTCCTCTATTTGTATGGCCTATGTGATCATGTCTTCAAAGGTACGTAGACCTTGAAGTTGGACTCTATACCCTAAATTAGGTAGGAGATTGTCAATGAAAATGTTAAGCTTTTCCATTTCTGAAATTTTGCATCAATACTTAGTGTAAAGTTGTCTCCACCATTGGAGGAATGTAAGGAAAGGTTATCCAACTTTCTACTTAAGGTTGCATTGATCTCGAATGTTGACAGGGTGTTGAATTTTATGAGAATACTGCTAGACAAATAAGTTGGCAATTTCATCAAACATCTTGATACTGGGAGGCCAGTGCGAGAACCACTCCAATGCCTAACCAATAGACTTCTAGGGAATAAATGCATAAGATATGTCTGGTCATGCATAAATTCCATAGACAAGGTACTAAATTCTTGCAAGTGATCTTGGGGATTAGTGGTTCCAAAGTATTTTTTGTATTTAGGTAGTTCTACCCCTCTTGGAAAAGGAAGCATGGTTATGCTCTTCTCAAATGGAAATGGACAGAGAGCATCCAATGTGTATGTTTTGGCAGGTTTCTCTTTTTCTTGCATCATCTAAGTCAGTTGGTCTTGCATAATTTTAAGTTGTTTTTGGAGTTTGGAAGTTTATGTTTCCTCTTTAGGCGTGATGATGGTTTCCACATTGAAATGAGAGGGCAGCTTAGCTCCCTCTTGGGAAAGTTTGAGAAAGTATTGTTCTTTCTCCTCGTTAAGTAGAATTCCCATGACCTTTTGAAATTTTTTGTCTCTTCAACATTTTGCTATATGTTTAGGAAGTATTTCCACCTCTTCTTGTTCCTCATAGGTATGATGGTCTTGCTCTCTCTCTTTGTCATTCCTAGGTGGTTCTTAATGTCTACTGTGACTACCATGTTCAGGTTTGCAATCATTCATTGTAGGAATGTTTTCAATTTCAGTATGTTGTAATTTGAAAGGTCCTTTGAAAAGGTAGTCTAACATATTGTTTGGGATACAGGACCTCTACTAATCTCAGGATCATCTTGATGCAAAGCGTTCTTGGTTTTTTGTAAGTTTATGAAAAATGTTCATTAGACTCGAGGTGGCCTAATGGGTGAGGGAGATCATGAAGATGCCTCACTAGATGAACTGGATGATGATTGTATGACAAAAGGAAGGAAACCTCTACCATGATTATGACCCATAGCACAACCTTGCCTTAGTCTAAGAGGATAAAACACATTGTCACTCCTTGTTGTGACATTCATAGATAAGGACAAAAAGCAAGAACCTAGACAAGGACCGCACTAGAACTTAGTCTTGATAGGACAAGGTAAGAGTGATGTATACTAGGGCATGAATAATCTAATTTGAAGGCTAGAATAGCCAAAGATTATGACTATCATAACATGGAGTATGACAACCACTAAAGGATGAGAATCAAGACAACTAAAAGATAAGACTAGTCAAAGTTGGATCAAAAATCTTCAACTAAGATATATGTCACTATTTGGGGACTATTTACAGACAAACAAGGGACAACCTAATGCAAAAAGTAGATAGGGTACATATTGAAAATAGGTCTAATAGATTGAAATGACAATTCAAACTCAAGGTCTCACATGAGAACCTTATAGGGGCCACACGAGAAAGTTTTTAGGACCGTACAAAGACTCAGAACAATAGAAAAATTTTGTACGAGGATATGTTTTAGGCCACACAAGAAAGTGCACAGGTTAGATAGTATTCACACAAGGACTTGCACAACTAATTAAAGTATTCATAATAAGTGAGACATGACCTCGTAAATGCCTTTTTTATTTAATTGAATAATCTAATTCAATTAATTAAAGTGTTCACAATATTAAATTAAATATTTTAATTCCCTAGTACATTAGCCTTAGGATATAATTTAATTTAATTGAAGTATAAATACTTCAAATTAAATTAAATCTTAATTAATAGGTTTAATGTGACTAATATGAGTCAATACTTTGGGAATTAAATAAAGAGTATAATGAATGCAAATTTAGAGTTTTCTGCATTTGACAATTAAGTCAAGTAGCAAGTTAGCAAAATAAGAATTACCTACTGACATAGGACTTAGGATTGATTCAAATAGACCAGAATTGGTGATCATGGAAATGAGCCAATTTTGGGGTATTACACCAGTAACTTCAAAGTCTTCAACAACTTCCTCATAACTACCTTCAATACCCACATGCCTAGGTACACCACCTAAAGCACTCACAATTTCAGCAATCATGTCACTCTTCATTGATCCTATCTAAGATCTAAACTCTACTCTAACATCCTCCATCTCAAATCAAAAATTTGCTTTAAGCTTGTCTGAAATCTATTCTTCTACAGCATCAGTAAGATCATCAATTACCCTAGGGCCCAATCTTTTTGGAGGCATCTTCCAAGATCTTTGGAAACCCTGTACAAAAAATCCTTCCCAAGCTCCTTGTGACAACCTTGAATTGTTTTCAAGTTAGATTGCAACCTACTACTTCACATGAATAATCAGGAACCAAATCACAAGTCTAGTACCATGAATCTACAATCCAAAAACTCTCTACGATCATGCCTCAACAAGTTCAATCTTCCATCGTTGCATCCATTGATCCATTTATAAGCCCTCTAAAATTGCAAGTCAAAACCATAATCTGCCACCTCACAACCAAGAGATCTAGGACTCCAAAAATTAATCCACCAATATATCAAGCTCAAATTAGATCCACTTCTTTAACCAAGTCTTGGTGCAAACTACCACAACTTCGGTGATCTGTCTACATGCTCAGGAATAACCTTCACTCTAAGACCACCTGATGTAGTGCAAGGCATGAGAATCCCAAAAAGAGATGTCCTAGCCCCTAGAAAATAACCACATAGTGGAAACACAACAACAAGAAGCAATAACACAAGAACTGATACCAAATCACAATAATATATTCATAAGATATAATTGATTATATTCAATGTGTTGGGCTATAAGGCCTTCCCAGTTATGGCCAAATACAAAGCAAGTAATAGTTCTACAAGATCCCTTAAGATCCAATCCAAACAATAGCTAGTCTAGAGCCACCCTCTAGTAGAAACCTCCAAGGAAGATCTCAACTTGTACTCACAAGCCCACCAATCAATCCCCTTATTTTCCAAGCTATAGCTACTAGCTCTTCTCCAAATTTTCTCTTCAATCTCCTCCACTTCTCCAAAATGGATGAATTATCCCTAAAGACTTCCCCCTAGCCCCTACTTATACTAATTTAAGCCACAAGTTCCCCAAAATACAAATTAACTATAAATACATAAATTAAATGCCCAAAATTGATGTCTTGCTAAAATCATGATATCTCCTAGCTTCAAATGAATTAGAACTCATGCTTTGAATCATAGTTATTAATCTAGGCCCTCTTTAATCTCTACAATTTTTTATCCTCTAAAACATTGTGGAAAATTAGTTACATGGTCTACAATATTCACCAAATTCCTAAGCAAGGCTGAGCTCCTCCCAGGCCATGCCGAGCAACCAAAGACCATGCTGAGTAACCAAAGACCATGTTTAGTCCCAAGACCATGCCGAGCAACCAAGGACCATGCTGAGTAATCAAAGACCATGTTGAGCTCCATAGACCATGCTGAGCAACCATAGACCATGTCGAGTAATTAAAGACCATGCCGAGTTTCCAAACCATGTAGAGAAACCATAAACCACGCTGAGCTCCTAGTGAATGCCAAACACTAGTATCTACCAAGCTCCACAACATTTAACCAAAATCCCTCCAATCATGCAAGATTGCAAGCAAACCCAAGATTCTCTTGCATTAGAATAGGTCTTAGGAGGAGAAAGAGTGATATTGATATTTAGTACTTCCCACCACAATATCACTATTCAAAACTCAACTCCTTAAACACCAAACAAATAGGATTCTTATGAATTTTTTTATTTTTAAACTGGGTTTTTCATTGAAGTTTCAACAACTATTAGTCAATTTATTGATGTTTGTTGTTTTTGATAAAATGGAAATGTCATCAGAATCTCAAAGGATTCTAACGACATTTTGCCAATGTTTTGATGAGGCCAACTATAGATGGAATGGAAAGCTCCTCGATACCAATCTCCTAATCATCAAAGTTTTGATGTTGCCTAGTAATGGCTTGACGTCATGTCATGACAGAGATAGGGATCACTTTTGATGGGTTTTTCCATCAATATATAAACATCCCTGGATTTTTTCAAAATTTTCATCAAATTATAGTGACACAATTTTTTTATTTTCTATCAAAATATTGACCAACCCTTATGGAAAAATAGGTACAAATTTACTAGTGAGTGCACTTAATTATCCCTCAAAATGGCTAAGTGTGCAATTGTGCACTAGTGTAAGTGCACACCTTGGCAAGGTGTGCACAAGCATAGTGGCTAGTACAAAATGGGAGGGTCTTAGTCTTTTTAGTATGCGGAGGTGCACACATGCACACCTCATAGGGATGTGCATGTGTGCACCTCATTGAAACCCTTTAGTCTTTTTTAAGTTTTTTTTCTTTTCAAATTTGTGCAGAGGTCTACACATGTGCACCTCTAAGGGGTGCATATGTGCATGCCTCTTTTGGTTTTACCTTGGTGGCTTTTCATTGTAGGAGACTAGATTAGTGAAGCAATGCAAGGAGTGAGGTTGCAGAGGTGTAGTTCAACAAGGGAGACCAGAGAGAAAGTGAAGAAAGAGAGGAGGTTCGAGGCCTTATATAGGCCCTCAAATAACCCATGTACACACCCTTGCATAGGTGTGCATCCTTTGAGGTTTTGCATGTATGCATGTACATATGTGTGTAATTGTGCATATGCACACTTAAAGCATAAATGGGTAAAAAAAAATATTTTCTCTCTCTAGGTACCTGAGTCTTCCCGGTCTAAGACTAGGATTTTTCTTAGACCCAGGGAAGGCTCCAAGATAATTGGGGTTCCAAACTAGGAGCCTCACAAGGAAATTTAAAACTAGAGGGTCCCTATTTTCTATGTGAAAATAGGGCATACATTGTGAAAACACAACACACTCTTCATATTCTATGGCATATCTAACATGAAGACATTCTTCCTTTGATTTCCATCTCACCACTAGTATTTTCTTTCCATCTATAGTTTGTTTTTCATAAATATTACCAATATTCTTTTCTATAGTGTCAAGATCTAGGTGCAACTTTTTCTCTCTTTTAGTTTTCCAGGTATAAATTGTACACCTACATTTAGTTGGTTGTTCATCATTGATTGGGATTGGTATAATTAACTTGTACTTTTCTACCTAGTCAAAATTAAAATTCCCTTTCATTTTCCACTCTCGCCCCATTTTTTTATTTTATTTTCTTTTCTTCATACCAACCACAATATTGTCTTCTCTCTAAATAGTTTTATCCAACATAATTTTCTTATTATGTTTTTCCCTTACAAAATCTTATGTTTCTTAAACATTTTTATCATCATTTGATTCATTTTGATCTAACTCAATGACAACCTAAGTTTGTGGTGGTGGTGAGCTACTATGGTTGACTTTTGCACTTGCAATTGTACAAGTTAATGTACTAAAAATATTTCCAATTCCAAAGAAATCCTTAATGGTAGTTGTTGGGACTCATAATTGAAGGTTTTATTTTGAGTACCATTCTCAAAAACCAAGACAATTTGAGCCGCGATAAGTGCTTTTCATGCATATGTACCTGACTATCATTTTGAGGCCTATCAAGTATTTCATGTTTTCCATGCCTTTCATTCAACATATGCTTGCATCCCACAATGATAAGTTTATTTTGAACATTTTTCTCCCCATTCAACCCATTACTTATATCCAATCTAAGAGACCTTCAATGGGTTGCATTCTTTATTGTGGGTTATCAATCAATTTGGGTAATACGCTTGTTAACCATTTTTGCTATTTCAAAAAGGAAAATTTTGGTGGCCCACAAAGTAGTGAAATTGTATGTTTCTCTTCCACTGTGAATTGAAAATTATGCCAACCATTAGATTTTATACATTCCTTCATCAATTGGTGTGTTTTAACCATTCATTGGGAGATATTTTACACAATTTGGGTTGTCCATTTCAAATGGATGATCTATATCAACAGTTCATTTTTGGAGGTAAATCAAAATTTTCCCATGGAAGTCAATTGTATAGGTGTACACAGGTGGTTTGATGTGCATATTTATCTCACCCTTCATTTTTTAGCATGGATCATTTGTATCCACATTCAGCAAGTAATGAGATTTTGAGCTTCTTAAATACCCAAGCACTCAATAATGACTTGTCTAAAAGGTGAAAGCCTTTTAAGAAAAAAGGCTCATGCGTGAAGGGCCCAATTGGCTAGAAAAACTACACAAAGAGGATAATTTTTATTCAAGTGGTTGATGATAAGATGATGACATGGACCTGAGGACAAATCATAGCATGATAAGTGACATCCCAGTGAGGAATGACAAGATGACACATGGAACACACTTATAGGCTTGGCGTGGAAATCAAGGTGATGAGCTCAAAAATAGGAAACATGTCACAACATCATTGTGTCATGATTATGTGGTAGCTTATTAATGGGGATAGTGAGATAGTGACAAATTGTCACATGGCAAGTGAGTTAAGGTGGCAATTTTTTGATAGACGCATAGGATTTCACTATGTAGCAAACATTGACGGCTATCATAATGTCACCATAAGAAGATGCACATTAGTTAAGAAAAGAGACATGGAGACTTAATCAAAGGCCACCATGTGGTAGCAGGCTCAATCAGAGGTGGTGATCTATAGACCAATCAGGTGGCACAACATGGCAAGACTCGTTCAACTAGGTTTGACCCAAATTGAGAGGCCAAAATTGCAAAGTGCAAAAAATAAATTTTAATTCATTTCATTAATTTGTACATACATTTATTTTAAATCAAAATTGGCTATTCCTATTGTTTCAACTTTAGCATAAATTTAAACATGTAATGTCCCCTTTCTAGCATTCATAGCATGATGTTGTCGTTAGCCTATTTCCCCATAGTCCCGTAGGCTAACTAGGACATTAAAGCGGCTTAGAGGCCATTTGGCCTAGATAGTTTCAGTTGCAGGTCTTTCTGAGGGGTTTTGGGGCAACTTTGGGCATACTTACTATTTATAGTAAGTCATCTTGGACATGGCCGAACATTCAGTCATAGTGGTATGTCGATGGTAATTGTTTAAAATTGACAGGAAAACTTATTTATCATTGATAAGATTTGTTATGCATTGATAAAGCCATTTTATAAAGTTAAATTTAAATATTTAACTTTATTAATGCATAGACTATAGTTTGTGGGAAATATTTAAATTAAAAGAGTTCCCTTTATTTTTATAACACATTGGAGACATAAGGTACATAAAGGGAGTTATGTTTTATCACACATTGAGAAAACGAAGGATTGAGCTTTTGTGAGAACACTATAAAAGAAATGGAAGAGCTTTTTTTTTTGTATGCTTGGATGAAGATTAATGTTATGTTGCTGGATATCTGATTATCGACCTTGGAGGACGAAATCCCTCTTTGCTAGCATTCTCTTCGCTGTTGGAAGACACAGTTAGGAGGATCAAGGGTGTTTTCACTTCAAGAAACACACTGGGTTTCATTTGGGGCGTTCGCATAAAGAAATTTACAAGGGTTTGAAATTCAAATCTGAAGTTAGTTATTGCTATAGTGCCGCATGAACAGTATTTTGCTACAGTCGGCATGAACAATATTTTGCTACAGTATGGCGTGAATAGTGTTGGTATCAAGTTTACTTGTTTTTTTGGCTGATTAGAAGTTTGGAGGGGTGCCGACTACATCTGCAAAATACTACGGCAATTAATTCCAGGTTTCTTCTGTCAAATTTTGATACTTTGCATAATAATTGTTGAATACAAGTCTAAAGAGTTGTTGCAGCCTTTAAGGCAGCTGTAAGTGCACATCTACATTTAAAAATCACCCCTTATCAGCAGATTGAAAGAGTTTCCAAATTTTTCATATACTGTTGAATGTGTGCCAAGTGTTTGTGAAAATGTTATGACGTGTATCATGCATTTTAATGTCACTTCATAGTTGTTCGTAAATCTACTCATTGGAAAGCAATTTATTGAGGAAATTAGCTTTATGAGTTTGCATACAAAGTTTTTGGCAATATTCCTTAAGTTAAATTTCTACAAGTCAAAGTTCAAATCAGGGGAGGATATTACAGTGGTATCAGAGGTATAAGTCCTGCCATCCTGTGGAGGTCTCATAGGAAATTTGGAACTGGCGGATAGAGGGGAAAGTGTTTGATGAAATTTCAAAACACTAAAATTAGAGCATTTGTGTTTGAGCATGCGATAGGGGCCTTATAATACCAGAGCAAGACAAAGTAGGAGTTCAGACCTGCAAAGCAAACAGTCTAGTTCATCCGTACAGGGGGATATAGAATCTAGTCATACAGACACAGAAGAGGTATTCTTTGATCAAGACAGCAATATGGGTGACCGAGATGACAGGAATACAAGATTAGGTGGAGGCAAGAATGCCGGTCCAAGGCCTGGAGAGGAAAGATTCTTACAGTTATTAGAGACCTTGGTATAGGGATAGCGAGTAGCAGAACAAAGGGCACAGGAACAGAATCAGAGATTGGATCTTATGATGCAGATGATGGCTCGTCAAATGGGGTTGAATGCTAACATGGGTGGAGGAAATAATCAGAATGGTAACAATCAGAATGGAAATGATCAGGATGAGACACATAATGGAGATGAACAAGTTGGGAACAATTTTAGTCATGCACCCCAGCGAGCTAGGACAGTGAGTTTAAGGCCCATGATTCCTACATTTTCTCCTAGAGCTTCAAAGCAGCTCGTACTAGAGCCCCAGATTACTAATATACAAGACCAGTTGAGGAGAGATTGGGAAGCCAGAGGGCTAGATTTTACTCCTACAATTACCTTTAGGGAGTATATGGATGTGCGGATGAAACATATGCCACGTGGACATGACAGGAACTAGAGCTATGAGCTACAGAAGAAAGTAGGGAGACTTGAGTTACCATATTATGATGGCTCAGGAAAGTCTACAGCAAGAGCTTGGGTTCAAAAGCTTGACACATACTTTCAATTGAACTCTATGCCCGAGGAAGAAGCTATTAAGTATGCAGCAATTCATCTGGATGGGTTAGCACACGAGTGGTGGCATCATGGTATGGTCACTATGGGACATGCACACATTACCTCATATGTGGAGTTTACAGAGAGGTTGATTGAATGTTTTGATAGGAAGGATCCAAAACTCCATTTCAAGGAGTTAGCTTAGCTTAAATAGTGGGGATCATTGGAAACATACATTTCAGAGTTTCAAAAAATTGCAGTGTTAGTAACAGATGTATCTGAACAGAGGATACTAGTTCTATTTATGGATGGGTTAGCTGATCCGTTGAGAGGGTGGATTAAAGCTCTCAACCCTCCCACTTTTCAGGAAGCCATTAAGAAAGCTCGTGACATGGATTCCTCTTCATCTTCAAAAAATAAATTCTAGGCAAAGAGTTTCCCTTCAAGGAAAGATAAGGATAGGAAACCTTTTCATAAAGAGGTTCAGCTAGCTAAGGAGGAAAGTAAGAGGTTGGACAATGAGACACTTAATGATCTCAGGAAGAAGAAGCTTTGTTTTCATTGCAGGGAGCCTTGGGATTTTTCACATAAGTGTCCATTGAAAGCAAAAGCTAAGCAAATGGAGTACTTTTCAGCCGAAGAGTCAGTAGATGGAGATTCGAAGCAATCATCTGAATCAGATGGAGATGATGATAGTTCTTCATAGGAGGAAGCACGCGGTGATAGCATGATAGATCAGTTGTCAAGTATACAGGAGGCCATCACTTTCAGACTTAGGGGAACCTTGGATGGATAGAGAGTTGTGGCACTCATTGATACAGGGGCGACACATAACTTCATTGATGAGAAGTTTGTGACACGCAAAGAGCTACATACAAAGGAGCATAGGGGATTTAAGGTGATGGTTTTCGATGGCTTCAAAATTGAATATACCAAGAAAATCTCCAACTTGCAACTTTGTTTGGGAGATTATGAGATGACAGGAGATTTCTTTGTGGTCAACATTGGTGATCAGGATATGGTGCTTCGGATGAACTGGATGAAGTCTCTAGTAGAGTTTACATTTAACCTTGAGAAAATGGAAATGAGGTTAGAGGCAAATGGTAAGAAGATAGTGCTTAGAGGTTTGTCAGATGGAAGACTTCAAGTGGTGTCACTCAAGCAGATGCAGAGTTTCTTTAGACATGATCAAGTGCAGTGGGTAGCAGAGTTTAGAGTAATGCTTGAGATGATAGAGCAGCATAAACAAGAGTATCCACCTAATGTACAAAAAATAATAACCAAACATACTAAGGTGTTTGGTGAGATACCTCTAGGGAGACCCCCAAATAGGGGAATCGAGCATGTTATTGAATTAGAGGAAGGGGCTAAGCCAGTTATCATCACACCTTACCACCATCCGAAGAGATGTAAGGATGAAATAGAAAAGGCAATTAAGGAGTTGATTGACATGGGGCACATACGGCCAAGAAAAATTCTTGTCACTTCTTCAGTAGTATTGGTGAAGAAGAAGGATGGTACAATGAGGATGTGCATTGATTATAGGGAGCTAAACAAGAAGACAATCAAGAACCAATACCCTATCCCACGCATCGATGAGCTTATTGATGAATTGCATGGTGCATGCTACTTCTCCAAGATTGATTTGAGATCTGACTACCATCAGATATGGGTTAGAGAGGTGGATGTGGAGAAGACAGCTTTTAGATGCCACTATGGACATTTTGAGTTCTTAGTCATGCCCTTTCGGTTGACAAATGTCCCTACCACTTTCCAGTCTTGTATGAATAGAGCGTTTAGATATCAGTTGAGGAAGTTTGTGTTGATATTTTTTGATGATATACTAATATACAGCCGTACTTGGGAGGAACATTTGGAGCATATTGATACAGTGCTCAGTATTCTAGAGAGGGAGTCATTATATGCCAAGATGAGTAAATGTGAGTTTGGGATGATAGAGTTTCTCTATCTAGGGCATATTATTAGTGCAAGAAGTGTTCGGGTCAACCCAGACAAGATCAGGGCCATTCAGGATTGGACACCACCGAGGAACACTTCACAACTCAAGGGATTTCTCGAGCTTTGTGGGTTCTACCGCAGATTTGTGAAGGAATTTTCACAGATAGCAGCACCACTTACAGATTTGACACAAAAATATTGTTTCAAGTGGTCAGAGAGGGCTCAAGATTGTTTTGACAGGTTTAAGGAGCTGATGAGTACATGTCCTATTTTAGCCATTCCAGATTTCACCAGGCCCTTTGAGCTGCAGTGTGATGCCTCAGGAGAGGGCATAGGAGTTGTTCTCATGCAAGACAAACATCCCATCACATATGAGAGTAGAAAATTACAAGGTGTGGAGAGAACCTACAGCATCTACGACAAAGAGATGCTAGCAATCATGCACGCGCTAGCTAAGTTCATGCAGTACTTAGTGGGAAGCTGGTTCATAGTAAAAATAGATCATAATAGCTTGAAACATTTCCTTGGATAGAAGGACCTTAATGACAGGCAACAGAAATGGGTGAGTAAATTACAGGCCTATGATTTCGACATAGATTATGTCAAAGGGAAGAAAAATATTGTTGCATTTGCTTTATCTAGAAGGCCTCATTTTCTTGCTATTGGGATAGTCATGGATGATTGGAGAGAGATGATCTTGGAAGAATATGCTAAGGATAGTTGGGCATCTAGCATTATTGAGGGAGCTATTCAAGATAGTCGATACACTATCATAAATGATTTGATAATCTACAAGTAAAGGATTTATTTAGTACTCAGGTCTGCTATGCAGCAGAAGATTTTGAGGGCATTTCATGATTCACCAATGACAGTACATCCTGGATTCTTTAAGACATATCGGCAAGTGAGAGAGTGCTTCACTTGGAAATGACTCAAATCAGAGGTGCTTCAGTTTATGAGGGAATGCCCTGTGTGTCAGCAGAACAAACAGGAACATTCTTTTCCAGGTGGTTTGCGACAACCCCTACCCATACCAGAGAAGAAGTGGGATAGCATTTCCATGGATTTTATCACAGGCCTCCCCAAGGCACAGGGTCGGGATTGTATCTTTGTTGTGGTAGACAGATTGACAAAATTTGCACATTTCTTTGTAATTTCGTCTACATATTCAGCAGCACAAACAGCAGAACTATTTTTTTGAGAGGTATTCAGACTACATGGGATACCACGGAGCATAGTCAATGATAGAGATAGTAGATTTTTGAGCCACTTTTGGCAGGAGTTGTTCAGGTTATCTGGAATAGAGCTCACTCCGAGTACCAGCTACCATCCCCAAATTGATGGGCAGACAGAGATAGTGAACAAATGGGTTGAGGGGTACCTTCGAAACTACATTGCAGGAGAGCAGAAGGCTTGGGTGAAGTGGCTACATCTAGGGGAGTACTGCTATAATACCTCCTTCCATATGTCTATTCAAATGTCCCCTTTTATGGAACTGTACGGGTATGATGCTCCTAATTTTTTGGATTTGTTATTTGGAGATAGCAGGGTGCCTAAGGCCAAGGATACTTTGTAGGAGTGTCAAGACATTATGCGATCCTTGAAGGAAAATTTGCATAAGGCACAAAATTAGCAGAAGCAATATGTTGATCAGCACAGGGTTGAGAGGTCTTTTGATGTGGGAGATATGGTATACCTCATGTTATAGCCATATAGATAGTCCTCTCTCAAGAAGAGTGGAGTAGAGAAATTGAAACCATGCTACTATGGACCGTTCAAAGTAATCAGGAGAGTGGACGAAGTAGCTTATGACTTGGAGTTTCCTGCAGACAGTAAAGTGCATAATGTGTTCCATGTGTCATGCCTTAAGAAGGCACTGGGTCACAATGTGGTGCCTTTAGTAGTATTGCCACCTCTTGATGATGAGGGAAAGCTTATCTTGGTTCTCAAGGCCATACTTGACTCTAGGGAGAGGGTGCTTTGTAGGAGGACTATCAAGGAGTATCTAGTGAAGTGGAGGAACCTACCTGTCGAGGATGCTACTTGGGAAAATGAGCAGATATTGCAGCATCCAGAGCTGAAATTGCTTGAGGACAAGAAATTTTGGGAAGGGCAGACTGTAATGTCCCCTTTCTAGCATTCATAGCATGATGTTTTCATTAGCCTATTTCCCCACAGTCCCATAGGCTAACTAGGACATTAAAGGGGCTTAGAGGCCATTTGGCCTAGACAGTTTCAGTTGCAGGTCTTTCTGAGGGGTTCTGGGGAAACTTTGGGCATACTTACTATTTATAGTAAGTCATCTTGGACATGGCCACACATTCAGTCATAGTGGTATGTCGATGGTAATTGTTTAAAATCAACAGGAAAACTTATTTATCATTGATAAGATTTGTTATGCATTGATAAAGCCATTTTATAAAGTTAAATTTAAATATTTAACTTTATTAATGCATAGACTATAGTTTGTGGGAAATATTTAAATTAAAAGAGTTCCCTTTATTTTTATAACACATTGGAGACATAAGGTACATAAAGGGAGTTATGTTTTATCCCACATTGAGAAAATGAATGATTGAGCTCTTGTGAGAACACTATAAAAGAAATGGAAGAGCTTTTTTTTTTGTATGCTTGGATGAAGATTAATGTTATGTTGCTGGATATCTGATTATCGGGCTTGGAGGATGGAATCCCTCTTTGCTAGCATTCTCTTCACTATTGGAAGACACAGTCAGGAGGATCAAGGGTGTTTTCACTTCAGGAAACACACTGGGTTTCATTTGGGGCGTTCGCATAAAGAAATTTACAAGGGTTTGAAATGCAGATTTGAAGTTAGTTATTGCTATAGTGCCGCATGAACAGTATTTTGCTACAGTCGGCATGAATAGTATTTTGCTACAGTATGGCATGAACAGTGTTGGTATCAAGTTTACTTGTTTTTCTGGCTGATTAGAAGTTTGGAGGGCTTCCGACTACATCTGCAAAATACTACGGCAATTAATTCCAGGTTTCTTCTGTCAAATTTTGATACTTTGCATAATAATTGTTGAATACAAATCTAAAGAGTTGTTGCAGCCTTTAAGGCAGCTATAAGTGCACATCTACATTTAAAAATCACCCTTTATCAGCAGATTGAAAGAGTTTCCAGATTTTTCATATACTGTTGAATGTGTGCCAAGTGTTTGTGAAAATGTTATGATGTGTATTATGCATTTTAATGTCACTTCATAGTTGTTCGTAAATCTACTCATTGGAAAGAAATTTATTGAGGAAATCAGCTTTATGAGTTTGCATACAAAGTGTTTGACAATATTCCTTAAGTTAAATTTCTACAAGTCAAAGTTCAAATCAGGGGAGGATATTACAAAACATGAGCGAGAAATCTAAGCCTATAAACTAGTTTGAAACCTACAACTTCAAATAGTCAACCTAGGCATGTCCTTGAAGAAAATATAGGACTATTATATATCAACAAAAGGCTCTTAGAATTTAGTTTTTAGATATGTGATCAGATTCTACATAAGTATTAGTAAGTAGCAATGATAAATTTTGTCCAAAGTACTCAAACTTTAGCAACATTCTAGTATGGGCATTCACTTTCTTTTTGTGGTCTAACGACGAAGTGGATAGCTTCTAGATTTTGAGAGGACCTTAGTAGCAATGGTATTTTGCCTCTAAACTAGTTAGTTAAGGATTTGGAATCATTTTGTACCATATCTAATGTTGTATTAGAAAGGGTCTTTTCTCATCTCTATTGAAAGATATTTTTAGTTTGTTGAAGGCAATGATAGGATTTGATCCATTTTTCAGTTCTAGAGAGAAGGAAGAGGTATTACAGCATCAATGCTGGGAGATTCAAGTGGAAAAATGTTGATTCCATATCAGATTTAGGATTTCCCCTCTTCTTCTATATCTTTCTTTCTTCTCTCATTCTCTAGGATTGATGGTTGGTTATTTTCTAGATTATTGAGTAGAGCTCTAGCTATGATCCCACCATTTATCCTTAATATATTTCTCTATATACAAATAGCATTAATAGAGTGTTAGAGATAGTTCTAGTCTATTCATTTTTTTTCACAAGTTATTTGCATACATCCTCATGTATTTGACTCCAGGAAAAGAATAAAAAGAAACAAAAGGTTCTTAGTTTCATTATGATTCTTGTCTCATCTCTATGTTGTATCTAATGTTTTGTGGTTTATGGACAAAGAGCTTAAACTCATTTGCAGCTCCTTAAATATGTATGTTTTAATGTGTTTTTCTATTGATTCAAGGAATCAAGTAAATGCTTGATATGTTTGATAGGGTTGCAGATTTCATGGAAGAAAATTTGATGAGTATGAGTTTCAGTCTGAACGATGTTGTATGATTCACAAGGTAATAGGATAGATCTAGATTCTTGATATATGACATATATTATTAATATCCAAGGATGTATGTTTGTAATTTTTGGAATGCCCAATAAATAAAGAACTAATTATTTGAAAGGATCAACCATATTTCTTGTTACTGCATATGCAGCTTGTGTTGATTCAAATCTTATATCAATTATCATTTCCATTTCATATTGTAGGAGCCAAAAATATTTTCCCTCCCTTAGCTTATCAAGTTCATAGGTCATGTTATTAGCTATTTCATGTCTTTATTATTTTCATATGAATAGAAGATTCAAGGGTTTTCATTAGCTAAGTATAGATTTAGATTTATAGTTTTAGCAACTAGTCACATAATGGAATCTATAGGTTCACTCACCTAGGTCTTGCAGAGTCTGAAGAAGGAGTATAGCCTTATAGATGGTCACAATATCTGAATAGGTATGTTGAACATGAGATTTATCTACCCCTAGATGTATTTTTTCCTATCATTGGGTTATTTAGAATCTATTAATTTAGGAGCCAAAAAAAATGGTGACTCTGCTGGGGAGAAACACAAGGAAACTACTACAATAGTGAGGAATTGCAAAATTGCTTCTCATGTCCCTACTAGATTTTGAGTCTCCCTATTATGCCTTATTCTTGAAAGTAGTAGCTTTGAAGATTGATGATGGGGATTGTTATTAGGACCACATGTGAGTTCTCATGTTTTAATCCAAGTGATCATGAAGTGCTATTGTAGATTTAAGAGTTAAGGAATATGACTTCTTTCACTTTGTCAAGAATACAAAATTCCAAATTTGTTGTATAAAGTTTTCCAAATACCTACTATAAATTTTGGACCAGCTTTTTGTATTATGAAAGTTGACAAAATCATTTCTCACTAATTGAGTAATGACTCAAAGTTATATCTCTATACTTGTGCATTGTGAAGTTGAAGGTATGGTGAATGATACAACAATTTAAAAGAAGATTTGAAGAAATGATTTAAGGTTCTTGGAAATGATTGAAGAGATTATGTGAGGTGTAATGCAAGAGTTAATAAATCTAGGTAAGATTTAAATCTATTGTTGTTTATAGCATTGAAGAGGTTTACAAGAATCACATATTAAGGTATTTTTCACTTTCATGAGATTTTTTTTTTCCATGACATTAAGTTATAAAAAGCTTCTCCACCAAGTGATATTTTTAGCACTGAGTAGGAGAGTGGTTTAATGCATCTTTGCATACTTTGTAAAACATAGATTAAGTAAAAAAATTTACATGTTGGAGTATGTTTGGATATTGAATTGGTAGAAAGATTTTTTAGATCTTCCTGCAAGTTATGAATTCTGAAAGTTATCTTGGTGAATGAGTTGTAAGTTTGCAAAGAAAGTCAAATTTCTTTTGACCTAGTATGTAGTCTGTTGATGAAAATTGTGGATTTGTTTCTACCAAGAGATACTTGCCATTTCATTTTTATGGCATTCATAGTTTCCCATATACCGTTTCATATGATCTTAGAAAGAATTTTTCTAAGTTCAATGGGAGCCATTTAGATTCAGCCAGTCATCATATTCAAATTTTTAGTGATTTGATGGGTAACTTTGAGATTTCTCATGAAGATGTGCATATGAAATTGTTTGTCCAAACCTTGGAAGGTGATGTTAGAGATTGGTTTTCCTTTCTACCAGCATGTTCTATTTCATCTTGGAGTGAGTTACATTCAACCTTAATGGAGCAATTTAGGGAAAGAATAAGCATATTTGATTTATTTGAGAAGTTACTTAAAGATTCAAATTAGGAATGGAAAATTTATTCTTGAAGTTAATATTAGATTTGCAAGAGCCTTGAATGGGATTCCTAAAAATTATAGACAAGATGATCAAGTGTTTTTAGTAGTTTATCTTGATGCATTTGATGAAAAAATGACTTATCTATTGAGGGATAAAGAACCCAAAACTTTGCATTAGGGATTCATGATAAAAATAGAGATTAAAAAAATATAAAGTATGCACTAAACAAGAGTCATTTCTCTAGAAATTTTTTCTATAAAGATGAAGTCATGAAGAGAAACCAATGTCATCTTTAGTGTTCAAATAAAGATCAGTGTGTAGGTTCCCCTGCTATTGTAAATAATCTTGTTGAAATTTTAGATTTGAAAACATGTGAAGATGAATTCTCTTTGTTGCAAAGAAGAGCTAATCCTATTTTTGCTGAATAGAATACATTTGTTTTTAGTACTATAGCAATAAATGATAAATTTGATTCACTTGATAAGTTACATATGAAAAAAATAATTTCAGTCATTGCTTCCCCTATTGATGGTTTTCCTTGTGTTGAGAATGTTACTAATCATGAAGTCGAAAGATGTATATCTCAGTCTTACAGGAGTGAAGAAGATGAAAGTTATGTTACAAGAGATGAGAACAAATGTGTTGATCTAATATTTTATGAAGAAGTATCATATGAAGAAGATGATGAAAGTGGTTACACAAGTAAAGGTGAGGTAGATGACAATACTGACTCATTTTCATATGAGTCTAGTGCAAATTGGGAAGATAAGAGCAATGATGAAAGTAAATGCTCTTATTCAAGTAAATGCATGAGTTCCCTTTCTAAAACTGAAAATGAAATTCCATCACTGAGTTGTATGAATCAGCTTGTTATTGAAAACTCTAAAGAGGAGTTGTCTATACAATATGAGGACAAGGAGATCATTTACAAGGATGAATACCTATATGTGTAGAAGAATAGCATGAAGCTACATGTAGTTGTAATCATTAGTATGCAAGTGATTCTAATGTTGATATATCAGCACCAATTGATAAGTTAAGAGATGACTAGTGTTCAATCCATTTGAGTAATTTTAAAGAAAACAGTGCAAATAACATTGAGCTATATTCCACATGCCTAATTGATGAAGTGGATGGTGTGTCTTTGTGTAATGATGATTTTAATTTTTCTTCTTTACATGATGAAAGTATTCATGATGATGATCTTAGAAATGGTTTCAAGGTTTTCATAATCTGCTATGTGATGAAGAGTTTGATGTTGATCATCACATCACTTGTTACAATGCTTACAAGGGAACTTTGCATGGAATTATCAGCCCACTTTTTGAAGAACACATGGAATTTTCAGATTTAGTTAATATTGATCTTGATGATGATACAAAATCTTATAGCTATAAGAGATCAAATTTTTTTTACTCTAGGTGTGATAGTGATGATGATGTTGATGTTGCATCTTATGATGTTGATAACAAGGTGTTAGATGAAGTTATTGTTGAAGATCAGCCAACACCTTGTAATGAGTTTTATGGTGAATGATCTAATATGATGGCTAATCCATTTTCTAATTACAAAGAATCATTGGAGAACCATGGATTATTTTTAGACATTGACATGGATGACATTTGTGACTATAAATCTGATTTCTCATTTGAGTGCCAATTGGTTGGAAATGAGGAAACACAAATTGAAGTTATGTATGATCCCCTTCACCAATTTGAATATGAAACTTTCATATTCAAGGTTGATATAATACATGAATCATGTATTGAAGAGGAATTTTAGTTTTATTTTTATATATTTTAGCATGCTAATCTCTATGTTTATAGTGAGCACTTTGTTGAAGTGGTTCCTAGTTTGTATATCCACTATGAACGTGAAGATGTAAATTTTGTTTTACCAAGTCAATTGATCAAGAATGATAATCTGAATAATGAAATTGATGGAAGTAAAAATCTTAGCTTACCTCATGAAAATGAAAATTATAATTAGGTGTATGATAGAGGTAAGGATTTTTTTTAAATTTTGGTGGCCTAGGGCCATCGTTTGTATAGCTTAGGAGTACTTTTTCTTGCTTTCAATAAAATTGTTAGAGAGAAATGTTTTGGAGTGGTCGACTTCTTCCAAAGTGTTGGTGTTTAAAAACTACTAGGTTGCAACAACTCAATACTAGGATACAAAAGATACAACAAGGTCAAAGGATTAGCAAATTCCTTCATTCAACCAAATTTATCATAGATTTAGACCAACTTCAACAAAGCACAAAGGCTCTCTACACTTTATGCTCTACAAGGCCAAGGCATGTGCACCTCAGGGATTGGAACGATTTGTTCTTTGATATTTTTCTTAAAAAATCATTCACTCATACTCTTCTTTATAGATCTATACCCTATAGCATAAAATGGTAAACAATCTTCTTGGACTTGCAATTAATTCCTTGATTACAGCAGCCAACTATAACTCAGAGGAAAACTATTACAAATAAATAATGACCAGCAATTTATCTCTTTATTACAGAAATTAAATATTGATTTTGAGTTATATGTGTATTGTGCAACCACATGAACATATCAATTTGCATCTAAATTGATATCAGTGCATTATCCATTGTTATACAAAGTCACACCAATAACCCTAGACCTATTTAATTGACTTGCAATTAAATTTATTATTAGGTAACCTTGAATTTAATTCTTATGATATCCCTTCCATATACCTGAAACCCATCAATCCATGAAAGAATTTACTTAATTCCTTGAATAAAAAGAAATCAATGAAAAGATATATAACTTATCCAAGTTGCATTAAATTGAAAAAGCCTTTCTCATTTCAATCTCAAAATAATAAATACATGGAAATGGAGAGAAAACTCAGAGACACAAATATGCAAAACTTTCCTTTGTATTAATTCTCCTTGAAAATAATATATCACTAGCATAAAATCATAATATAACTCAAGACATGACAAAACCGTTCATTCAAGACTCATTATATTCTCATCTTTGCAAAATTGAAAAAACATCATACATTTGACACAAAACTTGAACCGACTGCAATAGAGAAAATACTAAAATTATATAGACTTCAAACCCTCCTCTAGCCTTGGCAACTCACTTATATAGTGTGAGTTGAAACGAGCTACAAGCATAGAGGGAAAATGATAATTCTCTTAGAATAAAGAATATTTTCTTAAAGACAAGAATTTTCATTATTACAAAAAACACTTGAGAAAAGACAAAAAAGATATTTGATTATCTTTAAACTAGAAAGGTTTTCTCATTGATTGTCTCATGGTGGGGCCAACTCTGTTGTAGGATTTTTTTGTAGATCCACTACATTTGATGATTTCTCTTGCTCCATCAATTGCTCTCCAGGTTGTTGGACCACTTGTCTTTCATATGTTGTATCAGGCTCTACAATTTAAATATTTATTATAATCGATTTCTCTTCTACTAGATCATCGGTTTGGGTAGTTGTATTCATGATTGAATTTTGTTATTTTTCTTCTATTTATTTTGTTTGAACTACTACATCAAATAATTTTACCCTTCCTATGGCAAAAAAAATTTCCACGTTCTCTTTTTTAACTGCCATTTGCAACAACTATGTTATTTGGGAATAGTCAATTATCCAATTGCAAAAAGTGCATCATCAGGCGAGTTGAAAAACTTAATATTTCTTGCTCTATCTTTAAGACATCTTTTCCCATCTTTTTTATCTTAGTAAAATCTTTTTTAAAAGAGTCAAAATTTGTTGTGCTTGTAAAACTTCTTTGATGGTCCTAGAAAATCAAATGTAATCTTCTTTGTTTAATACCTTATTCAACCTGATGCTCATTAGTTCCTTCAACTCATTACACCATTCTTATTTCACTCTTATTTTACCTATGCCTTTGAGTGCATGAGGAAAAATATCAAAAATTTTACAAAAATACTTCAAAAAGCAATTATTTATTCTTTTTTGGAGCATGTCCCTCTTGTGATCAAAATCTAGGAGATTAGTGGATTGATCAAAAGATTTTTCAATCTGCTCATTAGAAAAATCAATGATAGAACAACAAAGGGTTGTGATGGTATCATCCCTACTGATCATTTGTTCAAAATAGGCCTCAAGGTTGCTTCATTATTAATCAATTTATTCTAGATCTCTACTAATCTTGATAATTCCAAGTAAAATAGGGGCCGACCTACCTTGTCTACTAGATACAAAATTGTATCTATGATTCTATCCTCATGTTGAATTCCTAGCTCAACTTGTAGTGAACAATTTTTTTCTTTCTCCTCATTTAGTTCATCAGCTATTTAGAGATCGGGTTTCTAAGGAGTGCTTGGGATTTCCACAATTGGAATGGTAATAAAGGGCAGTACTAGGGGAGGAGGAGCAATCCTAAGTTGGCTAGACTACTTTTTATATCTTGGACTTTTATTTTCAAGTCTAATCCTTTTTGGACTTCTTTATTGTAGGCAGCTAAGACTTATTCATATTTCTGTTGTAGCTCCTATATAAATTTATTCTCTTTCCTAGTAGTAGCTAAAGTAAGATTTGATGTTTCAATATTTAATTTTGTTGCCTCTTCATTTGGGTGTCCTCTACTCTTTTGACAATTAAACTACCCATTAACTCAGAGTCACCAGGCTCAAAAGAACTAATTCTAGATCCTCTCTTCAAAGACCAAATGACTAGGGAAGCATGATCTTCACTATATTTAGCACCACTAAGTGCCTTTTTATTTTTCTCTTCAATTTTCAACTCCTTTGTAATAGTACTAAACACCATTGCACCTATAATGTCCCAATTTGGAAGAAGTAAAACTTCACTTGATTTGATCATTTTTCTTTCTTCTTCAAGAGTCACATTATTGAATTCTTGCATAATGTTTGTTCTCCATGAAAATTGGTAAAAGATCCTTGACTTAATAAAATTATCATCAGATAAATATTCATGGCTAGCCTATTCAATTACAAGATCTATCTCCTTTCCTTTGAAATCAACAACACTTAATTCTAGACTAGGCATAGGAGGCTCCTTAGGATTTCCTTCTTCTAGTTCTACTATAGTAATGAACACTCCACACTATGATCCAACTTTTTCAATTTTCTCACCAATAAGTTTTTCTTCTCCTATATGCACAGGAGATTGGGATGGTGTGTAATTTTCTTCTTGTAACACCTTCTTTCCTTCTATTTTATATCTCTTGGGCATTGGCTCTAAAGGCCTCTTTTCAAGCTAATGTTTCCCTATTATAGCTTTGGTGCTTGATCCAACCTATTCCTTCCCCTTGACATTAACTTGTTCCCCAGTTCTAACTATACTATAACCAATTTTCTTTTGAATAATCAATTGGCTTGTACCTTTAGCAAGGGTAAAAGATAATATTTTCATTACCTCTCTTTCTCTATCAGGGTAAGTATTGATAAGGAGGGATTTCTTTTTATTCATGGTGTCCATTATCTCTACAAAAGTCATCATTAAGTTATTTATCTTTTCAGCTGGTGTCTTAGCATCTTTTAATGAACTATATTCCTTCTCAAAATAATTAATGAATTCCAATACTATAGAATCGATTCTCCATTTTTCCTTTTCTATTTATTTTTCTTTTAGGGAGAACTCATCTCTTATTATATCTTCTAGAAAATAGAATTCATGCTGGTGAGCTTCAGCCTTGGCCCTGTATCTAAAAAAATTGAAGAACCCCTCATTGTCATTGAATCTGCGATGAGAAACTGCCATTTTATATTGGTCTAATATTTTATATAGAAAAATCTAGCTACCCTTTGTAATTACAAACTAATGAGCCATAATACAAGATGGAAAAATAGAACCCCTAGATCTACTAGTTAACTCTACCTATTCTAATCCACCTATCTACCACAAAAATTTAGCTAGTACTATCTTAAAAGGTACTTGGTAGGGTAGCACATGTGGAGTTCCCTAGAATCCATATACCCTAAAAATAGTAGACATTCAATATGGAATAATGTCTACCCAATTATGGGAGACTTTCAAACTATTAGGGTAATTCGTGGGTCTAATGAAATCCAATAATAGTTTAAGTATCCTAGTATTATGATGCAGGAGCATCTTGGGTTGCCTTGTTATCCTACTCAATTTTGTTCATTTTGCAAGTTGGTGCCGAATTACTATAGCACTTAGTTGGTGCCAAGTTACTATAGCACTTAGTTGGTGTCGAGTTACTATAGCACTCTTCATGTGCCAAGTTACTATAGCACTTACTTGGTGCTGAGTTACTTTAGCACTCTTCATGTGCCTAGTTACTATAGCACTTAGTTGGTGCCGAGTTACTATAGCACTCTTTATAAACCAAGTTACTATAGCATTCCTTCATGTGCCGAGTTAATGTAGCATGCCTTCATGTGCCGAGTTACTATAGCATTCCTTCATGTGTTGAGTTACTGTAGAATTTCCTTCATGTGCCAAGTTACTATAGCATTCCTTCATGTGCCAAGTTATCCAGTGTATGCCGAGTGCTAGTATTTGGACATGATTTCTATGGGCCAACTTGCCAGATTTATTTCGGTCACGACATTTATGATAAGATCTTTTCTTGGGATGAGTCTAGACCATTGTTGGGTCAGCCTTCCTCTTATGTAATGATCTAGAATAATCTGTAAGCCATTTTGGCAAGTATATATAGATTTTTTAGGCTTAGAGTTGGGTAAATTTATGGAGAAGAAGATTAGAGAGCAGAACTGAAGGTGCAAATTTGTTGTTGGATCTTTGTAAGTGAATGTATTGTAATTCATTGTAACCCAAAAGGCCTTATATCTGGGCATGTATGAAGATGTTTTGATGAATCAATAAAAGTATTTCACTCTTCTTTCTCCTTTGGTTATTGTTCCTTGTTTTTGCTTCCATTGTGTTAACTCTTGCAAGGTGGTTTGGATAGTTGGGTGAGCCTTTGGCCCTAGTTATTCTACCTTTTCCTACATCATTTGGTATGAGCTTGAGGTTCATCCTTGTGGAGATTGGATCATGTAGAATCCTAACTTGGATTTGGTTGTAGGGTAGCAGATCTACAAATTTGACCTATAACTTATAGAGGGTTATGATCTTGTAGGAACCTAATTTGTAAAAATGGTTCATGGTAGAAGAAATATTGATGATGCTATATTGGATTAGTTAAGATTAGTTGTAGCCAGATTAGATGCTATGGAGATAGCCTAGAGGAGAGGAGCACATCTTGATGATGTAAGTGATGATGAAGCAACAAGACCAAACCATAACTCAGAACCTAAAGATGAACAAGATGAGGAAAGATTGTTGTGAGTGTTATCTAGGGAAAATTCAAAGCCTGCTATAGAACTTGTTCCTTATGATGGAAAATTGGATACCAATGATATGCTAGATTGGATCTCTGATATGGAGAAGTTCTTTGAGTATGAAAACATTGTTGATAATAGAAAGGTGAAGATTGCAGTCACTAGGTTGAAAGGTCATGCATCACTATGGTGGGAGCACTTACAAACTGATAGACAAAGGAGAGGAAAGGAAAAGATCAGAACTTGGCCAAACATGGTGAACAAGGTAAAGAACAAATTCCTCCATGTTGATTACCAAGTTAGCTTGTTGAGAAAGATGCAAAATTTGAAACAAAAAGACATGACTGTGAAAGAATATACAGAGGAATTATATAGATGTGACATCAGATCTAGACATGTGGATGATGATGTTGAGAAAATTGCAAGGTACATTAATGGATTGAGATCTGGAATTTAGGATGAAATAAGTTTTGTGAAGTTGGAAAGTGTAGAAGAAGCATATCAATATGCCTTGAAAGCTAAGGAGATCTTGACAAAGAAGCATAAACAAAGACAAAGAGGTAGAGGTGGCAGATTCTAGAGAGGTAGAGGTAGATCTTATGGAGAAAGTGGCAGATCTGACAATTCTATGTAGGATAAAGGCAAATCTGAATGGAAAAATGATGACAAAGGCAAGACTAAATGGAAAAGTGGTAATTCTTATCGAGGAGGCACTAATTCTTACTAAGGAAGAGGTAACTCTTATTCTAGAGGTGGATTAAATGGTAATTGTTTCAGATGTGGTAAAGAGGGACATAGATCTTTTGAATGTAGATCCTCTGAAAGTGGACAAAATAATAGAAATGTTGTGATTCAAGAAGACATCAAGAGTTCACCAAGTGGACCTGAGGCTGGAGAAAATCTGATGGTGAGAAGAACATTATGTAATAAGGGAAGTGATGAGGAACCTATTTTAAGGAGAAGTCTTTTCAAGACAAGATGTAAGATGGCTGGAAAATGCTACAAAGTGATCATTGACAGTGGAAGTTCTACAAATATGGCATCAAAGGAGCTAGTTACCAAGTTATAGTTGGAGAGGCTGAAACATCCCAAACCTTATCATGTTTCATGGATCAAATATGAGCATAAGATATTGGTAAGTGAGAAATGCCTTGTGAAGTTTATAATTGGACATTACTTTGATGAAGTTTTGTGTGATATTATGCCCATGGATTATTGTCATATTTTGTTAGGTAGACCTTGGAAATATGATAGATATGTTGTACATGATGGAAGATTGAATAAATATACTCTTTGGGTAAATGGGAAGTAGCAAACATTGCTACCTTTGATTGAAAGTCCAGATGAGGTTAATTGTACTGCTATTAAAATTTGCATGGTTAATGGGAAACAATTTGAAAAGGAAATGAAAAAGAATCAAGTCTATTTTTCTATTGATTTCTTTAGTGAAAAGTTGAATGATGCTAAAAGAAAATATTCTATGTATGATCAAGATTTTTATGCTATTATTCAAGCATTGAAGAAGTGGAGGCATCATTTGATGCCTAAGGAGTTTGTGTTGTATACTAATCACAAAGCTTTACAATACTTGGAAAGTCAACATAAATTGAATCAAAGACATATGAAGTGGGTTGAGTACTTGTAGAGTTTTACATTTGTGATCAAGCATAAGAGTTGAGTTACTAATAAAGTTGTTAATGCATTGAGTAGGAGATGTTCTTTGTTGACTGAAAAGAAGGTCGAAGTTCTTGGTTTTGATGAAATGAAAGAGTTATATGATGCTAATCCTGATTTTTCTGAGGCATGGAGAGAGTGTAGAGCACCAAATCTAATAGATCACATAAGTATGATGATTATTTCATTCAATAAGGTACGTTTTTCAAAGGTGTTCACTTGTGTATCCCTAGAAGTTCTATGAGGTTGAATCTGATTAAGGAAAAGCATAGTGGTGGATTAGTTGGACATTTTGGAATTGATAAGATATTGAGTTTTTTGAAAGAGACGTATTATTGGCCACAAATGTATAAGGATGTTTAGAAATTTGTAAAGAGTTGTTGAGTTTTTCAAGTTGCAAAGGGAGTAAGTATAAATACTAGTTTGTATACACCTATTACTATTCTTGAGAAACCTTGGACTGACATTAGTATGCATTTTGTTCTTGGATTACCTATGACAGTGAAGGGGTATGATTACATATTTGTTGTAGTGTACATATTTGCTAAGATGGCTCATTTCATACCATGTAAGAAGACATTAGATGCTAAGCATGTTGCTGAACTTTTCTTTAAAGAAATTGTGAGATTGCATTGATTACCAGGAAGTATTATTTCGAATAGAGATTTTAAGATTGTTGGCTACTTTTGGAAGACTTTGTGGAAGAAGATGTGTACTAAATTGAAATTTAGCTCTACATTCCATCAACAAATAGATGGTCAGAAAAAGGTTGTGAATAGAAGCTTGGGTAATTTTTTGAGATGCTTAGTTGGGAATAAGCCAAGTAATTGGGAGATGGTATTGGCACAGGCTAAATTTTCATATAATAATTCTATGAATAAGAGTATAGGGAAGGCACCTTTTGAGATTGTTACTAGAATGCATCCTAGAGGTTTATCAGATTTGAGAGATGTTTTTGGTGAAGAAAAGAGAAGCACTACAAGAGAAGAATTTGCTAAATTTATGGAGTCTTTGCATAAGGAAGTGAAGTTGAGATTAGCACAAAGTAAACAAAAGTATAAGGAGAATGCTGATTAGTCTAGAAGACACCATGATTTTGAAGTTGGTGATGAGGTGATGGTTCATTTGAAGAAAGGAAGATTCCTAGTTGGAACATACAATAAGCTGAAGATGAAGAAATTTGGACCTTGTAAGATCTTGAAGAAGTTTGATAGTGGTAATCCTTATGAAGTTAAGTTACCTGATAACATGGATATATCTCCTATATTCAATATTGCTGATTTGTATAAGTATCATGAGTTAGAGGATGAAGTTGTTGTATTAGATGATAATCCTAAGAAGTAGATTGAAGAAGTTGACTGGATCAGAGAGTTGGCAAGAGCACAAGAGGAAAAGATTACTATGAATATTTGGTGAAGTGGAAGAACAGACCTATTGAAGATGGTTCATGGAATTCTCAATTTGAGTTGGATTTAGCTCAGGTTGGGACATCTCAATGATTGAGGAGAATCATTTCTTTCAACCTCAGTTGTCTGATGCAAGAGCATCTTGGGTTGCCTTGTTATCCTACTCAATTTTATTCATTTTGCAAGTTGGTGTTGGTTTACTGTATCACTTAGTTGGTGCCGAGTTACTATAGCACTTAGTTGGTGCTGAGTTACTATAGCACTCTTCATGTGCCAAGTTACTATAGCACTTAGTTGGTGTCGAGTTACTATAGCACTCTTCATGTGTCGAGTTATTGTAGCACTCTTCATGTGCCAAGTTACTATAGCACTTAGTTGGTGCCAAGTTAGTGTAGCACTCTTCATGTGCTAAGTTACTCTAGCGATTAGTTGGTGTCGAGTTATTGTAGCACTCTTCATGTGCCAAGTTACTATAGCATTCCTTCATGTGTTGAGTTACTATAGCATTCCTTCATGTCCTGAGTTACTATAGCAATTTCTTCATGTGCCAAGTACTATAGCATTCCTTCATCTGCTAAGTTATCCAGTGTATACTGAGTGCTAGTATTTGGATGTGATTTCTACAAGCGAACTTGTAGGATTTATTTCAATCATGATGTTTATGTTAAGATCTTATCTTGGGATGAGTCTAGACCATTGTTGGGTTAGCCTTCCTCTTATGTAATGTTCTAGAATAATCTATAAGCCATTTTGGCAAGTATATATAGATTGTTTAGGCTTAGAGTTAGGTAATTTTTTGGAGAAGAAGATTAGAGAGCATAACTAAAGGTGTGAATTTGATGTTGGATCTTTGTAAGTGAATGTATTGTAATTGGCTACAACCTAGAAGGCTTTACAGTTGGGAATGTATGAATATGTTTTAATGAATCAATAAAAGTATTTCACTCTTCTTTCTCCTTTGGTTGTTGTTCCTTGTGTTTGCTTCCATTGTGTTAACTCTTGCAAGGTGGTTTGGATAGCTGGGTGAGCCTTTGGCCCTAGTTATTCATCCTTTTCCTACATCAGATTATCATGTGACAAGAGGATCCTCAACCTAGATGCAAAGTATTTTTTAAATCTTACAAAGTTGGCTTCTTTTGCATCCCAAGTCATGGTTGCACTCCATAATTGAACTAGTAGAGGCTCTCCTTCATGCTCTCTTGTCAAGTCTCTCTCTCCCAAAATATTGAACTCCCTTAAAAAGAATCATGTGCATTAGCATAGATTAAACACCAAAAGTATTTTCAATTTTTCTTTTAGTAGTCCCTATCAATCCCACATGGATTTCTTCAGCTAGAAAAGATGCAAAATTAAAAATAACATCAACCCCAAAGGATGAAATCTATATCATCATATACATAAAATTTATGGGCATAAAATTATGCTCATCTTCACCAAAAACCCTACATAGAGACATGTATATGTCTATGGTATGGGGATTAAAGAATTACTTTTTAAAGGGTTCCTTAGTAGATGTTATGACTAATATCAAATTTCCAATTGTGGCCAAATGTCCTCTCGATACCCCTTTCCTGATCTAGTCTTTGTGGGACATATACTCCTTCTCCAAACATTGAAAATCAATAACTTCATGCCATTGTGAAGTGGGATCCATTCCAAACACTTCTTGAATTTCTTTAGCAGTAATTTTTATCAAGAATTCTTTATTTGTTCCCCTTACAATTTGGGATATAGAAGTAAGGAGGTATGATTCCATAAACACTCCTAGGACTACTAACTTCCCTAGGTCAAAATTCCAAATGTTGTTATAAAGAGAAAATAGTTTCCTCTTAGAGAACTATTTCTTGAACAACTATAATCTGGTTTTGGATGTTACTGCATCTTAGGTCTAATTTCCTCTATCATACAAACCATCTACTACCTTCAACCTAGTGCTTATAGGGATTAATCTTTTCATATGTACAACATCATTAGTGGATTCACTTAACTGCTCCAAAAAATCATCATGAATTTTTCTATAAGCGTAATCTATTTTCTTAGAGAAAACCTTCTTTGGAGGCATTGTAACTATCAGACATAGGATACCCAAATTCTTTTTTGTAGACAAAGAAAATTACTTACTTGGTTTTGTCAATTCATTTCTAACTATTGTAGTAGATTGTTGATGCGATAGCTCACAATTCAACTCAAATATGTAACAATTCTTTAGCAAGAAACATTCTACAATTCTTCATCAATCTATTAGCAGAATGAAATTTCCAATCTTTCTATTGTAGCCTTCATATTAATTCACACAAGAATTATTTAATTTACATAAATGTGTTGTAGAGAATAAAATGACATGTTTTCTTAAAAATTTGAAAAAGGGTTGTTGATTTGCAAAAATCTAATGGTCAGAATACAATTTGTGCTTTAATTCATCTTCCATTCTCTAGTCTGGAAATCAAACCAATCAAATTTTGACACATGGAAACCTTTTGATCTTGTTGGCATTTTCCATGTACTGGTTAAATGTCCTAAGACATGTGTTATCCCATCATTCTATTTCTATGGTTAAAGGTCAATCAATTTTAGCTAGCAATATAGTTACAATCATAGATCTTTCACAAATATGATGATTGAGAACAAGACTTCAACTTTTCTCGAAAGTGGGCCACTCATCCTATGTGTCATCATGTCACCACATCACTATAGTTAACAACCTTGATATTTGGGTTAGCAACATAACAACAACCCTTGATCAACCTTTGATCTTATGGCTGCAATAAAGACTACATTATAGAATGTAATGGGCCTACTAGGACATGTGTCATGCTCTTGCTATGTCATTATGATTAAATTTCCTTCATCTTTGCATAGCAAAAATTGTAGATCTGCCTTTTGATCTAACGATCCTCATAATTTTCTTTACTTATTTCAAATGGTGGCTCAAAAAGAAAAGGTCCCACCAATCCCATGTGTCATGTTTTCACTATGTCATTATGATTAAATATCACACAACACTTCATGGTGACAAAGCAACATCCATTGATTTATCTACAAATTGATAGTGAATAGAATATTTTAAGAAATTTGCTTACTTCACAAAACAACCAATCAAATATGAATACCTATCATCTTCCCTGATAATCTTACTAGTTGCAAAAGGAAGTAGCCCATAAGGATGCATGTCTTCAAATTTTTATGTCACATGCATTAAAATACCTTCAGTTATCCATAGTGACAAAGTGACAACCCTTGATCTTAAGGAAGATCAAGGGTTGTTTTTATCTAACCATAACTTTGATTGAAGAAAGAAACCCATGTAGGAGAAAAAGGTATTACAACAAGACCTTAGGTTAATAACAAGTTAGGAACTAGGGTAGGGAAAAATCAGAATGGAAAATTTTCAACGAATGTAGGAAAACTTTATAATAAGATAATTTTTAAGATTTTTTAGGGCTTTAAAATTTCCCACTCACATTTTAAAAATGTGGACCACATTAATGAAAAAAATTATGAAGAACCTAGGGTATGAATGACATTACAAAAAAAGAAAAATAGAATTTTGAGGGTATAAACAATTAGGAAACATAGAATCCATAATTATTCCACATCAACTAAATTTTTTCACACTATACTTGAAGAAAACCTTTAACATGTGAAAAACCAAGCCAACACAAAGTTTTGAATCCCTTCCATGCTTGCAAGAGACATGCATCACCAAATAGAGCCACTATTGGGACTCAAAATTGAAGCTCTAATTTTGAGTACCATTCTAAGAAACCATGACAAATTGAGCCCCTACAAGAGCTTTTCATGCATATGTACCTGGGTGTCATTTTGAGGCCTATGAAGTGTTTTTTTTTTCTCACCTTCCATTCAACATATGCTTACATCCAATGATGATAAGTTTCTTTTGGAAATTTTTCCCCCCATTCAACCCATTATAGATAACTAATCTAAGAGACCTTCAATGGTTTGTATTCTTTACTATGGGTTAACACGCATTTTGGGTAAAATGCATGCCATCCATTTTCACTATTTTAGAAAGACACTTTTTGGTAGGTCACAAAATTGTAAGTTGTTCTTCCATTGAGCATTGAAAATTGTGTCACCCATAAAATTTTAGAGATTTCTTCATCAACATGTGTGTTTTAACCATTCATTGAGAGAATTTTTACACCCTATGGGACATTCATTTCAAATGACGATATATATTGAAGGTTCATTTTTGGGAGTAAATAACATTTTTCTCATGTAGGTCAACTATACAAGTGTACACAAGTGGGTTAATGTGCATGTTATCTCACCTCACATTTTTTAGTATGGATCATTTTTATCCCACATTCACCAAGTGATGAGCTTTTGAGCTTCTTAAATACCAAAGTGCTCAACAATGACTTGCCTAAAAGTTGAGAGCCTTTTGAGGCACAAAGCTCATGTGTGAGAAGCCCACTCAGTCAACTAGACAACATAAAGAGAATAATTTTCATTGAGGTGGTTCATGACAAGATGGTGAAATGGACTAGAGGACAAATCACAGGATGACAAGTGGCACACACTTTCAGGATGGAAAGATGACATGTGGCACACACTTCCAATATGGCAAGATGACATGTGGAACACACTTCTAGGATTGGCATGGAAACCAAGGTGATGAGGTGGAAAATAGGGCACATGTGGAAACATCATTATGTTGTGATGACATGCAAAGATTTTGATAGGGATAGTGACATAGTGATAGATCGCCACATGCCAGGTGGATTGAGGTGAAAGTTTTTAGATAGATGCAAAGGATTTCGCTATGTGGTGAAAATCAATAGCTATCATAATGTCACCATAAGAAGATGCACACCAATTAAGAAAAGTGACATGGTGACCCAATCAGAGGCTGCTACATTGAAAGAGGCCTAGTAAGAGATGGTACTCTAAAGACCAATCAGGTAGCACCATGTGGCAAGGCTCGGTCAACCAAGTTTTACCCAAATTAGAAATTGAGGCCAAAACTGTAAAGTGTCAAAAATAATTTTTTATTCATTTCATGAATTTTCATGTACAATAATTTTAAATCAAAACCAATCATTTCCTATAGTTGTAGATTTAGCATAAATTTGAATATGAGCAAGAAATCTGACACTGTAAACCAATTTGAAACTTGCAATTTCAAATGGTCACCCTGGGCATGTCCCTGAAGAAAATGTAGGACTATTATATATCAATGAAAAGATCTTGGATTCTAGTTTTTAGATACGTCATCATATTCTACATAGGTATTATTAATAAGTAGATGTGATCAATTTTGTCTAAGGTAGTTAGATTTTAGTAGCATTCTAGTATGGGTAACTCACTTTTAGTTTGTGGTCTAACGAAAAAGTGGGTAGCTACCAAATTTGGAGAGTACCTTAGTAGAAGTAATAATTTTCCTTTAAATTAGTTGGTTAAGGATTTTTGAATCATTTTATACCATATTTGATGTTTTTATCAAAAAGGAGCTTTTCTCATCTTTATTGAAAGATGCTTTGAGTTTGTTGAAGGAAATAATGGGATTTGATCCATTTTTCAATTCTAGAGAGAAGAAAGAGGTTTGATAGCATCAATGGTGAGAGATTCAAGTGGATAAGTATTGATTCCAAATCAGATCTAGGATTTCCCCTCTTCCTCTATAGCTTTCTTTCTTCTCTCATTCTCTAGGGTTGATGGTTAATTGTTTCCCAGACTATTGAGCATAGCTCTAGCTGTGACCCCACCATTTATCCTTTGTATATTTCTCTATCTATGAACAAAATTAATCAAGTTTTAGAGATAGTTCTAGTCTATTCAATTATTTCATGAGTTATTTGCATACATCCTCATGTATTTATTTTAAGGAAATGAATAAAAAGCAACAACAAGTTCTTAATTTTATTCTGATTCTTGTCTCCTATATGTGTTGTCTATAATGTTTTGTGATTTATTAACAATGAGCTTAAACTCAGTTGTAGCTCCTTAAAGTTTTATGTCTTAATTTTTTTTGTTTTTGATTCAAGGAGTCAAGTAAATGCTTGATATGTTGACAAGGTTGCAAATTTCATGGAAGGATATTTGATGAGTATGAGGTTCACTTTAAACAATGTTGTATGATTCACAAGGTTATACAATAGATATGGAGTCTAGATATATGAGATATATCATTGATATCAAAGGATGTATATTTGAAATTTTTGGAATGCCCAATAGATAAGGCATTGATCATTTGAAAGGATCAACCATGTTTCATGCATATGTGAGTTGTGCCAATTCAAATCTTATATCAATTATCTTTTCCCCTTCGAGTTGTAGGAGCTAAAAATATTTTTCCTCCCTTAGCTTATCAAGTTCATAGGTCATTTTGCTGGCCATTTCATGTCTTTTTTATTTGCATAAGCATAGAAGATTTAGGGGTTTTCATCTACTAAGTATATATTCAAATTTATGGTTTTAGCAACTAGTCACATAATGGAATATATAGGTTCACCCGTCTAGGTCTTGTAGAGCCTAAAGAAGAAGGAGTATAGCCTTATGGTTGACCCCAATGTCTGAATAGTATGTTTAACATGGAAATTAGCTACCCCTAGATGTATTAGTTCCTATCATTAGGTTATTCAAAACCTATTTATTCAAGAGCCAACAATAGTATCTTTAAGTTTTGGGCCTTTTGATGGCGTCCTAATCCCTTCACTTCCATGGGGAGTCTTACCCTCGTCAACATATTGTTGAAAGAAATTCAGTAATTGTATATTATCTTTGATGTTACTTAAAACATCATATATTTACCAGTCATTGTATGTCAAGCTCACTCGAGTGATGAAGATAGTTTTATGTGTCTGCCAAGCATTCCATTGTTTTTCAAGTTCAAAAGGCAGTGTCTACTAAGTTCACTTAGGCATCAAAGAGAAGTTCATAGAGGTTGAGTATTAACTAAACTCACTCAATTAACAAAGGAAAGTTGGATGGAACCAGTGTTAACTAAGCTCACTCAGTTACCAAAAGAAGTTCAGGAAGTTATTGTATTAATCAAGTTCACTTGGTTAACAAAGGAAAGTCTTTTCCAATGTTAGTGTCTACCAAGTAGGGTCGGCTAATAAAGGATTTTATTGTTTTGGCATATTGAATTTAATGGTTTTGTTTGTTGGTTCTAGCTGACTGAGGAGATGAATATTAATTATTCTAAGATGTACACAAGCTGGTTTCACAAAATTTATAATATAAGTATAAGGTCAAGTTGAGGATTGAAAGTGTACAAGTGTATGAAAGAATAGAATATTCCTAAGGGAAGTGAATTAAAAGGATAAGAATAATATCGTTAAGGAGTTACAAAGATACACTCAATCAAAAAGGATCAAGTATTCGATCCAAAATTGAGATCTGGAATCAACAATATAGTTGCATAAAAAATTAGGTCATCTCATTGTTACTCTCTAACCATTGTAGCATTGATCTAGATCTCTTAACATAGTTGTCTGAATAGCTATTTGAAAATCCTCTAACAAGGTGCCACTTCTAGATTGAAGTTTCTAAAGACCTCTAATAAGGCCACTCCTAATAGGGTGAGTAAATCCTCTAATAGGGTCACACCTAACATTATCTTTTGTAACCTTTAATAAGGTTGGCTCCTAATAGGGCTCACTTTAGAAGAGTCAAAATCAATAACTAACTACAATTAGTGGTTTTTCCCAAATTATGTTTCTACATTAAATTTGGTGTTACTTGTGTTCATGTTATTCCTTTCATGAGTATGCAACTAAGTTAATTAAGGTTAATCATAGATAATATCCTAAGATGTCCATGTTAAGCGTTTGTCAAGTTACAATTGTTATTTTAGTGGTTATCAAGTTACAACATATTATTAGTATTAACTAAGTGCCTTTTTGTTTACCAAGCTACAATATTTTATAGTACAGTTTATGTTCTGTGTTGACATCTAAGGGATCTAAGATTTATTTTAGTGGTAACTGATTCACTCCTCCCCTCTCAGTTACTCCTTTTATATTTCCAACAATTAGTATCAGAGATTTTGGTACTTGCAAAGAAGGTTTCAAGCACTTAAGCTAAGATATCAGGATGTTTTACAAAAGAGAGATTCCCAAGCTAAATAGAGATAAGTTTGAGGCATGACAAGAACTTATGTAGTTACACTTGGAAACCATCAATAATTTAGGTTTGAAATATTTGGACAATTCTTACAAGGCTCCTACTAGAACATTGACCATGGAGGATATTTCTAAAAAGAAAAATCATAACATTATGATGATTGACACTGCATCTACTCTTCACTATGCTAAATTTGATGAGGTCAAAGGATGTGCTACTACTCATAACATGTGGACCAAACTAAAGGATATCTATGGAGGTGATGATAACATGAAAAGAACCAAAGTAGAAATCTTGAGACATCAATTTGATCACATGAAGATGAGAGAGGATAAAAACATTGCAAAATTTGTTCAAAGAATCAAAGCTAGTGTTAATTAAATCAAAGCCTCTGGAGGGAAAATAGATGATGTAAAAGTGGTAAGAAAGGTACTCATAACCCTTCTTCCTATCTATGCAATTAGATTTTATTTTATTCAAGAGATTAGATGTGATCCAAATAACAAGATAACTTTAGATTCTCTAGTTGGAAAACTGACAACATTTGGTCTAGATAACTATGATAATTATACTCCTAGTTCTAGAAATCTTGAGACTAAATTTGAAGCCAAGTTATCACTCAAGAAGAAAGCTACTAAGTCTAAAGGAAAACAATCTGAAAGTGAAGAGGAAGATAGTTTTGATAGTGATCTTGAAGCCATTAAAGCATTGCTTGCAAGAAGGTATCCCAATGGCAAAGGAAACTACAAAGGTAAAATTCCTTTAATATGATTTTCTTGTGAAGAAGTTGGTCACATTGTTGCAAGGTGGCCAAACAAAGAGGAAAAAGATGAAAAGAAGCATAGAAAGTACAAAGGCAAGAAGTATTTCAATAACTTCAAGGACTACAAAGAAAAAGGTAAGAATTCTTGTTTCATGGCTAAAGATTCAGATAGTAGTGATGATGATGAAATGGTCTATATTGTTGTAAAAGATGAATCTAATGATGAAGAAGATAAAATGGAACTTATTTCTCATGTTAGCAAAAATGATACATGGATTATTGATAGTTATTTCTCACATCATATGACTAGTGATAAAATAAATTTTGAACATTTGGAACATTATGATAGTGGAAGTGTAAGATTTGGAAACAATGAACCATGTTGCATAAAGAGAAAAGGTTGTATATCACTAACCAATGAATTTAGATGTAATAATTTGTATTAGGTTGAAGGACTAAAGAATAATCTACTAAGTATGGCACAACAAAATAACATTGGATTCAAAGTAGAATTCATGAATGGGAAGGCCAAGCTGCTAGATGGTAGAGGAAATCTAGTTGAGTCTGGTAATCAAACAAAAGGTAACCTATTCTACCTAGATCTTAGTGAAAGTTCATATTTCATTACTTAAGTAGAAGAAATTTGGTTATGTCATAAAATTTTATGTCATGTGAACTTTGATAATCGAATAAAGATAAGAAAAAACAAAAGAGTAAAGGTATTCCTAGCTTGAGGAAACGTGATATGGGCCTATGCAAAAATTGTCAAATTTCTAAGATGAAAAAGACAAGTTTCAAAAGAAAGAACTATCATTTGAAGAAGTCTTGGAGTTGGTTCATACTGACTAATGTGGACCTATTGGAATTAAGAGCTATAATGGAGATAAGTACTTTATTCTTGTTTTTGATGATTATTCTAGAATGATGAATATAATATATCTAAAAGATAAGTTTGAAGCCTTTCAAAAATTTAAATGGTATCTGGAAAGAGTAGAGAAGGAAACTAGAAAGAAGATAAAATCTTTAAAGTCAAGTAGAGGAGGTGAATTCATTTATAATGAGTTCAATGAATCCTACACTGAAAGAGGGATCAAAAGACAAGTATCAAACCCTAGTACACCACAACAGAATGGTATAGCTAAAAGAAGGAACAAATCCAACATGGATTGTGCAAGAACTTTGATGATAGAAAATAATTTTGCAATCAAATACTAGAAGTAATCGATACTATGGTGCATACCTTGAATAGAGTATAGTTGAAGAAAGACTTAAATCAAACTCCTTATGAACCATGGTATGGCTAGAAACCTAATGTAAGTTACCTAAAAGTATTTAGTAGTAAATCTTATATTCTAAAAAAGACTGGGAAAGGTAAATTTGATGTCAAAGGTGATGAAGGCATATTGCTAGGATACTCTAGTAGAAGTAAAGCATATAAATGTTTGAATTTTTCCACTCATAAGATCATAGAAAGTGCACATATAAGAATTCATGAGTTTGCATAAAAGAGTGAAGAGGAGAATAACAAAGAACCTGAGGATTACATAAACTTTATTTACTTTGAACTTGATATATTGCCAAATATAATTGAAGTAAACAAGCTTCACCTTCCAAGTCCCTAAAAACTCTAAAAGCACTCGAGTTGCATCCAGTGCAACCTAAGTCACATTCTAAAGGACTTGAGTCATAGTCGGAGGCTACTTAGTTACAGCTAGAGAAAATTGAGTCTAGATGACTTGAGTTATAGAAAATGGGACCTGTGCATGATATAGAAGATCATGGTGAAGCAAGTATAACTAGTTCTAAATCCAAAGGACCTATGTTAGAAAGATATTCTAGAAGGCACCATGCACCTGATCAGATCATTGGAGACAAGTCACATGGTACAATGAAAAGAAACAAATTGAAAGGTGCATAATTTTCTTACTAAATTTGAACCTAATTTAATTAAAGATGCTTTGGATAATGAAATTTGTATTGAATAAATGAATGAAGAGATAGAACATATAGAAAGAAATAATACTTGGACTCTTGTTCCTAGACCCAAGGATAAAAATGTAATTGACACAAAGTGGGTTTTTAGAAATAAGTTGAATGAAGATGGAGAAGTTTCTAGAAACAAAGCAAGGTTAGTATGAAAAGGCTATTCTCAAGAAGAAGACATTGATTATGGCAAAATGTTTGCTCTTGTTGCAAGATTAGAAGGTGTTAAGACTTTACTTATCAAATGGATGTGAAATTAGCATTCCTAAATAGAATTATTGAAGAGAAATTTTACATAGAATGACCTAGAGGTTTTGTAGATCCTATCAAAAAGGATATAGTTTTCAAACTACACAAAGCATTGTATGGTCTCAAGAAAACTCCTAGTGCTTGGTATGAAATACTTCATAACTATTTGATAAAGATTAGCTTTTAGAAGACAAATGATAACATCAGCCTATAAATCAAAGAAGGACCAAACAAGAAGATTGTGTTGGTAGAAATATTTGTGGATGACACATTGTTTACTAGAAATGATGACTTGTGCAACACTTTTTTAGAAGAAATGAGTAAGGAATTTGAGATGTCCATGTTTGGAGAGATAAATTTATTTGTTGGATTGTAGAATCAACAAAAGGAAGATGTTATCTACATTACTCAATATAAATATAGAAAGGAGATACTAAAGAAATTTGGAATGGAAGATTCAAGATCAGTTGTAACACCTATGTGTATTGGACATAAGCTTTCAAAAAATAATGATTGCAAGGAAGTAGATCAAACCACATATAGATCAATGATTAGAAAATTGCAATATGTAGTGCATACAAGGCCTAGTGGTATGGTGGCAAGATTTTCAGCTAATCTTAAAGAAAATTATATGATGGAAATAAAAAGAATTATGAGGTATTTGAAGGGTATTGAAGACTATAGATTATGGTACAAGAAAAGAGGCAATTTAGATTTGAAAGCCTTCACTAATGTTGACTAGGCAGGAAGTGTTGATGATAGAAAGAGCACCAGTGGTGGAGCATTCTTTCTTGGTAAAAGATAATATCTTGGACAAGTAAGAAGCAAAATTGCATTTCTTAGTCTACAGCAGAGGTAGAGTATATTGCAGTAGCAGTTAATTGTTCCAATATTGTGTGGTTCAAGCAATTGTTGGTAGGTATGAAGGTAGAGATCAAGGATCCAATGGTTATCTTTTGTGATAACACTAGTGCAATTAATATATCAAAGAATCATGTGATGCATACCAAGACCAAGCACATTGCAATAAAATATCATTTTGTAAGAGAATTGGTGCAAGATAAAGAGATAAGATTGGAATATGTGAATACTTAAGAGAAAATTAAAGGCATATTCACTAAGCCATTACCTAAGGATGCATTTTTGTATCTAAGAGGTAAATTATGGTTTATTTCCCTATCTAAAGCATACTAAATAAAGTTTAGTGATACATCAACCAGTGCATGTTGAAGATCAATCAAGTTGATGAAGTAATGAAAGAGTAGATTGCATATGAATTAGTTATCATGAGATACAATAGAACTCACTATATATTATCTTTGGCATAAGATGTCAAAGAGGGAGAGTTTACTATCATATCACAAAAATTTTCTAAAGAAGGAAAGATGTCAAAGAAAGAAAACTTGGTTGGAAATATTCAAAGTTGATATCAAATAGCGAGAGTTTTCTATCAGAAGAAGATGTTGAAGATAGAGTAAAAAGGAAGCGTTTACTAATAGAGGGAGAAAACAAAGAGAATGGGACTTCACACTGATAGATGGCGTTCTAATAATTGATAATTAGAATGAAACTAAAGATATTTTACAACTTTATTTTTCTTTAAATTTTCATTGTATTATGACATGTGTTGCCATCAATGCTGAAGAGGGAGATTGTTGAAAATTATTGATCAATTGTTTATTGTCTTTGATGTTAAACAAAATGTCATATCTTTAAAAATCACTGTATGTAAGGCTCACTTGGGTGATGAAGATAGTTTTCCATGTTTACCAAGCATTCTAGTGTTTGCCAAGTTTGAAAGCTAATGTCTACTGAGTTCACTTCGATGTCAAAGAGAAGTTTGCAGATGTTGAGTGTTAACCAATCTCACTCAGTTAACAAAGGAAATTTGGATGGAACCAATGTTAACCAAGCTTACTCAATTACCAAAGGAAGTATGTGAAGTTATAGTGTTAACTAAGTTCACTTGTTTAACACAAAAATATATTTTTTAGTGTTAGTGTCTACCGAGAAAGGTCAGCTAACAAAGGATTTTCTTGTTTTGGCATATTAAATTTAATGGTTTTGTTTGTGGTTCTAGCTAACTAAGGAGATGAATATTAATTATTCTAAGATGTATACAAGCTGACTTGACAATATGTATGATATAAGTATAGGGTCAAGTTGAGGATTGAAAGTGTGCTAGTGTATGGAAGAATAGAAGATGCTTAGAGGAAGTGAATTAGAACGATACGAAGAATATCCTTAAGGATTTACAAAGATACATTTAATCAAAAAGGATCAAGCATTTGAACCAAAATTGAGATCTAAAATCAGCAATATAGTTGCATTAGAAATCAAGTCATCTTATTGTCACTCTCTAACCATTGTAGCAACAATCTAAATCTCATAATAGAGTTGACTTAACAACTATTTTTAAGTCCTATAACAAGGTGGCTTTTCTATATTGAAGTGTTTAAAGACCTCTAACAAGGCCACTCCTAATAGGGTGATTAAATCCTCTAACAAGGTCACACCTAAAAATGTATTTTGTAACATTTAACAGGGTTGTCTCCTAATAGGGCTCACTTCAGAAGAGTGAAAATTAGTAACTAGTTACAATTTGGTGGGTTTTCCCAAATTGGTTTTCCACATTAAATCTTCGTGTTACTTATGTCCGTGCTATTTCTTTCATGTGTATGCAACTAAGTTAATTAAGTTTAATCACATATAATATCCTGAGATTTTCATGTTAATAATTTTCCAAGTTATAGTTGTTATTTTAGTGATTACCGAGTTACAACATATTATCAATATTAACTAACTGCCTGTGTTTATTGAGCTACAATATTTTATAGTATATTTTATGTTCTATGCTAACATCTAAGGGATCTGGGATTTATTTCAATGGTAACTAATTCACCCCTCCTCTCTCAGTTACTCCTCATATATTTCCAACACATGTATCCTTTCACTAACAATCCCTTTCCTTCCTTGGGGAGTCTTACCTTTGTCAACATGTAGCCTTTCATTGACAATCCCTTCACTACCTTGAGACTAATTAGTATTAGCCTGGGACTCACCCTTCTCTGACTTCTCAATCCCTTCACAATCCTAAAGAGAGTCACCCTTCTTCAACCTATCATTTGGAATTAAAATAATAGAAATACAATGGGCTAGACTCTAGAATGAAGTTAGGAACATATGTTTATTTCTAGAACATAAATCTTAGAACTTCATAACAGGGCTACACGGTTTTGAAAGATTACAATTAGAAAATGACTAATGATGGTTCAACCAACCATTTTATATGTCAATGAGCTTTCATCTTTACATTTGATGGTAAAAAATAATCCATGAATCATAATGATAATATTCAAGGTTCAAGAAATGGTTCATAAGTGAAGAAATTATTTATGCTTTCTCTAGAATTATAATTTTTTTGTATTTTTTTTGACATGTTTGTTAATCATATATGAACCTAGATCAGGGAAGGATGAACTAGAGAATGAAGACTAGATTCAAGGAATGAAGGAAGAAATCATTGAACCTATGGTAATTTACTGTATTAATACAAGTTCTATAAAATACCTAAGAATCTAGTCATGCACACAAAGTCAAAGCACATTGCAATCAAATATCATTATTTGAGAGAATTGGTTCAGGACAACGAAGTGAGAATGGAATATGTGAATACATAGGAACAAATAGCTGATATATTCAAAAAGGATTTACCTAAGTATGCACATGAATATATTAGAGGTAATCTAGGGGTGATACCAATAGTAGTGCCTTGTGTTGGATCAATTGAGTTGAATGGCATACCTTAAAACTTGATGCAGTGGATCTTAATTTATGAATTGCCTAAAGTAGAGAAGAAACTGAAACATAAGATTTATAGTCACAAGTTAGGTGAGAAAGGGAGAACCTTATAAAGGAAGCCTAAATTGTATATATCTACATGAATATGTTGGGACTCAAAATTTAAGCCCTGATTTTGAGTACCATCCTAAAATTCAAGCCCTATAAGTACTTTTTAATGCATGTGCACCTGGATGTTTGTTTGAGGCCTAAAAGGTGTTTAATCATTCTAAAACCTTGCATTTAGTATATTTACTTGTCCAATAAAGATAAATTTCCATTCTGAGTCATTTTGTGAAGTTCTATTTTGAGCTATGTCCAAATTTGCATTTTATCCTAAGTGTTAAACAACAATTAGGAAGCCATGTTTGCAATTGAATATCTTGCACCCAATAATATTTCATGACTTGTCACTTTGCGGTTGTTTAGTATCCATACTAGAGAGCCTATATTTCATATTTTGAGTCATTTTGATATATTTTCACTAAGTTTTAAATCCCTCAAAGTTGGTCATTTATTGTCATTGTGCTAATGCAAATTGTTCTGAATTATGGGAGGCCCTATTTTACCAATTACAACTTTAACGTAGTTGACCAAAATGAGAAAATTCCTTTTGAATTGCATTCTAGAGGTCAAAGACTTACTATGTTTCAATTTTGAGCTTGTGAAAAATCCATTTGATTAGTTTTTGAATGTGATTCCAAATGCAATTTATGATGTTTTATTGGTGTCAAGAAGATGCAGATTGATTGGTACCTGTGTTTGTGATCCCATAACTCTAAATCTATAATAGGTGAGATTGAATGGATGAATTTTTTTCTTTTTATTCTAAAAATTTAAGTGTGCCAATTTGCAAGTCTTGACGAATCTGTCTGCACACTTTCCCAGGTTCATTCCATTTGCAAAAAATGTTTTTCTGCCATTGTTCCTAGCTCTGCAATTCTGAGTAGTCCACTTTGACTACTCACCAAATGAGTCCTTTTATTTATCATGAGACCTAATCAAATATTTTTATTTTCTTCATGAAAGTGAACCAATGCCCCAATTTTTGTTTCTCTCAGTGTCAATTTTCCCTATTTTCAAAGCCAAATCCGAACGCATTTTGTTGTTTTCAGACATGTTTTCTTACAACCAGTTCTGAGAGGGGAACTTTGATGGTCAATATATTTTGACTAAGAATTCATCTTGAGATGAGATTAGACATGGTGAAATATTGTTGAACAAAGAGTCAATATGTCCTATTTTAGAGCCAAATCAGGTGTTTTTGTCAATTTTTAAAGTCAATCAAAGGAGCTTCTAGCATGAAATTGTTAATTTGCATAAAGATGTAAAATAGGTTTTGAAAATTGTTTCCACTGATCAAATTTGTTTCAAATTAGAATCAAATGATTAATAGGTCAATTTAATAGTTTAGAGGTTTGAAAAAAAAAACAAAAATTAGTCGGACTTGCTTTGGGGCCTGACTAATTCAATCAAATCTATAAGGCACGATGAGGTTTTTGATATGGTTAAGTGAGATTAGAATGAATTTTATTTATTAAAATTTCATAATGCAACAATGATATAGGTGATAATGGTATGATTGAGGCATGAGGGTAAACCTATTTTGATCAAGTAATGAAGACATTTTTTTCACCACACACATTATCTTTTCATTTGAAAGTGGGTATGTGGGATTATATGAATAATCAATACTAGAGGGATTTGTAAAGACTAGGTAGGGCCCATGAAATATAATCATCAAGTCTAATTGTCCATGTGGGTGAGAAATTTATGAGTTGTAATTACTGAGTGATTATTGAAGGACAAGTAAGGCCTTGTGAAGAGCAGAATGCCAAGTCTGCAAGAGACACCATCATAGTCATGAGCCATCCATGCTTACAAGAGGGAAAGCTTATTACGCTTAGCCATCGACATTTGTGAAGTGGTCGTGTGATACTTTTACTTATGCTGAATGGGTGAAGGAAGATGAATGATTTAAGCACATACCTATCCAGATGTTACCTTCTTTTTCTCATGCTTCTCCAAGATTAAAATGTGGTGGAACGTGGTGTATCCCATTTTCCTATTTTGGATTCCTTAATGAGATCTCTGTCATTGATTCCCAGTGAATTGAAGCCAAATTCATTGATATTTGCACAAAGAACTATATCCACTTTGGATATGCTCACTCTTGGACTCAGCTAGGCTCAAATGTTGGGGGACAAGATTTAGGTCTTTTTTTAACAATGATATACAATCCATGGCATTAACAAGAGAAGTAGCTCATGGCAGAGGTGAAAGACATCCACAATGATTATGAGAAAGAGTTCTGCATTAGTTATTGGCCATGAACAAAGACTGTTGCATAAAGGAGATGTTTTAGATGGTCTCATTTTGATGCATGAGTATCCTAGGTGTAAGGATAATCTTGTATCACCCAAAAATATTTTATTTTTAGCTTTTTCTATTTTAATAAGGACAAGTAGACATGGTGGTTACTATTTAAGGAAACTTTCTATTTTTAGTAAGTTTGTCATATGAGCTCAAAATGTCCTCATTTTCTATAGGAAGGTTCATTTTAGAAGTATAAGCCTACCATAAAAGTCTCATTTCTCTAGTTTAAGTATCAAAGAAGTTATTAAAAAAATTTGATGGAAAGATTTGTAACAAAATCTTCAAGGTCACTGTTGGAGGCCTTAGAGTGCCTAGATGAGGTTCGTAAACTCAATGGAAGGGTGCTAGCGTGGTTCCAAGCTTGTAGATAAGAAGCTGGCATTTTCAAAAAGTGGTTATAATAACCAATCGAAGCAATGGTTTGTGAGTTATGGCCTTTGGAAGTTAGGCTACCAAAATTTCTAAAATAATTTGTCAAAGATGTATTTGGCAGACTCTATGTGTATTGTTAGGGTCTATTGGCCCTAGGTATTAAGTTTGAGCATCTAGAACCTTCCTAAGTGGTATAAAACTTCTTATTTAAGAAAGGCTCAAACATTGTCTAGGACAGCTCTAGATGAGAGTTCGTAGCACTATCTTGTAGATTACTGTAATGAAGGTTCCCATTTGGGTTAGCATATTGTAATTGAGAATTCTATAATACTGCATTTACGAAATAATAAGAAGTCCATATTTTGTTTCTCACATTTGTTGTTGTTTCTTAGTTTTTGTTATGAGTTTATGGTATTAAGGGGAGCACCCTGCATCAAGTGCTATCAAAGTTAGAGTTCTTGAGTGTGTGGACAGATCACCAATTGTGAGGCAGTTTGCACTAGGACCCTAGTTTGGGCTGAGTGTGTAGACAGATTATCAATTGTGAGGCAATTTGCACTAGGGATTTAGCGGAAGCACAAAAATGCCTTCATGAAGAGAGAATGGAAAAAGAGTCGTAGGTGTTACACTTGAGGATTTCTAAACCCTCCAAAGGAAAATGCAAGCATTGGAAGAACAAATGTGAAGAGGAATAAATTTTCCTATAAGAGATGAAAGTGAGGATGAGGATAAAGTAGAAGAAAATGCCAAAGCAGAGACAGTTCTAAATCTAGAGGAAGAGAGGCTTTTTAGGGCCATCTCCAAGATTGGAAAAAGACCTAAGTTTTAGGTTCCCACATTTTCAAGAAATCTTAACCCAAAAGAGTTGATCGATTGGACCAATGAACTAGAGGAGTACTTTGAGTATGAAGATATTGAGGATCCATATATGGTCAAGTTTGTGAAGGTAAAACTGAAGGGACATGTAAAGATCTGGTGGCAGCAAGTTTAGTTGAAGCGAAATACAAAGGGAAAGGAAAAAATCACTAGATGGGATCGAATGATAGATAAAATGAAGTGACAATTCATTTTGATGGATTATGAGCTTGATCAGTTAAAGAAGATGCAAGGAATGAAACAAGCAGGAAAATCTATTCAAGAGTGTACCGAAGAGTTCTACTAAGTTCTCATTAGAACCAGCCATGTAGAAGTTGATAAGTAGAAAGTCACCTAATATCTTAATGGGCTAAGGCCAAGCATTTAGGATGAGCTAAGTCTAGTTCAAATGAGAAGTAATGAGGAGTCATAAAAATTTTCCCTGAGAGTTGAGGAGAAACTGAGCAAGAAGTTTGACAATAAGAATAGTGGAAGAGGTCATGGTGGAAGATCTGGTAGATAATCTTATGGAGGCTATAATGATGATCAAAAGAACAAGTATTAGGCTTGAAGTAGCAACCAAAACCAATGGGGAAATAATTCCAATGGTTTCCATGATTAGAACAAAAGAGATCAGAGAGGAAGAGGTAGAGGTGTTGGAATGTCTTAATAGGAAGAGATCTTCTGAAAGGGGGGGTGAATTAGAAGTACTAGCCTTTTAACCACTTTTAAACCCTTAATAACATATAACTAAAATTAACATGCATGCATATCAACATTAAACAATCATGAGAAAAAAACATGCATCACAACATAAAACTTGAGATTTTGGTGACCCAGAACCCTCCAGGAATAAGAATGTAAAATTGGGGTGAGGATGATACCCACGAAATTACTGCAGCAATTTATTTCAACCACTTCTGATGGTTTGCCCTATTAAAGGCTACAACACACTATTAATATGTGACCCTGTTAAAGGATTTCTACACCCTGTTAGGAGTGTGCCTTGTTAGAGGACTTAAGAATATTCAACTTAGAATGCCACCCTGTTAAAGGATTTACATAAGGCTGTTAAACCTACCTAACTCAATAGGATTTCCAAATTCCTAATACAATTTTGAGAGAGTATTAGAATAATACACTTGAACTAATGCAATCTCTAATGTTGATCTTAGGCTCTTGATCTGCTCATCTATCCTTGATCTCTACTAGATTTGTTCTGTTGATTGTGTTCCTTGTTCTGTTCTGATTAACTAGATGTGTAAATGTTGTCCTTTCCACAAAATCTTTGACACCAATACTCTACAATGACCTCAATAAAAGGCTCTACTTTTCCTTCTTCTCTCCAACTCATTGTTTAATGGCATCAAGACTCCCTTATAAAGATTAGTGGATCATTGTGCATCCTTGGATAAAATGTTCTCGCTCAAACCCTTGAAATTCACCCATTGGCTGCATGCAATTCCAATTTTTTGATTAGCTACATGGGGATCGCATAGGTGGATGAGAGGATTTGATCTTATGTCCTTATCCTGTCATGAGTCATGCATATTTGTTTTACATCTTAGTTTGTATTGGCACAAACTCTTATGCTAATCCTATGTTGCTCGGCACATGAAGTAATACTAATGCTCGGCACCATCTATTCTAGATTTCTCAGCATCCACTGTGTTTCCTACACTACTCGGCTCCTATAAAATTCCTACATTTCTTGGCTTCACTAATTCCTAAATCACTTGGCTCCTATTAACTTTGCAATGCTTGGTGCACACTATCTTCTGATCTACTCGGTACATGTTGAATTTTGTATCACTCGGCATATACTATAATGTGTTCTACTCGGCATCAACTGTAGTTTGCTTGACACTATCTATCACTCGACACATAAAGAAATTCTAGCTTGACTTCCATTGTGTACTCGGTCTGTATAGTAAAAATGGTTAAGTTTTTTGACACTCATTTTTCAATCTTATTTATTTGATCAACAATCTCCCCCTTTGACATGAGTGTCAAAAACACTTAACTAATCATTCATGATCTAAACCTTATGTGTACATTCTTCACTTTCAAAATTTCAAAAAGATATTTTGAACAACAATATACCTTATGAATCCTCCTGAGTTGATTATGCCTTGTCATGTCATGAATTCTGATGTCTTGTGCCATTGTGCCTAATGTTCTCTAATTATGATCCTATTAACTTTTTATCTTCTCCTTTAATATATCTCTCCCCTTATAGTATTATCTTTTTATCTTCTCCTTTAATATATCTCTCCCCTTATAGTATTATCTACCCCTTAGAATATTAATAATTATCTCCCCCTTTTTTACACTAAAGTAAAAGGGTCCTAAATGGTAATGTCATGCTTGGCCAAAAATGTCTTATTTACCTTAAGGAGTATTTTGAGAGCTACATCCCAATCATTGAATGCAATATCGAATGACTTGTGTTGGATTGCAAGCTCTGCTACTAGAGAAAAAATTCCTTCATGAGTAGAAATATTTGGATCTTTCTTCAGGACTGTTTCTGCATACATTTGCTCCTTATGTAATATCTCAAAGTGAGGAGTGATAGAGGTTTGTATTTGCATCATCTTTTCTTTAATAATGGCCTCTTCTACTAATAATGCAACTAATTCCCTCTTAGTGTAAAGTGTTTGAGCAAATTGATTTTCACTCTATGCAAGATTTGAGGGTAGTTGCATGCTAGAGAACTTAAGTTTTCTCTCGAGGTTCAAAACTTTTGGATGTATCTCTTGTATGAACCTAGAAAAATCACACAATTTTCTATGAAGGGGAAATATATTCCCTAATACAATCTTTACACTATCCAGTTTCTTAGCTAGGTAAACCCATCCCAAAATTATGTTATTAGCTATCTTCTGGTTGACCTTGCCTTCAAACTTCTTTTCTGACCATTCCATAAGTTTTCATTTTTACCATGGTCTTCATTATTCACTTGATCAACTATATCAGATAGTTGCTCAAGGATTGGCCTACTTGAATCTAGAAGTTTTAGGTTGAAGGCATCCATGAATATATCTTTGATCTCATTCATTGTCTACTTGTATTTGTGGTCTTTCCTCATTTTCTCTTGCCTCCTCTTATCCAATGCACTTTGTATCTCATTCATCTTTTCTTCAGTTAAAGTGCTTGAATCATAATAGGGTATTTTAATTTCTTCATCAAGCTTAGGAATGCCATAATGAATGGTCCTGGCTATCCTAGTAGAACTTGAGCTTGGTGTACTGACATGTAAGGTCATCATTTTAGTACTTGGCTTCTGAATGGGTTTGGTAGGAGTACCTATTTTTGGAAATTCAACCAAATTTTGTATTACTGACTCCTCCTTATCCTATGTTTCTTCCCTATCTTCTTCTTGTACCACTGCTACTGGAGGTGTACTTGTAGTCTATACTATTATACCTGTGACTTCCTCTGTTGTTGCACTCGGCTCCTGATGAGCTTGTATGGCTATTCTTGGTGGTGATGGAGGTGGTATAAATGAAATTCTAGTAGTTTGAGTGATTTGAGGTGGTTCTTGTGGTGATACCTTGGCTTCTTTGACTTTATCTACTGACTTTTGAAGATCATCTACACTGACCAATATGGGACTTGTACACAATTGTGCTTGAAGAGTTGTTTGGTCAAGGATCTTAGTGAGATCCTCTATAGTTAATGGGTTGATGTTTTGACATGAGGTGTCAACAACATCCTTAATCTTTATGATTTCTACAGGTGTGGTAGTAGAGTGAGGAGGACTAGGAGGTGGAAGTTGTGTGTCTTGCACACTTTGCTGCTCATCAGTACCCTTGTTTTCATCTTTTCCTTCCTCCTCTCTTTCGTCCTTGTTTTCCTCTTCTTCAACCTTTTTTTCTACTTCTATCTTCTCTTCTCTCCTCTTCCTTTTTTCCTCTGGTTTAGTAGCAACTTCTTCTTTGTATTCCTCTTCAAGGACATCTTTAGTTTTCTCATACAAGTTCTTCCACGCTCTTGTGGTTCTGTGTACAACTTCAATTTTGTTTTAGAGAATGGAGAATACCCTATACTTAGGTGTAAACCTAGTGTTATGTCTTTTGACTGCTTGAGTTACTTGTTCCTTTTTCAAATTAGATAGTATGCTTGCTAGGGTTGATTCCCTCATCTCCTTTTCTATTTTCAAATAGAAATGCCTTCTATCTTCTACAATTTTAGACAATTCCTTTGGCAATTTTCCATCTAGTTCAAGAGGTTTGTGCTTGAATTGTACCATTAATGCATAGATTGATTCTTCTATTTTATTCTGTTCCTCTTTACTAAACTTATTGAAATCAATCTTTTTCATTTCACTTAAGTCTCCATTCCTAATCTTTTCACATAATATATCGACTGAAGACTTAGGAGGATGACTTACCTTTTCAGTCTGATCTTCCCCATCAATATCAAGTTGAGCCACATATCTTTTTCTTTTCCTTGGCTCTTCCTATACCTTCTTGACTCTCTTCTTCTTCTTTGTAGCTTCCTCTTTGGCCTTTTGTGTAGAGGTCCTTATTGTAGCTTTGGTTGTTGGCTTCTTGGATGTTGGTGTGGAAGCTTTCTTTGGTGAAGGTTGAGAAGTAGGAGGTATCTTTACCTTCCTTTTGATGACTTTGCCTTTGATGGGTGCTTCCTTAGAACTCGCATCTTTATCTTCACCTTAACCTTGTGACAATTCAAGTGGCCCTTGTTCTAGCTCATCCTAATCTTTCTCCTCATCATCTTCTTCTTCTCCTTCACTAATCTCCTCTGCTTTGCCTGTTGCACTTGTTTCTTCAACACCAAACTTCTTCTTTATTTTCTTTACTAACTTTTCCTTTTCTTTACTGTCGTGGCTGTCTTGAGTTCTGTAACAACTCTTGATTTGATAGTATCATATGTTCCAAATTCCTTTGTAGTTTTGTCCTTTTCCTCTACAAGTAATGTTGTGATGGCTACAGAAGCTTGGTCAACATCTAGCTCATATCCCAATAGTCTAAGCCATCTTGCTCTTGGAAGGACTACTTGAATGTAAGTATAATCAATGTCAACCAGAAAGCATATGTCATTTACATGCTTTTCCACCAATGAAATTGGTATCCTCATTCTTTTCTTCATTGTATTCTTGAAATTATTAAAATAGATAAACATTTGATCATCAAAGCTATCTCCCATTTGTGCAATGAAATCATTTATTTGATCAAAAATGGTTTTATTATGACTCTAGTTTACTTTTCCAAATGAAGGGAATTCCTTCATCACATAGAAGAACATACAAACTATCACTGACCCAAACTTACATTGTTCTCCTTTAGAATTTCTAATAGCTCCAAGATTTTCACTAATCTGCTGCAACATGAGCTCTGCAAGGTCATAGGTGTGATTTTTTTTTACAAGCTTATATGTCACATCCACTAGTATGCAGGGTACACTATTCAACCTACTGGATTGATAAAACTTATGTGATATGATCCTTACAGCAAATTCTAATAGGGGGTCTTTTACTATGTCAATTTTCATTCCCCTGTTATTCCATTTTGCACCTGTGTTCTTCTCTATTGTTTCCTTCTTTCCACTTCTCAATGTCTTGGGCTGATCTAGGGTTGGAAATCATGTAACCCTATGAGCCATCTTCTTGGTAATCTTGACTGGTCCTTGTTCTAGCCAGAATGATCCATCATGGATTTTGCTAAGTATTATGTGTATCCACTCAGTTTTGAATACGATTGGAAAAATTAGGGCTTTGGTTAAACCCTTCTTCTCTATGATAGAAAATTCATCTTTCAATATACCATTATCACAAATTTTATCAAAGGCATTAAAGATTTCCAAGTCTCCTATGGCTCATATTTTGTAGTTATAACACTTTCGCACATCTTGAACCATAACAACTTTTTCAAGGATGGCGGATAGGGCACCAACGGGATCATTTTTATATGCAACTTCTGGTATGGGTCTAAACTCAGGTTGCTTAACCTTGTTACTAACAAGTTGAATCTCATGAGTCTCTTTCCCTTGGGTCATATTTGAACTCGATGCCATTTTTAACTAAAGTAGGGTTTGATGATTAAAGAAAATTTCACAAATTGTAAAACTTGGCACCTAAATGAAATACCTGGTTAAATTCTTAGATCACTTGGGTAGATGTTGAATCACTGTAAATTACTGGTTGAGCGCTTGAAAATTGCTCAGTTGTGCTTCTAGTAATCGCTCTTCATTTGAATGGCTCAAAAATGAGTCAATTTTCACCTTTAAGCGACTCAAAAACCTTGCATTTAATGCATTTTTGTACCTTTACCTGTCACTTGGCTACCAAACATTTTTCAACTTGGCATTCACTCGGTAGCCATTCTTACTCGGCATCTACTAACTTTGTTAATAATTTGACCACCACTGTAGTTTCACTCAGTTTCTACTTGACTTCTTAACTCAGCATCCAAAGTAGTTTCACTCGACATCCAAAGATAGCTCGGAATCATCATTCAAATTTTTGTCTTAGCATCTTGTCTCATGCAAATTTATACTTTGCAGTGCTTCTTCATGGTTTAGGACTGATGTATGATACTTACTTATATGTATCAGCCCCGTAGGCTCATCTTGTGATTAATTGGATGAAAAATGATCACTTGACCTCGTGGGTGAAGTGACCCTTCCATTGAATGTACTTGATCCATCCTTTTTTTGCCATGTCTTCTTCATGTCTATTCTAATGTGTTCCACATCAATCTTTTCTTTTCCCTTATTTACTTCAGTCTTGGGTGCCTTGGCCTTTGTTGGACAATTCCTGCTGACATGTCCAGTTTTCAAGCAATTGAAGCAAGTAGTTTGGTTCAACCATCTTTTATAGTTTCCCTTGAAATGTGTTATTATGTGGTTCTGGGGTATATGTCCATACTCTTAACAATAGTGACAACTTTTCTTTGTATTTTAGTCCCAATTATAATGTTGTTCATAGTTGTCCCTTCGTACATGCTAATTTGGTGTCCACATAGGCTTTGATCTGCATTCAAAGGTTCTATGTCCATACTTCTTGCAATTATGGCAATGTCCATCAAATCTTTGTGTCCTTCTGACTTTAGACCTGCAGTCTTGTGTCATATGTCCTTGCATGTTGCACTTGTGATAATAACCCTTGCTTTTGGGTGTGTTTGGCTGATTGATCCTTCTACTCCTGCAAACATTAGCAGTATGCCCCTTTTTATTACAATAATGAAACGTGAGTTTAGAATCCTTACCTTTGTCACTCCTTTTCTCAACAATCTTTGATGATTCCCCAACTTTAGTGCTATTGTATCCAAGTCCTGATGTATCATGGGCTGATCTTGGGGATTTCAAAACCTGTTCAAAGTACTTGATGGCTTCACTTGACTTGTTGAGATTCTTTTCTATTTCTTTTTCTCTGTTCAATTCATTCTGTAGTTTTTCATTCTGCATCCTTAAAGTAGAGATCTCAATTTCTTTCATATTGAGTTCATGATGAAGGTTCATCATTTGGGCAAGTGTATCCATCTACATGTTTGAGATCCTTGTTAATTCAGTACATTTTTCTTCAAGTCTATTTGCAAGATTTCTTTTTTCATCTTCCATCATGACTCTATCCTCAACCGCTCTTTTCTTTTGTTTAGTAATTTGACAAAGCATCATGGCACGTGATTCATGCTCTATCTTAAGAGGTCTTATCTCTTCTGCTTGAGCTCTATTTTTCTCCATCAGTTCTGCTATTGTTGCATCAAATTCTTTGGAATCTCCTTTGGCAAATACTTTTGTGGTGTCAATCTCCTTGTAGTGAATATCATTTTCGGCTATAGCTATTTCCTTCCTTCTTTTTAAGGATTTTCTTAATTCCTCTCTAGCTTCCTCTACCTTGTGTAGAGTGAGATGCACATCTATTACCTTGTTCTCAATGATCTTCCCAAGTCTGAAGAGTTCCATCTTCAGATCTTTTCCTCCAAGTTGCTAGGCTTCTCCTTGAGAGAACTTGGCTCTAATACCAATTGTTGGAATGTCTTAATAGGAAGAGATCTTCTGAGAGGGGGGGTGAATGAGAAGTACTAGCCTTTTAACCACTTTTAAACCCTTAATAACATATAACTAAAATTAACATGCATGCATATAAACATTAAACAATCATGAGAAACAAACATGCATCACCACATAACACTTGAGATTTTGGTGACTCAAAAACCCTCCAAGAATAAGAAGGTAAAATTGGGGTGAAGATGATACCCATGAAATTAATGCAGTAATTGATTTCAACCACTTCTGATGGTTTGCCCTATTAAAGGCTACAACACACTATTAATATGTGACCCTATTAAAGGATTTCTACACCCTATTAGGAGTGTGCCTGGTTAGAGGACTTAAGAACATTCAACTTAGAATGCCACCCTATTAAAGGATTTACATAAGGCTATTAAACCTACCTAACTCAATAGGATTTCCAAATTCCTAATACAATTGTGAGAGAGTATTAGAATAATACACCTAAACTAATGCAATCTCTAATGTTGATCTCAGGCTCTTGATCTGCTCATCTATCCCTGATCTCTACTAGATCTAGTTTCTTGATTGTGTTCCTTGTTCTATTCTGATCAACTAGATGTGTAAATTTTATCATTTCCACAAAATCTTTGACACCAATGCTCTGCAATGACCTCAATAAAAGGCTCTAGTTTTCTCTTTTCTCTCCAACTCATTGTTTAATGGTGTCAGGACTCCCTTATAAATATTAGTGGATCATAATACATCCTTGGATAAAATATTCCTGCTCAAACCCTTGAAATTCACCCATTGGCTGCATGCAATTCAAATTTTCTAATTGGCTACATGAGGATCACATAGGTTGATGGGAGGATTTGATCTTATCTCCTTATCCTGTCGTGATTCATGCATATCTGTTTTACATCTTGGTTTGTATTGGCATAAACTCTTATGCTAATCCTATGTTTCTTGGCACATGAAGTAATATTGATGCTCGGCACCATCTATTCTTGATTGCTCAGCATCCACTATGTTTCTTGCGTTACTCAGCTCCTATAGAATTCTTCCATTGCTCAGCTTCTACTGATTCATGAATCACTTGGTTCCTATTAACTTTGAATTGCTCGGTGCACACTATCTTTTGATCTACTCGGTACATGTTGAATTCTGTATAGCTCGACATATACTGTAATGTGTTCTGCTTGGCATCAATTGTAGTTTTCTTGGCACTATCTATGACTCAGTACATAAAGAAATTCTAGCTCAGCTTCCATTGTGTACTTGGCATGTATAGTAAAAATGGTTAAGTGTGTTGACACTCATTTGTCAATCTTATTTATTTGATCAACAAGAGGACAAGGATTTGGAAGAGGAGGCTTCCATGGAAAATGTTTTCACTATGGAGAAGAAAGGCATAGAGAATTTGAATGTACCCAACACCAAGGAAGGATAGATAGAATAATAGAAGGTTAGGTGAAAGTTGCACATGTTGATGAAGATGCTAGATCCTCACATTCTGAATATGCTAAAAGAGGAGAAGTCCTAGTTAACAAAAGAGTCTTACTAAGTGGTGAGAATGAACCTAATCAATGAAGGAATTTATTTTGAGTAAGGTGCAAATGTGAAGATAAGTGTTGTGATGTGATCATTGATGGTGGAAGTACTGACAATCTAGTGTTAGAAATGATGGTCACTGTAGAACCAGAATCAGTATGCAAAGAACATTAACAAATGAAGTAAACATTCATAAACCAAAAACTAAATTCACATATATGCTTAGACTAAGAAAGAAAATAAGAAGTGCAAACCTCACAAGAGAAAACACTCTATGCTTTCTTGATTCTGTAGATGTGTCCTTTTGCTGTGGATGTATGCTCAAGATGCTCAAAAGCTGCTTCAATGGAGATGGGTAATGGAAAATTGGTAGCTTTGTGAGCTCTCAATTTGGCATTATAAGGGTATGGTTGGTGGCTTTGGTTCTCAAAATAGCATGGTAACTTTAGCTCAAAGATTGTTGATGAAACGGCTTGGGATGGGATTCAATTTATAGGCTAAGGGGTAGAGGGATGGAGGGCTTAGATGCAAGGATGGATGAAGGCTTAAGGAGGGCTAAGATGCACTCAAAGGGGAGCACATGGATTGTGCTTGTTTAGCACCAATGGGAAGGTGACACTTGTCACAAGGAGGATGAGTGTGAGAGGGTAGGGTTAAGGGTTGGTTAAAGTCATGATGAGTGGGGTTGAGTATGTAAGAGGGATGTAAGAGGAATGAGTGTGGAAGAGGGAAGAGTGTGGAAGATGGGTGTAAGAGTCATGAGTGGGTTTGTAAGAGTCTTTTATGTTTTGTAAGAGCACTCATGACTTAGTGGTTGGGTATTTTGAGGGGAGACTTTGTTTTGGATTAGGAAAGTCTTAAACTTGTTTAAGGAATGTGACAACATTAGGGGGTGGATTAGGCTTGGGTTTAGGATTAGATTAGGGATGTTAGAGATGTGCAAGTGGATGACATTAATGAGGGTGGGTGAGTTAGTGGCTAAGCTTGGTTAGTATGGGTGGATGGGGTGGATTAGGCTAAATGGAGGATTAGAGATAGGTTAGGGGTTTTTGAATTTGAGGATTTCATTTATCAAATAGATTTATTTAATAAATGGGGATTTTTGGAATTAGATAGAAGAATAAGATTTAATTGATAAATAATAGATTATTTGATTTATCAATTAGGACTATAGATGATTAATTAAATTAATCAACTAAGGGATGACAAAGGATTAATTAAATAGAAATTTAATTAATAATGCCTTTTTAGATAACTAAATAGGATTACTAAAATAGTGTAATCAAATTTAGGTGTCTACAGTCACCAAGTTAAAGTTGAAAAGATAGAAACACTCACATCCATACCATATGGCGTGGGTGCAAGATGACTACAAGGTTATCATCAATGAGCAATGCCTAGTGAAGTTCAAGATTGGGAGCTACCAAGATGAGGTACTATGTGATATCATACATATGGACATATGTCATATGTTGTTGGGTAGGCCCTGGTAGTTTGATAGGCATGTTGTACATGATGGGTGCACAAATTCCTACACTCTAAGGATGGAGTGAAACATAAGTTAAAGCCATTGAAGGATAAAGAAGAAAAGGTATGTAGTGCTACTAGAATATGTTTTGTTGATGGAAAAGAGTTTCTTAAAGGTATGAAATATGAGCATATGTGTTTTGCTAAAATTCCTAAAGATGGAAAAAAAAGAAGTAGAGGAGGTACCTATAGAAGTTGCAGATATGTTGGAAGAGTTCTCTAATATTGTATCAAATAATTTACCTAATGGATTGCCCCAAATAAGGAAGATCAGTCACTAGATGGATTTGGTTCTAGGAGCCAATTTTCCAAACAAGGTAGTGCACAAAATGACACCAGCAATAATTGAAGAGTTGAAGAAGCAAGTTCATGAGTTGTTGCAGAAGGGGTTGATTCAAGAGAGTTTGTGATGCAAGATCATCCAGAGGTATAAGGGAAATCCTGTGTCACCCAAAAAAAATGTACTTAGAATTAGTTTCTATTTCATGTGTTTTCATTTTTGGATACCCATTTGAGTCAAATAAAGGTTCCAACTCTCACAGTTCCACTATCAGTATTCTAAGATAGACTATTTGAGCACCTTGGGATACGTGTAAATGCCAAAAAAAAGGAGTATATAATTGAGCCATCATTTTGGTGAACTAGAAGGTGTAAATTGGTTGGATGATTGTAATTATAATTTAGAGCATTCCAGAAAAAGAATTAGATTAAAAGGCCCACAGTTTGAAAGTTATTGCAGTTTTTCAGTTTTTGGAGACCTCCTAAGAGTGCTTCAAAGTTAGGTTAGGGGCATTAAATGACCTCAAATAGGGCCAAAAATTGGGGATGAGTGAAGCTCCTCCATAGGGCTATAGATCACTTTGAGATCTTTTCGAAAATGTAAACGGTTCATCAATCGGAGCTACAGTTCAAAAGTTATGCCTCCCGAAAGTTCGGTTACCATTTTTGGATTCTTCTAATTTTGTGCCGACTTCTAATGCAACTTCTAGAGCCTTCTATTTGGTCGGTGGATGCCTACTATCACTTTCTAGAATGTATTCCTAATTCTTACCCCTCTGGAGTCTATTTAAGAATATTTTTGGCATTGTAAAACGCAGTTAGGAGTGGAGTTTGAGAGAAGGTACTAGGAGAAGAATTTATCTCTAGATTTATGCTATTGTAAGCCCATAGGGCATGTTTTGGAGTCTTTTTCTCTGCACTAAGTGTACTAGCATATTTTTATAGTTAATAAAATTTTCCCTTTCCTATTGTGTCTGTTCTGTGCTTGGGTTGTGTCCCCATCAAGTGGTATCAGAGCTGGTTTTCCTGAGTGTGTAGACAGAGTGCTGACTGTGAGGCAGTTTGCGCCAAGACTGTATGGTTGTGGGTTTGAATTAAGAAGATGCCTCCACAAAGAGAGTGTGGTGGAAGGGCTGGAGCTATTCTTCTTAAGGAGGTTAGAGCCCTCCAAAGGTAGGTACAAGCATTGCAGGAAGAGCTCTTTAGAGGAACAAATGTTAATGCAGGTGACGAAAGTGAGGATGACAATGAAGAAGAAGAAATCAGACCAGAAGGGGAATTTGATGGGGAAGTTCTAAATTAGGCAAAGGAAAGGCTTTTTAGGGCCATTACTAAGTTTGGGAAAAGACCTACAATTGATGTGGGTGTATTTTCAAGAAATTTGAAACCAAATGACTTGATCGATTGGATCAATGAACTAGAAGAGTACTTTGAGTATGAGGATATCAGGGATCAAGATAGGGTTAAGTTTGCAAAGGCCAAGCTAAAAGGTCATGCCAAAAATTGGTGGCAAGAGGTTCAATTGGAAATAAATAGAAGAAGAAATGATAAGATCACAAGGTGGGATTGCATGGTGGACAAATTGAAGAAGCGGTTCATTCTGGTTGACTATGAGCTTGATTTGTTTAAGATGCATGGGTCAAAGCAAGTAGGAAAATCAGTCCAAGAATATATAGAGGAGTTTTATCGACTTTTTATTAGAGTAGGGCATGTAGAAGCAAATAAGGAGAAGGTTTCTCATTATATCAGTGGGTTGTGACCTAGCATCCAAGAGGAATTCAGTCTGGTAAGAATGACCAGCATTGAAGAGGCATACCAGTTTTCCCTACAAGTTGAAGATAAGCTAAATAAGAGGTTTGAAGGGAGACAAAGAGGGCATGGACAAGGAGGAAGGGGTAGTGATAGGTCATCTAGAGGCCAAAATGAAACTCAAAAGAAAAATAAAGATGTGGGTACTAGCAGGAACCAGAGGAACGAGGGTTTCAACTGCTCCTGAGATCAAGACCTTGGAAATCAAAGAGGAAGAGGTAGAGGACATGGATAAGGAAGAGGAGGCTTCCATGGTACCTATTTCCATTATAATGAAGAAGGTCATCATGTCTTTGAATGTCCTCAATGACAAGGAAGGACAGATAGGAGAGCTAAGGGTCAAGCCAGGGTTGTTCATGTGGATGAGGATGCACAATCATCACATTGAGAGGATGCAGAAAGAGGAGAGACTTTAGTAAATGAAAGGGTCATAAAAAGTTGCAAGGTTGAACCGGGACAAAGGAGATGGTCTCTAAGCTGAAGCTTAAGAGAGAGAAACACCCCCAGCCCCATCGGATTGCTTGGGTGAAAGATGATCATAAGGTCCTGGTAAGTCAACAATGTTTAGTGAAATTAAAAATTGGGTGTTACCATGATGAAGTTCTATGTGATGTTATTTGAATGGATATTTTCCATCTATTTTTGGGAAGACCGTGGCAGTTTGATAGGCATGTAGTACATGATGGTCATGCAAACACATATTCTCTAACAAAGGATGGAGTTCGCCACAAACTGAAGCCCATGAAAAAGGAAGGTGAAAAGGTATGTAGCAATGCTAGGATTTGTCTTGTTGATGGAAGGAATTTTTTAGATGGCATGAAACATCAACATATGTGTTATGCTTTGATTCCTAGGAAAGATAAAGAAGGTAGTAGTGAAATACCACTTGAAGTTTCAGATTTACTAGGTGAGTTTGGAGATATTATCTCTGATAATGTTCCACAAGGATTGCCACTAGTAAGGAAAATTAGTCATCAAATAGATTTAATCCTAGGAGCTAGTTTGCCTAATAAGGCTGCTCACAGGATGACTCCTACTAAAACTGAGGAGCTAAACAGACAGGTGCAGGAGCTATTGAAGAAGGGCTTGATTCGAGAGAGCCTGAGTCCATGTGCAGTACCTACAGTACTAGCACCAAAGAAGGATGGAGAGTGGAGGATGTGTACAAACTCTTGAGCTATAAATAGGATAACCATCAAGTATCAATTTCCTTTTCCAAGAATGGATGATCTTATGGACTACGGCAGCTGTGAGAATTTTTGAATTGCTGAAGAAGAAGGTGACAGAACAACCTATGTTGGCACTTCTAGATTTTAGAAACGTGTTCCAAGTGGATTTTGATGCTAGTGGCAACGCTATTAGGGCTATGTTAAGCTAGGAAGGTAAGCCTATTGCATATTTTAGTGAAAAATTGAATGATGCAAAAATGAAGTATTTTGTTTATGATCAAGAGTTCTATGCAATAGTTCAAGCCTTAAAGAAATGGAGGCATTATTTATTGCCAAAGGAATTTGTTTTATATACTAATCACTAGGAATTATAGTACCTAAATAGCCAAGGTAAATTGAATCTGAGGCATATGAAGTGGGTAGAGCTCTTGCAGAGCTATACATTTGTGTTCAAGCATAGAAGTGGAAAATCTAATGGGGTTGCAGATGCACTAAGTAGGAGACAGTTGTTGCTTACAGTAATGCAGGTTGAAGTAGTTGGGTTTGATGAACTCAAGAATTTGTTCCCTGAGGATCCTGATTTTTCTAAAGCATGGAAAGCTTGTAAAGAGCCTATTGCTATAGACAGAACTAAGTGGTTAGACTATCTGATTCAGGATGGTATGTTATTCAAGGGCAATCAATTATGCATTCCAAGGAGTTCCATGAGGGAAAATTTGATTAAGGAGAAACATAGTGGAGGGATGGCAGGACATTTTGGTCGAGATAAGACCATTTCCATTCTCAAAGAACATTATTTTTGGCCTCATATGTCATAGGATGTGAAGAAGTTTGTACAGAGTTGTCAGATTTGTCAAGTTGCCAAGAGATTTAGTCACAATACTGGACAATATCAGCCATTGCGTAGTCCATAAAAGCCATGGAAGGACATAAGTATGGATTTTTTTCTTTGATTTCTGAGGACACAAAGGGGTTATGACTCAGTATTTGTGGTGGTTGATAGGTTCTCCAAAATGGAACATTTCATTCCATGCCACAAAACTCATGATGTTGTCCATATTGCAGACTTGTTTTTCAAAGAGGTGGTAAGACTACATGGTCTCCCAAGGAGTATAGTTTTTGACAGAGACACTGAATTTGTGGAGTATTTCTAGAGAACATTATGGAAAAAGTTAAGAACAGACTTGAATGACAGCCAAACAGAAGTGGTAAATAGAAGTCTAGGCAATTTGCTAAGATGTTTAGTTGGGGATAAACCCAAGGGATCAGATTTGATTCTACCACAAGCAAAGTTTTCTTACAATAATTCTATAAATAGGAGTACTGGTAGATCACCATTCCAAATTGTATATGGAAGTAGCCCAAGGACTGCACCAAAATTAAGGAAGATAGAGCAAGGGGAGAGGACAAGTGTTGAAGCTGAAGAATTTGCTGAACATATCAAGTGTCTACATGGGGAGGTTCAGGCACACATTACCAAGATGAATCAAGAGTATAAAGCTAGGGCTGATCAAAGGAGAAGACATAAGGAATTCCAAGTAGGGGATCTAGTCATGGTACACTTACAAAATGAAAGATTTCTAGCCAGTACTTACAACAAGCTAAAAATGAAGAAATTTGGCCCATGCAAAATTTTGAAGAAACATGACTCAGGAAATGCATATGAGGTGGAGTTGCCAGATGGTATTCACATTTCTCCTATTTTCAACATTACAGACTTAACAGAGTATCATGATGATGGTGCAGATGAGGAGCCAATGTTAGAGTCATGTCCAATTCCTACTTCTAAGAAGGAGGAGATAGAAGACATTCTAGATCATCGTGTGGGCAAGAGTACCAAAAATAGGCAGTATGAAGAGTGTTTGGTCAAGTGGAAAGGATAGACGATAGAGGACTCAACTTGGATTTCAGTAGCTAAGGTTTCCCATTTGGGATTTCCTCTACCATTCATAAAGTGATAGGGTCACTTTTCAATCTACCCTAGGTGTCTGATGTAGGAGCATCCAAAGGTATAAGGGCAATCATATGTCACCCAAAAAAATGTACTTATACTTAGTTTCTATTTCATGTGTTTTCATTTTTGGATACACATTTGGGTCAAATAAAGGTTCCAACTCTCACAGTTCCACTATCAGTGTTCTAAGATAGAGTATTTGGGCACCTTGGAATACATGTAAATGCCAAGAAATTAGGAGTATGTAATTGAGCCATCATTTTGGTGAAATATAATGTGTAAATTGGTCAAATGATTGTAATTATAATTTGGAGCATTCTAGAAAAAGAATCAGGTCAAAAGGCCCCACGGTTTGAAAGTTATTGCAGTTTTTTAGTTTTTGGAGACCTCCTAAGAGTGCTTCAAAGTCAGGTTAGGGGAATTAAATGACCTCAAATAGGGCTTAAAAATGGGGGATGAGTGAAGCTCCTTCATACAGCTATAAAGCACTTCGAGATCTTTCCAGAAATGTAAACATTTTATCAATCGGAGCTACGGTTCAAAAGTTATGCCTCCCAGAAGTTTAGTTACCATTTCTGGATTCTTCTAATTTTGCACTAACTTCTAATGCAACTTCTAGAGCCTTCTATTTGGTCAGTGGATGCCTACTAGCACTTTCTAGAATGTATTCCTAATCCTTAACCCTTCGAGGTCTATATAAGAACATTTCTAGCATTGTAAAAGGTAGTTAGGAGTGGAGTTTGAGAGAAGGTACTGGGAGAAGAATTTATCTCCAGATTTATGCTATTGTAAGCCCATAAGGCATGTTTTGGAGTCTATTTCTCTACACTAAGTGTACTAGCATATTTTTATAGTTAATAAAATTTTCCCTTTCCTGTTCTGTCCATTCTGTGCTTGGGTTGTGTCCCCATTAGTTTGAGTCCATGTGTTGTACCAATAGTGTTAACACCAAAGAAGAATGGAGAATGGAGGATGTGTACAGATTCTTGTCCTATCAACAAGATTAGCATCAAGTATATATTTCCTTTTCTAAGGATGGATGATATTATGAACTATTTGAGTGGAGCTTAGTATTTCACAAAGATAGATCTGAAGAGTGGGTACCATCACATTCGTATCAAAGAAGGTGATGAGTGGAAGACTACTTTCAAGACAAGGGAAGGACTATATGAGTGGTTAGTCATGCCTTTTGGGCTAAACAATGCACTAAGCACTTTCATGAGGCTCATGAATGAGGTACTAAAGGAGTTTCTAGGTAAGTTTATCATTGCTTACCTAGATGATATATTGATCTTTAGTAAGACACTGGAGGAGCATTTGATTCATATTCACAAGGTGTTTGAAAAGTTGAGGGAAGAAAAGTTGTTGATAAACCTGAAGAAGAGCAATTTTATAAAGGATTTGGTGTACTTGGGATTTGTAGTCTTAGGAGAATGTCTGAAAATGTACCCAGAGAAAGTGAGGGCTATCCTTGAATGGCCTACTCCAAAGAGTGTGACAAAGGTAATGTATTTTCATGGACTTGCTACATTTTACAAAATTTCATAAGAAGTTTTAGTAGTATTTTTGGACCCTTGACTGAAACAATGTGAGGAGATAGGAAAGAGTTTAAGTAGACTATAGGATCAAATAAGAGTTTCAATCTGTTGAAATGAAAAGTTACTGAGCAGTCTATTTTAGCACTTCCTATTTTTAAGAAAGTGTTTCAAGTAGACTGTGATGCTAGTGGTACTGCAATAGGAGCTATTTTCAGCCAGGAAGGTAGACCAGTTGCTTATTTTAGTGAGAATTTGAATGATGTAAAAAGAAAATATTCTATTTATGATCAAGAATTTTATGCTATAGTTCAAGCATTGAAGAAGTGGAGACACTATCTTCTACCCAAGGAGTTTGTTTTGTATACTAATCATCAAGCTTTGCAATACTTGAATAGTCAAGGAAAATTGAACCAAAGGCATTTAAAATGGGTTGATTTTTTGTAGAGTTATACATTTATTTTCAAATACAAAAATGGGAACTCTAACAAAGTTGAAGATGCTCTTAGTAGAACACAACTTTTGTTGACAGAAATGCAGATAGAGGTGGTTGGGTTCAAGAAACTTAGTGCATTATATCCAAATGATCTTGATTTTGGTGAAGTGTGAAAGATTTGTACAGAACCTATTACACTTGACAGGACAAAGTGGTTTGATTTTATGATCCAAGATAATATGTTGTTCAACGGAAGCTAGTTGTGCATTCCAAGAAGTTCAATGAGAGAAAACCTCATCAATAAGAAGCATAGTGGAGGATTGGCTAGACATTTTGGTGGAGATAAAACTATAGCTTTGGTTGCTGAAAATTATTACTAGCCATAGTTACAACAAGATGTCATGAAGTTTGTACAAAGTTGTCGAGTATGTCAGATGGTGAAAGGAGTGAAGTAGAATACAAAGTTGTATCAGAAGCCATGGGAAGATGTCAGCGTGGATTTTGTTCTTGGATTACCAAGAACACAATGTGGGCATGATTATATTTTTGTGGTGGTTGACAAGTTTTCAAAGATGGTACATTTTATTCTTTACAAGAAGACTATTGATGTTGTTCATGTAGCAGAGTTTTTTTTTAAAGAAGTCACAAGATTACATGGTCTGCTAAGGAGTATAGTTTCTGATCAAGATACTAGATTTGTTGGGTATTTCTGGCATATATTGTGGAAGAAGTTTAAGATAGATTTGAGGTTTAGTTCATCACATCTTCCATAGACTGATGGATAGACAAAAGCTATGAATCATAGTTCGATAAACTTACTGAGATGCTTAGTTAGAGATAAACCAAAAGGATGGGATATGATTTTTCCATAGGAAGAATTTCCATATAATAATTTTATCGATAGGAGTACTAGTAAATCACCATTTCAAATTATATATGGGAGTAGTCCTAGAGATGTTTTTGAATTGAGGAAGTTGGATAAGGGAGAGATAAGTAGTGCTAAAGTAGATTATTTTGTTGAACATTTGAAGAACATCCCTGAGGAGGTGAGGAAGCACATCGTAAAGATGAATACATAGTATAAGGCTAAGGTAGATGTGAAAGGGAGATATAATGAATTTCAAATTGGAGATGAAGTCATGGTTCATTTGAGAAAGGAGCATTTTCTAATAGGTACATATAATAAGCTTAAGATGAAAAATTTTGGACTGTGCAAGATAGTGAAGAGGCATGATTCTAGAAATGCGTATGAAGTGGAGTTGCATGCTGAATTAAATATTTTAGTAGTATTTAATATTTTAGTTTTGACAGAGTATTATGAAGGAGGTGATGGAGATGAAGTTGTAGAAGCATAGTGGAGTATTCCAGCAGCTAATTCAACTACCAAGGAGATTGAGGAGATACTAGACAGTCATATTGGAAAAAGTACCAGAAACAAAACTTATGAGGAATATTTGGTCAAATAGAAAGGGAGACTAGTTGAGGATTCATCATGGTTAGCAAAGGAGGAAGTCAACTATCTTGGTTTTCCTTTGAACAGCTAAGACATGATGGGGTAACTTCTCAAATTACCCAAGGTGTCTAATGCAGGAGCATCCTAGGTGTAAGGGCAATCTTGGATCACCCAAAAATATTTTATTTTTAGCCTTTTTCTTTTTTAATAAGGACTAGTAGATAGGATGGTTACTATTTATGGGAACTTGTTATTTTTAGTAATTTTGTCATACAAGCTCATAATGTTCTCATTTTCTACAAGAAGGTTCATTTTAGAGGTATAAACCTACCATAAAAATCTCATTGCTCTAGCTTAAGTATTAGAGAAATTATTGCAAATTTTTGGTGAAAAATTTTGTAGAAAAATCTTCAGGCTCACAATTGGAGGCCTTAGAGTGCCCAGATGAGGTCTGAAAACTCGATGGAAGGGCGCTAGCACAGTTCTGACCCTATAGATTAGGAGCTAGCATTTTTTAAAAGTGGTTATAATAGCCAATCAGAGCAATGATTCATGAGTTATGGCCTTTGGAATTTGGGCTACTGAAATTTTTAAAATAATTTGTCAAAGATGTATTTGGCTAACTCTATGTGTATTGTTAGGGTCTGTCAACCCTAGGTATTAAGTTTGAACATCTAGAACCTTCCTAGACGGCATAAAACTACTTATTTAAGAAAGGCCCAAACATTGTCTAGGATAGCTTTGGGTGATAGTTGGTAGTACTATCTTGTAGATTATTGTAATGAAGGCACCCATTTGATTAGCATATTGTAATTGAGAATTCTATAATACTGCATTTGCAGCGATAATAAGAAGTCCATATTTTGTTTCTCACATTTGCTATTGTTTCTTAGTTTTTGTTATGAGTTTATGGTATTAAGGGGAGCACCCTGCATCACATTTCAAATTTTGATTGAGTTAATTGGAGCTCTTGGTCTTGTGCAACATCTTCAGGCCCAAAGGCTTGTGAGAGCATTTCTTTTGATATTATGACCTAATGCTTACCAAGAGCATCTCATCACAAAAAGAATTATTAGCATGTGAAACAATCAAATTTTTTAATTGAATGGAGAAGGTATAGAATGAATGAATGAACTTACAATTCAAATGTTCTTTGGTGCAAGTCAACACCTTGTGCATGTTATATGTGATAGAGGCTCCAAGTATTATTTGAGACATCCATTTATGATGGATGAGATATAGCTTGAGCTTCCAGTGGATACATCATTGGCATGAGCACATTTCATATACCACAACTAAGATCAATAAAATTTCCTTCCATAGCACATCCCCACTCAAATGATTTATGTAGATTGGTGAGGGTTATGGAAACATACACATGATCACATGCATTCTTGCTTACACCCTCCTTCTTGCTCCAAATGGAAGATATGCCATTCTCACATTTTCCAACTCATCCCAGGCCTAAACTTCTTGGGTTTTTTTCCACAGCTCATGATTTTTTAACACACTATGGAGATTAAAAATCATTGATGAACTTGTAGGAGATTAAGAAGGGAAGAAACTTATAATGTGGAAGCCAAAAGCCAAAGAGGAAACAATAGGCCAAGGGGTAGAGTGTGTAGAATACATCATCTTCTTTATCCCACATTGGGTTGGTATTAGTTGATTTCAACTTTTAAATACACAACTATACAATATCACAATATCTTGAAAGACATAAAGGCTTTGGAGCCTCAAACTCGTGTGGGCCCCAGCTGACTATGAGGACTAAGGAGATTTTGAGTGCCTAAACACAGACCAAGATGATGATGCAGCATTGATGACTGGAGTAATTAGACCAACCAGTAGTCAACATGTGATGACATAATGACATGTGGCAGTCCAAAATTGGAGGCACAAGATGGTGACATGTGAAACATTAGACAGTTGTAACCATGTCACTAAGGAAAGACGCAAGGAGTATAACAATGCAACATGGTGACTAGTGACATCAGTAGTGATGAGGCACCCATGGACCAACTAGAAGATGACACATGGTATTGATTTAGCACTGGTTGGACTAAATTGAACAAGTCAAAAATTGACACATGGCAAAGGCTTCAAACACAACATGCTTCATGAGGTGCTGATGAGGATCAATATGATGTGTCATGTGGTTGCTATGTCATGATGACATGGCATAGTGCTAACTCATCATGCAACATGGTAACCAGTGATGTGGTAGTGACATGGCATGATGATGTGGCTACCACATGGAAAAATAGCAAAAATATGAGACAGTGACACATGGTAGGTATCAAGTAATGAAGAAAAATCTAACAAATCACACACTGACATGTGACAAGGCCAATCAACTAGGTTTGACCCAGATGGAAAATTGGAAGAAAATTCAAAACTACATAAAATAATATTTTCATATTATTTTCCCTCAAAAAATATGTGCAGGGTTAGTTTTAAAAAGAATTTTATTTATTCTATAGTTCAAACTTTGGAATATTTTAAAATTTTGAAAAATCAAGTGTAGTCTGAAGCCATAGCAGGAGCCTGATTTTCCAATTTAGATCTTCAATGTTTTTGGTAATTCCATATGGCACTATTATATATCTTCAAAATCAAGAGACAACAAACTTTCTATTTCTAGAGTTTTTTTTTGCATAGGAGGTCACTGGTAGGTATGCAAGGATTTGCCTCAAGGACCTAGTTTTTAGTTTCATTTAGTTGGGGCAATCTAGATTTGATTTCCAGTGAAATGGTGAGTTGAGTGAATGTAAAAGGTTGTAAAAAGGTAGTTATGGGTGAGGTTTTCCACCTCTGAGGTAGTTAAATCAAGGTATTATCAGCATTTTATAATGCATTTCAGATATTTTAGTAGTAGAAGGGTTTTCGTCATTGAGGGAGAGATATTTCAGGTTTTTTCAAAACAATGATGAAAACCAAATCAAATTTCATGGGTAGAAATATGAAAGAGGTTTTACAATAGTAAGGAATAGATATTCAAGTGGACACATGTCACTTTGAGATTAGATCTGGGATTCCATTCTTCTTCTATATCTTTCTTTTTCTCATCCATTATAAGGGTTGGTAGTTTTTCACTGTGAAACCAGTAGGCTCCAATCTTGAGTTTTCTTAGATTTGTGAGACCAAGGTTCTAGTTTTGATGTGTTTTTCATCATTGTGATACCACATTTCTTCAACACATTTCTCTTGTATGAATAGTAGTAGTAAAGATAATATAGCTAGTTCTGATCTACTTGGTGGTTTTATGAGTTGTTTTACATGCATGTCATGCCCAAAAATTTACAAGGCAAAACATAACCCATTTTTTTTTAAACTTAGGAATTCTGACAAAGAGCTATACATTATCAATTTGATTATCACCAATAGAGGTTAGGGGTATGCAACAGTTATGAAAGTATAAGCTATAGTGAAAAATGATCTATAGTAAAGTAATTGAACATATCAGTTGAACACTTCCCTAAAACATTTTTAATACCAACCCTTGGTACACTTTATACTCAACTATGAATTATAAAATACACTCGATAGTCAAAGTCTAACTTGCCTATTTTAGTTGAACCTTCTCTCTAGGAGATCTTAAGAAGCATACATTTATGGGATTCATTGAATTCAAAGGTTAGGTGGAAATGTGTGGATTTATCATAGTTTTAATACTTGTTACATGAGTGTACATTTACCTCATATATATCTGCATCATACTACCTAGGGTCCAATGTATATAAAAGCTCAATAAAAATTGATACTTGTACTCGTAGGGTGTCATATAATATGCTCAAGTTCATCTTATAAACCACTACAGCTTAGTTAGGATAGTTCCAAAAGGTACTCAAACCTCTAATGAAACTTACATACTAGCTTAATTAAATATATGTTAAATATCCCATAATGTCTATTCCTTATTAAATATGTAGCATTAAATTTCAAATGCATTATATATTTATTAAATAAATTGACTATGAATTATATAATGGAGTGATTAATAAAATAAAATTTTATATATTCATTTATTTAATAGAACACCAAAATAATATCATGTTCCACTACACATCCCTACTATCGATACCTTATTATCTTTCCAACCATTTACATAAACAATTTATCTATAAAAAGTTATCGCTAACAAAAGGTCATTATTAATAACTCTTAACCTCCGCTATTACTACATGGTACTCATATCAACTTAAAGTTAATTATTTATTCCAACCCCTAAATTATTAGTAATCTATGAGGATTAAAATAAAATTTTATTATTAAACTAGCTTATTACTACTAGATCAACATTCACCTATTACTAATTATACTTCCCAACATCTTCTCACTACTAACTTAACACTTAATTATTTTTTTAAAGAATACTCCAATAGAATTAATTATTTTTTTAAAGAATACTCCAATAGAATTATAACACTTACTATACCACTACTAAGTAACATGCTTTACCTCTACTCTATAACCTAAGAACTTGCTAATTTACCCATTTCCTAACACTACCCCAAATACCTCTAATTCTATCCTCTTTCTAGTGCAAATACCTCCTAGGTGGATGAACATCTTTCTTTGTCCAAAGAGAACACCTAGGAAAGTTCCCTCTAACTCATGTTAGGTGCCATTATGATTGGAGACCCAAGTAATTCGATTAGAAGGAAAATCTAATCACAAAAATTCTTGGCATAAGTTTTAAACTATTATACCTAACCCCAACTTCCAATGCAAATGTATTGCCCCATGGTGAAGGTTCCTAGGTGGGAAGCCTTGACTTATGTGAGTGGCCCATTAAAATTTCAATGCATGGCCTTTTCTAGGCATGGAATGTGGAGTTAGATTTTCTTTTAAACTTGCACTAATTGACATTTGCTAGGCACCTAGGGGAAAATGTAGGTTATATAACCAAGGCAAACAAGACCTCCTTTACTCTTAACACACACTCAAGGACACATAGCCACCTAGTGGGGCCCTCTAACCACTTTACTTCATGGAGACTTAAATTTTTTTGGTCATGAGGGATGTGATGCCTAGGTAAGAATATATAGCAAGTTGGTGTGTGAGTATCATTCTTTTATTATTGCATGGTACAAGTTTAGGATTGTCTATAGTTTCTCCTAGATATTATATATATATATATATATATATATATATTCTTTTTTCTCTTTAATATTTCCTTGAATTGGTGAGATAGTGACTTAAGTCACGTGACCTACATGAGCCCCCATTGCCATTAATTAAATAAAGTGTTTATTATGTTAAAATATGTCATTTAAGATATAAGTTTCTTTATCAACATTGATGCACTTGATTCTAGGGAATATTCCTTGATTATTTTAATATTTGTATTATAGGAAGGGATTTATTTCCCTTCCTCATATATTTTCCAGAGAGGAAAATAGCATCTTCAAGAAGTTCATATCTTAAGTCTTATATATATTCTATGTCATCTATTTATTGTTCTATTTTTATAGTTCAAGGTATTCATAATATGTTGTTGTAATGATAAATTAGGAGTTACTTATTATGGTATATATAGTCTAGAGTGATGAATTTCATTCATTATTTGAACATTAGACCCAATGCCAAAATATATACACATTCCATGACAAGATTTTATATAATACTACATGATTGCTCTTATTGATAACTTATGAAGTTTGGAACCATTAACTCAAGAACTAATGGTGCATTCTCTTGAGAAAGATTAAATTTTAATTTGCATATACAACTATTATAGAATAGAGCTAAAATGATAATAAAATTCAATGAGGATAAATCCTCCTACCATTACAGCTTTTTCATGATATTAAATCCTTTTGGCAGACCTACATAAACATGGAGGAGATCAAGAACTTTAAAATAAGACATCATATCTCTCAACAACATCACATATTCTTACAATAACTTCCAAGATGCATAGAAAGGTGGTGAATCACCATAAGAGAATTACACAAATGGGCAAAGCTTACACAACACACAAATGTTCACATTCCCTCTATTGTCAGCTGAGTATGAACAACACAATACTCTTACACAACACAAAAAGAACACATGTCAAAATAGAGTTTGTATCTCCATCATCAACTCATTTGCAATAGTATTTACTCCCTTATGCAATGAAATCTTCATGACTTCCAAGTATCCAAGAGAATCAAATAACTTGCAATTTCTAAGAAAATAAAGAACCATGGAGGCTCACCTCCCAACCTAGGCCTCAAGAAGACCACCCACCGAGCTAGGGGAAACAAGGCTCAATCGGGATACAATCAAACAATATCACAACCCAACCATCAACATGGATACAAAAATCTCACAACACATTTACAACCTCAGTCAAGGCTTTCACAATGATTCAAGAATGGAATCATAAATATTGGGTGAAGGTGGGCTCTTCAAGGAGGAGAATGCAATATCCTTATGAAACAACAAATCTTGCAATTGCAATATCCCAATAAGGCTTCTAAGAAACATGCCACAACAAGGCTATCAACACTTACTCCTCTTCACATATTCTCACTTATGCCTCCCATAAAACAATAGAAAGGCATGTGGATTCAATGGAGCCCATACTCCATGAAAACTATCCCATCTCCAAGAGAAGAATTTATCAACTCCAATGTAAAGCCCAGCTAACCCCTTCACCCCAAGGCTTCTCTTCCCTCCCAAGGGTGAGTGAAGCCTTCACACCCAATGCAACATTCAATCCACCACATCATCTCAAAGAAAAAAAAATCAAAAGCAAGTAAATCCATCATGCTCATTTACATACACAAGCAACTACAACATACACATATGCAAGACACATAAATCCTACAATAATACTCTTACAAATTTTCATCTTACAACTTTCATGAAATGAGAGAATCCATGGCATGAAGCACTAACCTCCTTTTAAGCTAATGGCTATGAAGTGGCTATGAAGTAGTGATGAAGAGCTTTCCTTCCTTGGCTTCCAAGTTTCTTTCTCCAAACCCTAAGTATCTCTACAATTAGAGAGTGGGTGAAAAACCACTAAGTTTGGCAAAAGCTCCCTAAAAGGACCCGCACTTCCCTCCCCACCTACCCCTGTCACACCTTTGTACCTTCCTACCAATGGGAACTTAACCAAGTGGTGGGATGAGGAAAGAAGTCATGTGATACTTTGATTTTCTAATTGGCTTGAAAATGACTAGTTTAGAGGGTCTCCTAAGACCCCTAGACCAACTTATGGGTATATTTAGACGCCCAACCTATACTACTACCATATGGGTGACTTATTTTCACCAACATAACACTTGCGAACCACTTTTAGGTTCTCTAAAGTTCCTATCAAATTTTAATTTGTAATCTATCATGAAAGTGACTCATCCTAACACTCTCCTAGGTGGGCTCACTAAATTTCATAATGGGATTAGGTTTAGGGTAAGTGACTTCATGCCCAAAATCATACAAGACATGTCATTTATACATAGACAACACAAGTGTCAAATGACACACACACACACACACACACACACACACACACACACACACACACACACATTGAATACTTTACACAACACGATGACATGTCACCAATTAATCATGATCTTTGAACTTATAACACCCATGCACAATCAGATTACAAAATAAACACATTACAACAAGGTTTTGAATCTTCCAAAGATTCACCTTGGCTTTACCATGTTCACATAGGTTTGAACCTTGTTTCCCCAAATAATTTCCATGGTTTGACTTTCCTGTACACTCAACTTAACCATCAGTAGCCCAATGAAAGATTATAGAAATACATATAAATAAGTACAGAATGATCCAATATCACATAATTTGCATTAGCATATACAATTAACTTTCATCTAACCATTTCCATAAAATGTTCAAAACATTGAAATATCAAAATATGTGTATCAACATTTATCTTTCTTAACATAACAAAATTACTGTTCTAACACTGTTACAATACTTGTCTATGATAACCATGAAACATTGTGGTCATATCTATTACATCCTTAAAACAAATAAATGGAACCTAGTATATGTCTTAAGTGGAGATCACTAATGTGGGAACATGAACTAGTATCTTTTCAATCCAGCTAAACATAACAACATTACTACCAATACCCATTTATTGCATTATGAGAGTGTGTGTGTTCTAGGGTTAATCCCTCTAGCCATTAAAATGTTCCAAAATTATGTTGTTATGATTTAAAATAATCTACGAATGCAACCATTTATGTTTTGTTTCTGTTATAATCTACATCCATTGTTATTTCTTATGAGAGAACATGTTAATTCACCTTTCCTAATTTAGCTAGTGCTAGTGAATCATTCTATAAATTCATTTATCCCTAGCTTGAACATATAGAGTTTCATCTTCTTGTGATCTTATCTATTCAACCTAATTAACTCATAATCATATTTATTTCATCAAGATCTATAATAGGGTACAATTGTGGGCCTCAAATTCCAAGAGCATCACGGTCATACCAAGGGTCTTCTTGATGGAAAGAAGAGATAGGGTTATCCTATAGTTACATGGTCAATCAATGGTATGCAAAAATGGTTCTCTTGTATTTTCAGTCTTTCCTGAGAATAGGTCACAAGAGTGATCTACACCCTTATTGCTTATGGGATTGTCGAGTCTTAGAAATTCATTCTTTAATTACTTGTGTTTCCTTCCTACCTACCCATTACTGTCTCAAATTGTCAGATGTAGTCTAGGGCTAGGGTTTCCATCCAAATTACATTGCTGATCCTTTAGATAAGTATAAGATTATGATACATGTCACTTACCTTTAAATATAATAACCCTCTATTAGGAAGATCACTGAGGTATCACTTGTACTCTGTCACACCTTCCTTCAAGCATTACTTGGGTGTATAGATGACTCATAAGAAGGATTCTACCATCTAATCTCATGATAGACTAGAATTCCTTAAGGTATTTATTGATATAGTGAGAACTATTCAGTCTTTGTTGAGCTTCCATTACTTTGACTTATAGTGCAAATCGAGTAGGAAGTTGATGCTCGTGCAACAGTTTTTCATTGAGTTACAAGGGTTGTTGAGTAACAACAAAGGTTTGAGCAAAATTTGGCTTGCCAGTTCCTTGGTAAATGTTGAAAAATCTTAATGTTTTATAGGTTACCCTAGCTGGTAAGTATATATAGTCATGTTTCCCATCCTAATATGATGGTGTTGCAAGAATATGTCAAGATTCATCTTGTGTGGAAAGTATATACTATAAATGAAATTGATGAACCAAGTTATATCCAGCATTACCTGTTCCCATGTGAATGATTTTTTTATAATTTTTTATTGTCTCTAATTACCCCCTTGTCTATCAAGTAGGGCTTATCTTATCGATATCACTTCCAATGGAATCCTTCATGTGTGATTACTATCACCTAACTGTGGAGTCTATAACAAGAGAGTTATGGCATAAAATATTACCCTTTATTGTATAACATATTAGTCATTGCATCACTATACTACAAAGTGAGGGGGGGGGGGGGGGGGGGGGGGGGGGGGGTTCAGTCACAATCTTTAATTATATCATTAATATCATTCTTGTTTTACCCTAATTAAGAGAATTACCTCCTGAAGGACCAAGGTCTATATTTCAGAGGGTCTTTGAGTTCCTATTAATGCCTAAACATCATTGATATGAGCTACCACCTATTCAATCCTGACCATTGGTATGGTTTTAAAAAGAAATATTTCCACATATGCCAAGATCTGGAATTGTTAAGTCCCACCACTATGGAGAAGGGGTTACATAGAGATCCTTTAAAATTTTGAACTTCCATGAGGTTGAGGGGATATCTCATTACATCTCAATCCATAGTACTTCTAAATGGTTACCATGGTTAATTACTATTATCTTCTTAGGATGTTCTATTCAGTTGTCAATTTTGTAACAATACTTGTAATGACTTGATTTCCTAGGATGCCTATCTCCTTTTGAAATATGGTATTATGATAACTTAAAAGTCTACATTCATTTGTGGACTCGTTAATGCCCAATTTTGTGTAAACTGGGCTTTGATACTAGAATGTCATGCCCTAGAATTTACAAGGAAAAACACAACCCATTTTTTTTTAACTTAGGAATTCTTACAAAGAGCTATACATTATCAATTTGATTATTACCAATAGAGGTTCGGGGTATGCAATAGTTATGAAAGTATAAGCTATAGTGACAAATGATCTATAGTAAAGTAAGTGAACATATCAGTTCAACACTTCCCTAAAACATTTTTAATACCAACCCTTGGTACACTTTATACACAAATATGAATTATAAATTACACTCGATAGTCAAAGTCTAACTCACCTATTTTAGTTGAACCTTCTCTCAAGGACATATTAAGAAGCATACATTTATGGGATTCACAAAATTCAAAGGTTAGGTGGAAATGTGTGGATTTATCAAGAACTAATAGTGCATTCTCTTGAGAAATATTAAATCTAAATTTGCATATACAACTATTATACAATAGAGCTAAAATGATAATAAAATTCAATGAGGATAAATTCTCCTACCATTATAGGTTTTTCATGATATTAAATCCTTTTGAAAAATGTACATAAACATGGAGGAGATCAAGAGCTTTAAAATAAGACATCATATCTCTAAACAACATCGCATATTCTTACAATAACTTCCAAGATGCACAAAAAGGTGGTGAATCACCATAATAGAACTACACAAATGGGCAAAGCTTACACAACACATAGATGTTCACATTCCCTCTATTGTAAGTTGAGTATGAACAACACAATACTCTTACATAACACAAAAAGAACACATGTCAAAATGGAGTTTGTATCTCCATCATCAACTCATTTACAATAGTATTTACTTCCTTATGCATTGAAATCTAAATGACTTACAACTATCCAAGAGAATCAAATAACCTACAATTTCAAAGAGAATAAAGAATCATGGAGGCTCACCTCCCAACCTAGGCCTCAAGGAGACCACCCACTGAGCTAGAGGAAACAAGGCTCAACTGGGATACAATCAAACAACATCACAACCCAAGCATCAACATGGATACAAGAATCTCACAACACATTTACAACCCCAACCAGGGTTTGCACAATGATTCATGAGTGAAATTATAAACACTGGGTGAAGGTGGGCTCTTCAAGGAGGAGAATGTCATATCCTTATGAAACAACAAATCTTGCAATTGCAATATCCCAATAAGGCTGCTAAGAAACATGCCACAACAAGGCTATCAATAACACATGCCTCAACAAGGCCATCAACACTTACTCCTCTTCATGTATTCTCACTTATGACTCCCATAGAACAATAGAAAGGCATATGGATTCAATGGAGCCCATACTCCATGAAAACTATTCCCTCTCCAAGAGAAGGATTTATCAACTCCAATGTAAAGCCCAACTAACCCCTTCACCCCAAGGCTTCTCTTCCCTCCCAAGGGTGAGTGAAGCCTTCACACCCAACACAACATTCAAGCCATCACATTATCTCAAAGAAAACAAAATCAATAGCAAGTAAATCCATCATGCTCATTTACATACACAAGCAACTACAACATACACATATGCAAGACACATAAATCCTACAATAACACTCTTACAAATTTTCATCTTGCAACTTTCATGAGATAAGAGAATCCATGGCATGAAGCACTAACCTCCTTTCAAGCTAATGGCTATGAAGTTTTTATGAAGTGGTGATGAGTAGCTTTCCTTCCTTGGCTTCCAAGTTTCTTTCTCCAAACCCTAAGTGTCTCTACAATTAGAGAGTGGGTGAACAACCATTAAGTTTGGCACAAGCTCCCTAAAAGGACCTCCACTTCCCTCCCCACCTACCCCTCTCACACCTTTGTACCTTCCTACCAATAGAAACTTAACCAAGTGGTGGGATGAGGAAATTAGTCATGTGATACTCTGATTTTCGAATTGGCTTGAAAATGACTAGTTTAGATGGTCTCATAAGTCCCCTAGACCAACTTATGGGTATATTTAGACTGCCAACCTATACTACTACCATGTGGGTGACTTATTTTCACCAAAAATAACACTTGGGAACCAATTTTTAGGTTCTCTAAAGTTCTTGTCAAATTTCAATTTGAATTCCATCATGAAGGTGACTCATCCTAACACTCTCCCAAGTGAGATAACTAAATTTCATAATGTGATTAGGTTTAGGTCAAGTGACTTCATGTCCAAAATCCTACAAGACATGTCATTTACACATAGACAACACAAATATCAAATCACACACACACACACACACACACACACACACACACACACACACACACACACATTGAATACTTTACACATCACGATGACATGTTGCCAATTAATCATGATCTTTAAACTTATAACACCCATGCACAATCACATTACAAAATAAACACATTACAATGAGGTTTTGAATCTTCCAAAGATTCACCTTGGCTTTACCATGTTCACATAGGTTTAAACCTTATTTCCTTGAATAATTTCCATGGTTCAACTTTCCTTCACACTCAACTTAACCATGAGTAGCCCAATGAAACATTATAGAAATACATATAGATAAGTGCAAAATGATCCAATATCACATAAATTGCATTAGCATATACAATTAACTTTCATCTAATCATTTGCATAAAATGTTCAAAACATTGAAATATCAAAATATGTGTATCAACATTTATCTTTCTTAACATAACAAATTTACCGTTCTAACGCTATTACAATAATTGTCTATCATAACCATGAAACACTTCAGTCATATCTATTACATCCTTAAAACAAATAAATGGAACCTAGTATTTGTCTTAAGTGGAGATCACTAATGTGGGAACATGAACTAGTATCTTTTCAATCCAGCTAAACATAACAACATTACTAGCAATACCCATTTATTACATTACGAGAGTGTGTGTGTTCTAGGGTTAATCCCTCTAGCCATTAGAATGTTCCAAAATTATGTCATCATGATTTTAAAAAATCTATGAATGCAACCATTTATGTTTTGTTGGTGGTATAATCTACATCCATTGTTATTTCTTATGAGAGAACATGTTAATTCACCTTTCCTAATTTAGCAAAAAAATTAATGAGGATTGTAAGGGATGTTTATAGAGGGGACAAAATGGAAAAGGGGGAGGATTAAATAAATCTAACCTAATCGTAAGATGGACGATCAAGATCAAGAGGCAAAAGATCAAAATTTTATATATAAAAAGATACAAGGCCAAAAGAAAAGTGTGAGTAAAAATGGAAAAGAGTCTAGAGGTATTTCTTCATATGGTGGTAGAAGGAATGAACTTGTAGTTGGTATACTAAGCATGAAGGCTTAAGGAGGTGAAGGCTTGAAGGGTGAACAAGCCATGAGATACCAAGGGAAATTAATGCCAAGTAGAATGGAGAGCTTAATGAGAGATCTATAATGTGCAAGTAAGTTGTTTTGTTATCAAATCAAGTCCTACTATTACTATCTAGAAATTGTATCAATCTGGATAAATCCTTTGGTCTAAGGTTGACCTAATAGTCATAACTAAATCCTTTAACAAGGTGACATTCTAATGGAAAATTTTAAAGTCCTCTAACAAGGCTCACTTTTAATAGGGTGGTTGAAATCCTTTAACCAAGGCCACATATAATAGTGTGTATTGTAACCTTTAACAAGGTTGGCTCCTCACAGGGCTTACTTCAGAAGAGTGAAAATTGGTAGCATGTTACTAGTGATTTTTCCCAAATTGGATTTTCATTTTAAATCCTTGTGTCAAATTGTGTGATTGAATTTGTGGTATTTCATGTTTACATTTCTTCAAAGTTTATTTGACCTAGGATAGTAATATATAAGGTTTGAGATATTGGATGATCTAATCAATGCATGCACATGTATTTGTTAAGTACTGAAAAGTTTTCTCTATAAGTTTGGACCTTGGATAACCAATACACCCCCCCCCTCCCCCCGCCTCAGTTATTCTAATTATTCCAACAATCTACATTATAAAGGATATGAATAGACATATTCATGAGTAACATGGACATACATGGGTATGTCCCATGAAGAGGTGCCTCTTCATGCCCAATCATTGATCAAGTTTCAACCCTTAACAACTAAAAATGATTTTCTTAATTTTATATATACATTTCTTCTAAGTGGAGGTACAAAACATGAATAGATTGGCATCAATGTTAGATGTTCCTTTGATGAAATTTACCATTAATCATCTTATGTCTTGGAGACTTTCTATTCAAATGATGTATCTATGTATCTTCTACTTATATATTGAGATCCTACAAGATGTATTGTATTATATTGTGTGTGTATAAAATGTGTCACATTTATATAAACCATTATACTTGAGAATACCCATGATGAAGAGCATCTCAAAAGGTAGCTTATAGCTCCCTATCTATGATGTACAAGGCTAAAGCAAGAAAATAGCAATATCATAATGGCTCTAAATTGAACCCACTTAAGAAACCCTTGCAAGGTGCACCATAGAATAGAAGATTCAAATGCAATATTGCAAGATCTAAGCTAAAGGAGATGCAAACCCTAGCTATGGTGAAAGTAAAAGTGCAAAGAAATATAATGAAGACAACAAGCTAATATATGAATTGAAATGCAAGATGGATATATGATAACCTAGCCATGATAAACAAGGTCCAAGATACAAGATGAGTAGAAACTCCAAGACACCAAGAATGCAATGAGACTCCAAGGCACCAAGACTTCAAACCAATAGGATAATGATAGCTCCAACTCCTTCACCTTCTACAAGAATGGGAGAGACCCTCCTTTTAAAGAAAAATGGATGGTTGAGATTAAGAGGCAAAAGAGACATAATCAAGGGAAGAGAATGCATCTTGAGTGATCCATGTGCACAAGCATCTCCACCAATCACAATAAATAGTTGAATTTAAAGAGGGTTTCAAATGTGTGGAGGAGAATTAAAGTTATTTTTAAAATAAAAGATTCCTCTCACACCAAAATTTGTGCATTCACGTGTAGGCAAAAATGTCTTTTATTTTATTTTTAAAATAGGAATAATTGTTTTATGTGTTCACACTTAGGAAAAGTGGGAAGTGGGACTTTTTATTCAATTGAAAGGGAGCAAGTTCTTTTAGTTAAAATAAGAGACCTAGGATAAATTGGTCAAACCATAGGTTATAATTGAATAAATAGATTTGATCAAGATAAATGATTTATGGTCTAGCATTAGAATAATTTTAAAAGAGAAAAAGGTATCTTATAATTTACTAGACCATTTTTGAGTTATTACATTTTCCCCTCTTTACTAATGTGTGATTGATTTTGGAACACATTATGTCAAAGAATGATGATGCCAAAATAAAAGAGAAAGATCTTGCCCTAGAATAGAACAAGTGGCTGAGCAAAGGGGTATGAGCAAAGCAAAATTGAGGACTGAGCAAGAAATGAGGAAACTATGCAAGATTTGAGCAGATTGATGAAGGACTAAGAAAATATCAAAGATTGAAAAAGACTGAACAAAGTAAGTCAAAGAATAAGAAAAGACTAAGAAATCCCAATCGATTTTTGACAAACTAAGAAAAATAAGAAAAATGAGAAAAATGAGAAATTGAGAAAAGATCCTACCCCAAAAGAAGAACAAGGATCAAGCAATAGACATATCTTTCCCCTCAAGATTGAAATCAAAATGATAATAGAGGAGATGCAGAAACCCAAATAGATATATTTGATCAAATCAATAAAGAATTAAGTCAAAGATAATAGATTAATTGATGAATATAAGTGACCACTAGAATGACAGAACATGCCCTAGTATAACTAAATTGACAAAGAATGATAGATCTTTAAAATCAGGTCAAACACATGAAAAAGATTAGATAATGTCTCAAAATAATAGTCAACTATGTAGAGGAAGAGACAATTTGGAAATGCCAATTTGATAGGCAAGATGAAGTTGGTTTTCAATTTTGAGCCTAAAAATGGATCCAAAACGTCAAAATCAGATAAAAGTTTCAAAAGGCTAGATAAATATGATGAAAAGATTAACTCATTTGATAACGTGATAGCAAAAAGGTGATATGAAAGATCAAGAAAGTGAAAATATATGATTGAGAAGAAAGTGAAGATGAACACAGTCAACTATAAGTCCATAAAAGATGAAGGATGTTCTCTCAATACTTAAAAAGTAAGACTACTCCTAAGAATAAACCCTAAAATGCAAGCTACATGATGCAAGGGTTGCGAAAGTAGATCCTTTTTTTAGGTATTTTCTTATGATCAATCCTTATAAGGGACATCAAAATATCGTACAATCATCACTAGGATGACCTATGAAGATAGGAATATGATTTATATCAAATAAAAATGTGGGAATCCAACATATACATCAAGATGACTATGTAATCATATTCCCTAGTTGTAATATAGTGAGATTATGGTTGCATCAAGACACAAGAAAGTTGAGATGACCATAATTATGCACTCACAAAATAGACAAGGATGAAGCCTTTGAATTGATCTGAAGTGTCCATGGGACTGAGAAAAATGCTTAAGACACCAAAGATAAAATCAAAGAGAACACTCGCAAACAAAAATCAAAGAAAAACATGCCTCATGCCTTAGCCCTCTAGTCCATGACATTCTTGAGAGACTATTAGGGAGGGAACACTTAGCAAGGAAATCATCATAGACAACACACAAAGAAAAATAATCCAACAAGTCTCAGCCAATATTTAGTTCAAATGAGTGTGTGTAGGTCACATGTCTATCTTCCTAGATGTCAAATATACCAATGAGAAGCATCACAACATCCTAGACTATATCTAAATTATCCAATAAGTGTTGAGAAACACTTCATGTTAAGGGGAGTGTTGAAAAACACTATTTGCAAGAGTTGCCAAAGAAACATCAATGCAACAAAGAGTCCCTAGATAATGCAAAACACCACCTATGCCCCCTAGACCTAGACTAGGATCAACTCCAAAACAAAAATACTAAATGGACATATGAAGTGAAATGGATTAATCTCATAGGGCAATGCAATCTGCTAATAGAAATAAGTATAAGGGTCTCAAGTAGTGCTTGTTTCTAGGTTTTCACCACTTGGCATGTTTTATTTCTTAGGACTTTTATAAAAAAATTCGGTGATACATCAAAGTGCCTATTGCTAGGTTTTCAGTACAATGATCATTTTTTTAGGATATTTTATTCTTTTTAGGATTTTTTCAGCATCATTTATGATTTTTTTTTTGGATTTTTTTTAGGATCATAAAGTATGTACATATGCTCTAAACAAAAGGTGTGGAACCTTTTGAGATGAATAATGTTGGTAAGTTCAAGCAGTTATTCTCCCTTGGGTGTAGATAACTTATACGCACCATACCCAAAAGCAATAGTAGCAATGTAAGAGCCTAACTAATTAGGTTCAAATTTTCCTTTCTAACCTCAATTCTGTTGATTCTTTAGATTCTCTCTAAGCACAAGGTCACCAACTTGAAACTCTCTAATGTAAACTTTCCTATTGTAAGTGGTGGACATACACTTCTAATAAATTCTCATATGGTCAAATGTAGCTCTAAGATACTCATCAAGCAATTCAAGCTTGTGTATTCTCATGACTCCATATTCATCATCAGTACTAAGGCCTCTCAAAGAAACTCAAAGTGATGGAATCTTAACCTCAAGAGGCAACACAGCTTCATAACCATAGACCAAAGTAAAAGTAGTACATGTAAGTGTATGAATACTAGTGCAATAGGCCCATAAAGTTGGATCAATTTGCAAGTGCCTATCTCTACTAGATTTGTTAACTATTATGTGTAATATCTTAAGAAATTTTTTATTTGAAGCCTTGGCTTGTCCATTTCCTTGTGGGTAGTAAATAGAAGACTAATGTTGTTTAATCTTGAATTTCTTCCATAGTTGTTTTAGGTCTTTATTCTTGAACTATCCTCCATTATCAATAACTATAGAAGAAGGTATTCCATAATGACATATGATATGATTCAAGATAAACAAGGAGACTTGTTTCCCATTTCCAATAGAAAGGGGAATGATCTCACCCACTTAGGGAAGTACTTGGTAGCAGTAATGATAAATTTGTGTCCACTAGAAAAATTACAATGAATTTGACCAACTAAGTCAAAAGCACATTGTTGAAAAGGCCAAAGTATAACTGATGGTATCAACTCTCTACTGGGTACATGAATCAAATTCCCATGTAGGTGACACTTCTTACAAGCTCTATCATAGTGTATTGCATCTAACTATATTGTAGGCCAATAATAACCTTCCCAAAGTAGTTTTAGAGTGACTAACAGACTATTAGAGTGAGAACCACGTATTTTCTCGTGAACTTTAGCTAACGCTCTCTCATACTCATCTTTTTATAAGCATCTAAGGATTGTACCATATAGATTTCTCCTATACAAGTCACCAGAGATAAGAGTGTAACGAGAAGCATTATGGAGGAGTTGGCATTTCTCATTATGAGAAAGTTTTCAAGCATAATGTTATAATGCAACTAAGATTAGATGCTATCATAGCAGGAAGAATCATAACCAACATTATTATAAATGACTTGGTTTTTAGGGGAATCATAAGCGGGATAGCATAGCTCTTCCACCAGGAATTCAAGTATTTATTCATGCTCTACAAACTGTAGTATAGATGCTAGTGTGGCCATATCATCTACAACCTTATTTTCTAATCTAGGAATTTGTTCAAATGACACAATAATGAAATATTATATTAATGCATCAACTAATTTCTTGTAAGGAATCAATTTTTCATCCCTTTTTTGATAGTCATCATTTATTTGATTTATCACAAGTTGGGAGTCTCTATAAATTTTCAACTTAGTGATATGCCATTCAATAGCTAATTTTAGTCCATTTTTTAGAGCAACATATTCTACTATATGTTTGTATAAGGAAAAAGCAACTTTTATGACTTAAGTATGGTATAACCATGAGGGGTAACAAATAAAACACCAATACTAGTACCAATACATGTATAGGATCCATCAAAATACATCTTCCATGTTCCATATATTGTCAATATGAATAACAGATGCATCAGCGAACTCAATCTGCATAGGAGCATTGTCTTGTAATGGAAACTGAACAAGTTAATCAGCTATAACTTGTCCTTTAATGGTGTTGTCATGAGTTTAGTCCCCCTATATTTTTAAAGCTTATAGGACTAGGGTTGATTCAATACAATATCATGTTTGTGTCTAGATTGACTTTAAGGAACTTCTCTTCTTATCTATTCCTTTTTCTACACCTAGGTGGGCATTCAAAAGAAATCTAATGCATTGGTTCATATTAGGTTATTAGGAAAGGGAGGGTAAGTTTGTGCATTTCCTAGATGAGAAGAAAGTTGTTCAAAAAACCTAGCTCTATAATCAAGTATTTCATTGAAGGCATGATACATCTAAAAGAAGATCACATGGCACTCAAAATAGATGGCAACTAAAAACATTTGGATTGAAGCTTAGGTCTAAGGTACAGATCACAGGAACATCATGAAAACTAGAGAAGTTGAATCAAATGTAGGAGAAGTAGATAAATCATTAGAAATGGTGAAAGAACTTGGTCAAAGGTGGTATGAATATCTTTGAATTCCAATTGATGGCTTATATTTAATCTATGCATCTGTAATGCAAAGTTGAAAAGCCAAATGGCTCACAGATTAAATCTAGATTGTCAAATGAAGACTAAATCAATGGATGGCATTTTAAGATGAAATTATACCAGTCCTCAAAGATTTATATTCTCAGTTGTCAGATCTTAAATATCATTGATCATTGCATGGGTACAAGGGTTAAAGATAAATCATGAGTGAATGTAGCAAAGCACCAAAAAGTCATCGATCGCATGGTCACAAGGGTTAACAATAAATCATGAGTTAATGTGGAAAACTAGTGAAAATCAATGATTGCATCATCATAAGGGGATAAAGATGATCTAAGGTTAGTGTCACAATAGAGTGAAAAGCATGTGTTCACATCTTCACAAAGGGTTAAGAGTAAACTATGGTTAAGGCTACAATGCAATGAAAAGATAAAGGTCACATCATCACTTGCAATTTAAGTTGACCTTGAGTTAGGGATATGACAGAGTGAAAATAGTCTTCTAGCCAGTTATTGCATCTTCACAGGTAATCATGCAGTTAACAGTTTGCAAGTTGTGAAGCCGTGAAGGACAAAGATTGGATAGTCACTAGTAGGTAAGGGTAACATGAAGTTAAGGTTGTGACAGTGCAAAAGACAATAGTGGTTAAGGTAAACATTTTTTGCAAGGTCACCAACAAAGAAGCATTGAATATATTTTAAGTTGAGACCTGGCAAAAGTGATAATAGTCAACCTCAAACAATCATCACAAGGTTGCACATTAGAATACATTGAAGTTGTTTCAAGTTATAAAGTCACGAATGCCAAAGATCGCATGATCATAGGTAGTTGAAGGTAACCTAAAATTAACTTTGTGATGGAGTTAAAGTATGTGTTCACATGGTTGTAGGTGGTTAAATACCATCTTAAGTCAACATGACAAAGCAGTGAAAGAAAATCATCACAACATCACACACAATTAGCTAAAATCTCAATTCAATGTTGTGAACACGCAATCATAGTTAATGTACAATTTTTGCTAAGTCACTATGGTTAGTAGAATTAAGACATGTCAAGTTGTGAGTCACAATAAATGATAATAATTGATTTCATACTCTTGTCACATTTTTGCATGGTTAAGTCATAAGCTAAAGTTCTAAGTTGTGAAGCTATCAACATCAAACCTGGTTAGTCATTACATCAAGTAAAGGCATCATATGAATGAAAGTTATGAAGAAGAGAAAATAGAAAAAGTTAAAAGGGTTTTCATGCTTTAATCATGATCATTGATAGGAGATTGATGGCAGGGATTTAAACCTATTGTGATCATTAAGATTCAAAGTATCTAGATTTGGTGTTAAGGTGACTATTACAGATCAGAGAAGAATGTGAACCATTTTGAGGGTTTCTAATCATTTATATATTCTTTCTCTGATGCATTGAATTGTAATTTGTGACTATTGGATTTTTGAGAAATTCAAGTGCTTAGTTAATGTAATTAATGAATTTATAACTAGCCAAGAAACCTAAGAGGGGGCCTACATATGTAATTTTCTAAGTTAATAGAAAGAATTGACAATTTTGTACAAATTTTCCCCCTACATTTCTAGATGTTGAGTGAGAATTGAAGAGTTAGATAGAATGAAGAATTTTTATGATTTTTGTAGTTAGGTAATGTGATGTTCTAATTCAATTTAGGACTAGCATGTCTAGGTTCATTTCATTGTCTCCTTCAACTAAGCTAACCTACATCTTAGAATAGTTTCTATGGGATTGTAGGACTGATGCATTTGAAGCAATTAATCCCTTGTTAGATTCTATTTTGGTAAAAGTTTATTAGTTAAGGTGAATTATATTTCATCTTTCATGTTCATCTCTACTCTCTCCCTAGATTGCATTTTAGTAGGACTAATCTACATTTAGATTAGAGTAGGAGTAGTATTAGATCAGCTTTAAGGTAACTTGTGATATCCATTCAATTGGGTGTTATAGGTTGCCAAAATCTATTTCTTCCTAGGGTGTTTGTAGCTACATGCATCCTAGTTTATGCTCTTCTACTCTCAGGTTAAGAGCATACCACCATCCCAATGATCTATTAAAACATGATTCATTGCATATCTTGCATATAAGGGAGGTGTAACTTATAATTTAGAGGGTCATGATATAATTTTTGGAATTATAGATGGAGTAACTGAAAAGAGGGGGAGTCATATACTACAAAAAAAATTCATAGATCCCTTAGATGTCTTAAATAACTAGTTACTGTCAATACTCGGTAATCACTTCACAAAATGTTGTAACTCGGTAGATTAATTTGTTACTAGTCTCCAAGCATTTATTATTATTAACATGCATGAAAAAGTAAATAACATGAACACAAAGGAAACCATATTTAACATGGAAACCCAATATGGGAAAAACCAGCAAGTAACTAGCTACCAATTTTCACTCTTCTAAAGTGAGCCCTGTTAGAAGCCAACCCGGTTAAAGGTTACAAAACACACTGTTAGGTGTGACCTTGTTAGAGGATTTAATCACCCTATTAAGAGTGGCCTTGCTAGAGGTCTTTAGAACAATTCAACTAAATTTTCACCTTGTTAGAGGATTTATAAAATGGTTATTAAACCAAATCTGTTAAGAGATTTGAAATCACTGCTACAATGGTTAGAAAGTAACAATGAATTGACCTAAATAAGATGCAACTAAATTTGTTGATTACAGATCTCTATTCTTCACTATTAGATCTCAATCAAATATAGCTTTGCTACTCCTCAATGATCTCTAATCATTCTTCAAAATTTTCTCTCACAATAATCAATCCTTCTTCTCATTCACATTACATCAAATTCATCACACACTTAGAATTCGCAGCTTGACCTAATATATATACCATTCATATTATCAAGTCATCTCATCCACAAGTTACATTTACCAATAAACCATACATCAGTTGGCTACATGTATTATATTGAAAAAATAAACTTTATTTCACAAATAATGAAATCCTTCATTGGCCGACCCTGCTCGGTAAGTATTGCTCCAAAAATAATTTCCTGAGTTCACCATGTCAACTTAGTTAATACTACAAAATCCTTTGGCTACCAAGTTGACTCGGTAAGAACTGAGTTTTCTTCACTGACCATGAGAGCTTGGTAAGAACTATCTTTTCCATAATTCCCTTTGATGATCAAGTGAGCTTGATAACAATTGAATTTCCTTGATTAACCTTGAAAGCTCAATAACAACTGTCTGTACAAGGTAAAGCCTGAGAACACTCAATAGACACTATAAACTTTCTTTGTTAACCTTTTGAACTCAATAAACTTTATCTTTTTCCTTCCTGACCAATTGAGCTTAGTAGAAACTGATTGATAACTATTATGACATTTGTGTAACATCAAAGACAACACACAATTAAACAATTGTACCAACAATCTCCCTCTTTGGCATTGATGGCAACACAACATGTCATAGCAGAATGAAATTTGAAAACAATATTTTCTGATAGAATGCTTCTCCTTCTTACATTTCATTCCACAAACTATAGTAATCTTCCTCTTTCATAGTAATCTCTCCTTCTTACATAAACTCTCTTCTTCTTGAAAATTTTAGAAAGATATGATAGTAAACTCTCCCTCTTTGATAGCACATGCCAAAGACAACACAACTTAAATTAAATTTAATGTACCTTAAGTATTGATTTATATGCAATGTCTTCATTACTTTGCTGCATCAACTGATAAATCTTCAATTTTGTGCCTATTGATGCATCACTAAAACTGTATTTTAGTGAGCTTCAGATAGGGGAATGACACCTAAATTACCTCTTAGGTACAAGAATGCATCCTTAGGTAAACGCTTTGTGAATATGTCAGTAGTTTGTTCCTTTGTATGGACATATTCCAATCTAATTTCCTTATCCTGCACCAATTCTCTAACAAAGTGATATTTTATAGCAATATGCTTAATTTTAGAATGCATCACTAGATTTTTGGATATGCTAATTGCACTTGTATTGTCACAAAACATAACAACAGGTTCTTTGATTTGTTCCTTCATACCTTCCAATAATTGTTTGAACCAAACAATGTTTGAGCAGTTTACTGCTACAGCAACGTATTTAGCCTCTATTGTGGACTGGGAAGTACAGTTTTGCTTTTTACTTGTCCAAGAAACCAACCTCTTTCTAAGAAACAAAGCTCCTCAACTTGTACTTTTTTTGTCATCAACTTTCCCTACCCAATTTGTATCAATAAATACTTTTAAATCCAGATTTCCTCCAAGTTTATACCATAATCCATAATCTTCAGTTCCTTTCAACTTGTATCTCGCGATCATTTTGATTGCCATCATGTGATTTTCTTTTGGTTTTTCTTGGAATCTTGCCACAATTCCTACTACAAAGAAAATGTCTAGTCTTGTATGCACTACATACTGCAACTTTCCAATCATAGATCTATACAATGTCTGATCCACTTGCTTTGGTTCATCATCTTTGGTAAGTTCCAATCTAGTACACATAGGAGTCCCAACTAATTTGCAATATTCCATACCAAACTTTTTTAGTATCTCCTTGATGTATTTAGATTGAGTGATGTAGATGTCATTCTTATTCTATTAAATTTGAAGACCAACAAAAAATTTGATCTCACCAAACATTGACATTTCAAATTCCTTGTTTATTTGTTCTAAAAATTCTTTGCAAAGATCATCATTTCCTGTGAACAAAGTATCATCTACAAATATTTCTGCCAAAACAATCTTATTATCTGGTCCTTCCTTGATATACAAGCTACTATTATCATTAGTTCTTTGAAAACCAATCTGAATAAGATAGTTATGCAATCTTTCATACCATGCTCTAGGGGCTTTTTTTAGACCATACAAAGCTTTATGCAATTTACAGACCATGTCCCATTTGTTTGGATCAAAAAAACCTTCAGGTTGTTATTTGTAAACATCTTCATCTAGTATACCATTGAGAAATGTTGACTTGACATCCATTTGATAAACTTTGAATCCCTTGTATGCAGCATATGCAAGTAAGGTTCTAACACCTTCCAATCTTGCAATAGAAGAAAAAGTCTCTCCATAATCTACACCTTCTTCTTGAGAGTATCCTTTGTATACCAGTCTAGCTTTATTCCTTGATACCTTACCATCTTCATTTAACTTGTTTCTGAATACCCACTTAGTTCCAATCACATTTTTGTCCTTAGGCCTAGGTACAAGAGTCCATGTTTTATTTTTCTCTATCTACTCTATTTCTTCATTCATAGCTTCAATCCAACTTTCATTTTCTAGCTCATCTTTGACATTTCTTGGTTCAAAATCAGCAAGTAAACAAGTGCCTTTCAACTTACTTCTTGTCATAGTTCCTTCAGATTTATCTCCAATGATCTTATCCAAAGCATGATGCCTTCTGACATACTTGGCTAATATAGGTTCGTTTCCTTTTGAACACTTTACATTTTCAACCTCTTGCATTTTAGCTTCAAGTTCTAGTTGCTTGGGCTTGGTAACTGCTGATTTGGTAGCTTTTATTTGCAACTCAGGTTCTTCCAGCTCGGTAAGTATTGGCTCGGTTTGAACTTCCTCCAACTCAGTTACTGAAGACTTAGGAGTTGAAGATTCTTGATTAATAGGTGCATTTGGTACTATATCAGGTTCAATGTAAACAAATTTCCTATAATCTTTTGGTTCTCTTCTGCTTTCATCTTCAATTCTTTCTACAAACTCATCAACTTTCACATGTGCACTTTCTATGACTTTATGAGTAGACAAATTCAAACATCTGTATGCTTTACTTTTGCAAGAATATCCTAAAAATATTCCTTCATGACCCTTTAATTCAAATTTACCTTTTCTAGATTCTTTCAAAATGTAACATTTGCTTCCAAATACTTTTAGGTAACTTAGATTTGGTTTGTAGCCATACCATAACTCATAAGGGGTTTTGAATGAGTCATTCTTCAATTGTACTCGGTTCAAGGTATGAACTATAGTACTAATAGCTTCTTTTCAGTATTTGATAGCAATGCTCTTTTCAATCATTAAGGTTCTTGCACAGTCCATGATAGATCTATTCCTTCTTTCAACTATTCCATTTTGTTCAGGGGTTCCAGGTGCTGAAACCTATCTTTTAATTCTCCTTTCAATGAAAAATTTATTGAACTCATGTGAAATGAATTCACCACCTTTGTCTGACCTTAAAATTTTCAATCTTTTACCTATTTCTTTTTCTACTCTGGCCAAGTACCATTTAAACTTTTCAAATGTTTCTAATTTTTCTCTTAGGTACATGACAGTCATCATTCTTGAGTAATCATCAACAAAAAGAATGAATAACTTTTCACGAATATAACTTTCAATTCCAATAGGTCCACATAAATCAGTATGCATAATTTCTAAAACTTCTTCAGACTAATAGTTTTTCTTTTAAAGCTAGTCTTTCCCATCTTGCCATTTTGACAATTCTTGCATAGACCAACCTCAGGTTTCTTTATGTTAGGAATGCCTCTTACTTTCCTGAATTTACTTATTTTTACCAAGTTATGAAAGTTCACATGACATAACCTCATATGCCATAACCAACTTTCTTCAACTTGAGCAATAAAACATGAACATTCACCAAGTTCAAGATAAAACAAGTTACCTTTTGTTTGAGTGCCAGATCCAATCAGCTTTCCTTTGTCATCTAGCAGTCTTACTTTTCCATGCATGAATTCCACTTTGAATCCATTATGGAGTAGTTGTGCCACACTCAACAATTTTTTTTTTATTCCTTCTACCCAATATGCATTATCGCATACAAGTTCTTTGGTTAGAGAGATTCTTCATTTTCCTTTTATGCAACAAGGTTCATTATTTCCAAATCTCACACTGCCACCATCATAAACTTTGAAATGTTCAAACTTATTTTTATCACCAACCATGTGATGAGAGAAACCACTAGCTATAATCCATGTATCATTTTTCTCATAGGAGAAATAAGAGCCATTTCCTCATCATTATTAGATTCATCCTTTATAGCAATGTAAACAATTTCATCTTCTTCTTTATCATTAGAATCATTAGAATCTTTAGCCATGAAACATGTTTTCTTACCTTTATCTATTAATGATTTGAAGTCTTTCTTTCCATTTCACTTGTGACTTTTCTTCTCATCCTTGTTCTACTTATTTGGGCACCTAGCAGAAATATGTCCAATTTCTTCACAAGAAAAATAGATTAGAGGTACCTTACCTTTGTATTTCCCTTTGCCTCTTGAATATTTCCTTGCTAGCAGAGCTTCAACCACCTCAAGATCACTATCTGAACTCTATTCTAATTCTTCATCACTATCTAACTAAGGATCCTTTGTCTTCTTACCTTTCTCCTTGAGTGAAACCTTGGCTTCAAATGTTGATTCATCGTTCTTGGTAACTAGAACATAATTGTCATAGTTATCTAGCTCAAATGTAGTCAATCTTCCAACTATGGCTTCCAAATTTATGTTGTGATTTTCTTCACATCTTCTTTCTTGAATTGTAGAAACTCTAATTGCATAAATAGGAAGTAGAGTTCTAAGAACTTTACTTATAATTGTTTCCTCCTTGATATCTCCTCCAGATGCTTTGATTACACTAACACATGCTTTAACTCTTTCAACATATTTTACAATGTTTTCATCCTCTCTCATCTTCATTTGATCAAATTTTCCTCTCAAACTTTCTGCCTTGTCTCTTCTTACATTGTCATCACCAACATAAATCTCTTTTAGCTTGTTCCATATTTCAAAAGTAGTTTTGCAATCTTTGATATCATCAAATTCTTCATAACTTAGGGTAGAAGCAATATCTATCATCATGTTGTTGTGAGTCTTCTTTTTAGCAATATCATTGACAGATAATGTACCAGTAGGTTCTGCATATTTTTAATCAAGGTACTTCAGTCCTATATCACCAATAGAAGCTAGATGAAGTCTCATCAACCCCTTCCATGCTAAGAAGTTGTTCCTGTTAAGTCTTGGAATTTCCCTATTATAAGACATCCTGACCTTTGGCTTAGATCCTTGAAATCTTCCTGCAAGCACCAAAAGCTCTGATACCAATTGTTGGAATTATAGATGGAGTAACTGAAAAGGCTGGGGGAGTCAGTTACTACAAAAACAATTCACAAATCCCTTAGATGTCTTAAATAACTAGTTACTGTTGATACTTGATAATCACTTCACAAAATGCTATAACACGGTAGATTGATTTTTTACTGGTCTCCAAGCATTTATTATTATTAATATGCATGCAAAATTAAATAGCATGAACACAAAGTACACCAAATTTAATGTGGAAACCCAATATGGGAAAAACCACCAAGTAACTAGCTACCAATTTCCACTCTTCTAAAGCGAGCCCTATTAGAAACCAACCTAGTTAAATGTTACAAAACACATTATTAGGTGTGACCCTGTTAGAGGATTTAATCACCCTATTAAGAGTGGCCTTGCTAGAGGTCTTTAGAATAATTTAACTAAATTTTCACCTTGTTAGAGGATTTACAAAATGGCTATTAAACCAACTCTGTTAAGAGATTTGAAATCACTATTGCAATGGTTAGAAAGTAACAATGAATTGACTTGAATAAGATGCAATTGAATTTGTTGATTATAGATCTCTATTCTACACTATTAGATCCTTCTCGATCAAATATAGCTTTGTTGCTCCTCAATGATCTCCGATCATCCTTCAAAATTTTCTCTCACAATAATTAGTCCTTCTTCTCATTCACATTACATCAAATTCATCACACACTTAGAATTCATAGCTTGACCTCATATATATACCATTCAGATTATCAAGTCAGCTCATCCACAAGTTACATTTACCAATAAACCATACATCAGCCTGCTACATGTATTATATTGAACAAATATACTTTATTTCATAAACAATGAAATCCTTCATTGGCCGACCCTGCTTGGTAAGTACTACTCCAAAAATAATTTCCTGAGTTCACCATCTCAACTCGATTAATACTGCAAAATCCTTTGACTGCCAAGTTGACTCGGTAAGAATTGAATTTTCTTCGCTAACCATGAGAGCTCAATAAGAATTGTCTTTGCCACAATTCCCTTTGATGATTGAGTGAGCTCGGTAACAACTGAATTTCCTTGATTAACCTTGAAAGCTCAATAACAACTATATGTACAAGGTAAAGCCTGAGAACGCTCAATAGACACTCTAAACTTTCTTTGCTAACCCTCTAAACTCGATAAACTTTGTCTTTTGCCTTGCTGATGAGCTCGGTAGACACTGACTGATAACTGATATGACATTTGTGTAACATCAAAGACAACACACAATTGAACAATCGTATCAATAATAACACATATACTGACCCATTTGTTGGTGACATCCTTATTTTTCCTCACACTATGGGTATCTAGAGTCAAGGTAAAGCCAAGTTAGCAAGACTGGCCAACTATTAACCAATAGTTTTTGGTGACTCTATTGGGGATTGGATTCTAAACCCAATGTTTGGTTTCTCCTTCTCATAAATCTATAGGTGTCTTCCTTAGGATGAAGGACTTGTTCCTTTGGTCTAAGAAGGTCTAGTGTAACTCAATGGCCATTCCAAATTCAAAGACTAGGAGAAGGTCAAGGCCTAAACCCACTCTCGAAGAACTCAATGAGACTACTGACAAGATGAAACAAGAGCTTGTATTTTTTATAAAGAAAGCATCTCACATGCTATCCAAAAGAGTATTAGTATTGAAAATGATTAGGTTTTTGCATCCCTATGGAAATATGTGTGCTCCTAATTCTATAAATTGAAATACATGCAAGAGGAGCAGTTTAGGTTGAAGCAAGCAAGGCTGAAGCTCATTCTTACTCTTGAAAAACTTTGCACTAAGAATGACAAGGTACTTCTATTAGAAATGATAGTCAACCAAGATAACTATGAGTGGGGGGGGTAAGTAAGTTAGTTATCAAATAATTAGAACATTTATCAACCTTAAACAATCTTATCCATTCAACCAAAGTACAAGATGCACATAAACAATTACATGAGATATATAAACTAGGGAAACCCTTGATCAGAGGGAAAACTCCAATGGGAATGATGCCTACAAGATTATGTACCAATATAAATATTCCTTGTTAGAGGATGGACCCTATTAGGAGTCTATTACAATATTTAGTACATATGAGTCCCTATTAGGAGAATTTGAATTCTTTCTAGAAGATTCCAACCCTATTAAGAGTTGTGCTTGTAGACACCTAAATCTGATTACACCACTTCGGTAATCCTATTTAGCTATCTCTAAAGGCATCATTAATTAAATTCTTATTTAATTAATCCTTTTCCATCCCCTAGCTGATTAATTTAATTAATCATCTATAGTCCTAATTGATAAATCAAATAACCCACTATTTATCAATTAATCCTATTCTCCTATCTAATTCCATAAATCTCCATTTATTAAAATCACTTTAATAAATAAAGCCCTCAAAACCTAATAATCCTAAAGCTATCCTAAATCCCCCCATTAGCATAATCCACCCCATCCACCCATACTAACTAAGCTTAGCCACTAACTCACCTACCCTCATCAATACCATCCACTTGCACATCTCTAACATCCCTAATCTAATCCTAACCCAAGCCTAACCCATCCCCTAATCATTTTCACAATCCTAAATGAGATTAAGACTTTCCTAAGCCAAGCCAAAGTCTATCCCCTCAAAATATCCCAACTACCAAGCCATAAGTGCTCCCACAAAGCCATAAATGACTCTTACAAGTCCATTTATTGCTCTTACAAGACATTATGAGGGTCTTTATGAGCTTTGAGCCTCCTTTGTTGACCCCTCAACCCCTCTTGCTCTAACCAATGACCCTATGACATGTGTCATTCCCTGATTGGCTATAAAGAAGCACAATCTATGTGCTCTCCTCTCATTCAATCTGAGCCCTCCATAAGCTTTCTCCTTTCCTTCCATCCTAGCCATCGATCCCTCAAGCCCTTTTCCTACTTAAGGAATCTCCTCCCAAGCCATTTTAATCACAATCCATCAAGTAAAGTTACCATGCCATTTTGAGAAGCCAAATTCATACCAATTTCACATATCCACACCAAAATCTACATAAATTCCACCACTGAAGCAAATTGAAGCTTGAGCATACATCCCAAATCCACATAATAGACACATATCCAAATCAAGTGATCATCCTCATTGAGAGAGCCTATCCATGGCTCATATTCTCATTTGAGGACCTCACTTTGTCTCTCTTGAAGTTTATATTGATTTTGTTAGTTAATACTTTGGTTTTTAAATAGATTAGTATTTGTTGCTAACATATTAATGTACACATTTTGGCTCGTGCTTTTAATTTTATTTTTATGTTTTTACCAGTTTTTCTTGGCATTCTTGTGCCTAGGTAAATCTACAGGAATGCATCCCCATGAAAGAAAACTCCAATGGGATCACAAACCTGCTTGCGGGAATGCTAACCTCGCGAGAACATTGCTTCTCTCATTTTCTTTGCAAGAATGCTATCTATTTTATAGAGTTTGGTCTTTGTCATTATCTTTTTGTTTATCTTGCATGGTTAAATCATATGGAATGAACATATATGCATAATCACAAACAAAGCACACGTCTCAATTCGGGCTTAAAATGAATAATGTTTTTATTTATTGGAATGTATGTTCACTCAAATTCAATCTTGAATGCAAAGCTAAAATGAACACCATCTTGTCGTGAAGGGCCTCTAGTTGCACATTGAAAACAATCTTGCAAACACACTTCATCTTTTGGGGCATAAAAAGAATCCACATTTTAGAAACTTTCTAAGTTATAAAAACAAATAAAGAAAACTTTGAGTGAGTTTGTTTTTGGACTCACCCTCTTTAATCACCCATCATTCTAACCATTGGTTGCAATATTGACACCATATATGGGGATGGGTCTACCTAAGAGGGTGTTAAGTGCTCCACAAAAATCAAACTCCACTGACTTGGGTTTTTATTGGTTTTTCTAGGATAGAAAATTTCTTGAATGAACATTAGTCTCGCTAACACTTCATTTGGGCATAAAAATTTGAACAAATCTTGATGTGGAGGGCCTTCGAGCGCGCATTTGAAATCGAGTTTTACACACATCTTTGTTTTAGCCTTAAAATGAACAAACACCAACTCTTGAATGCCTTAAAGGAAATAAATCGATACTTAACATGGAGGGCCTCTGGGCACATGGGATTACTTTCATGTTGACCCTAACTCTCCTTTGTGTATTGATTCTTCAATCGCATTTTCTTTTGTTCATGTATATCAATTTGGAATTGAACATTTGCATCCTAAACATGTGTGTTTGCAAGGTCTAGACTAGACAACTTAAGTGTCAGTGGAAAAGAACATCTGTCTTTTAGCCCAAGATCACCCAAGTCTTCTCTCTCCTTGTCGCCTTTGCAGGCCATCTTGAGTGCATAAGATTAGAATCCAAAATCTTGTCTTTTTAGTTTTAGGGGGCCTACTTGGGGATTTCATCACCCCTTGGGATGACCTCAACTCCAGCATTCCAACGAAGTATAAAAATTGGGAGGTGAATCCAAAGACACCTCTCTTGGGATCAAGATTTTGTCACTTGGGCTAAGCCTCAAGGAACTTTATACCCTTGAGAAGTGAAAGAGGAGAAGTGGGTTACTGCTCCTCTCGACTGTGTGACATCTTTTTGGTTTCATCTACGGATTTGGGCCTCATGTACCTTGTGTATATCGAGGACACCCCTAGCTAATCTTGTATATCCTAGAAAAAACCTTATAGGGCTATTGGTGTGTTTGATGTGTTTGCATGTTCAACATCCTCCCCATGTTTCAGAGAAAATCAAATCATTTTGCTAAAGAGATCACTTGTCTATCCTTTGAAATGGTTGTTAGCAAGTCCATTTGCAACAACCCAACCATTGGTCAATCCTTTAAACCAAATGAGAGGCATACTTAGCATAGTCACTACCTCATCCAAGATTTATCCAAGCTTCTAAGCCTTCCTCTAGTACCATCATTCCTAAGGTCTTCCATAGAGTATTTCTCTTCTCTCCATGTCTTAACTAGTAGCATCCTTCATCCCCATCCCACTCATCATTAGAGCATCATGTCACACTCTTATTATGATGAGTTTTTTCATCCTACCTATTCTCCCACCCCATCCTATTCCAATGATGATGATGATCTTGTCGACTATGACAGGTATATTGAAAGCCTTAGAGATATTCTTCCAAACATCCTCCAAAACCTAAACATTCCTCCCAACTACTCCATCCCTCCTCCAAACATACCCACTAGTACTCCATATCATGCCTTTGACAAGGGAAATCCATTATTATCCTCATCGTTACCTCCTTCCTATATTGTGCCCACATATTCCTCTTATACATCAGTCATATCTCCATCTTCCTCTACCTTCATCTCCCAGCCTCCACCATTCCAAAACAATTCTAGTAGCTACATCCCTAGTCCAAATCCACCATCCCAATCTCCTCCAAATCCTCCAACCAATCCTAGTCATACAACACATCACCTCAATCCCCTTACTCCTCCTAGTCCAATACACTTGTCTCCAAGGAATTTTACAAGGAAGCCCAAAGCAACTCCATCTCCCACCCCTATCACTCCTCTTACCTCGTCCTATCACTACCATCCCTATCGCATCCACCCCATTTATCAAACCCCTTCCATCTCCCACCTCCCATCTATCAAATCCCTCCAAATCCCATCCACATCTCCTCCTCCTAGCATTACCCAAATCCCATATAATGAACCTAATGAGTCCATCCTCCATCAAACCATCCCCATTGCAGAACCTCCTACCCATCCATCTACCTCACTTAAAGAGACCATCCATACTTCTCCTATCATACCATCCACTCCCATCCATTCCTATCATGATCTTGTCCAAAAGCATGTTGAAATATCCCCTAACACAAAAGAAGATCCTGCCATCCCATGTATTCCCCTACATGATCCACTTTTACCATCCCCTCCATATCTGAATCCCACCATCACACCTACTCCATCTCAAGATCCATTTTCATCAACCCATCCAACTCAAGATCCTATCCTTCCATCCCCTCTACTTCATGCTCATACAAATCCCATAATCCATGATGATAGATCGATAGAGGAAGGAATAACTACCATATCCGAAGCTCCAACTCCTTTAGCTAATAATGGACTCACATCTTGTGTTCCAAATAATGAACATCATATTGAAGAGAGAAATAAAAATGTGTCTGTAGATCTTGGTATCCCTACTATTCCTGCATTGTCACAAGTCCTTCCATCTCCACCCCAAAGTTCCCATCCATCTTATCCTATATCTATTTTGGGCCCTTATCCTACTTCCTTTCAACCCTCCATTTTGGGTCCATATACCCCCTATCCAAATCCCCCACCCTTTCCATCCATTTTGGGGCCTTATATACCTAATATGAATCCTTTATCCCCCCCATCTATCTTGGGACCTATACCTTCCTTGTTTCCATCTATTTTAGGCCCATATCCTTAATTCCCTCCATCCATTTTGGGCAATTATATCCATCCATATCCTATGTTCCAATCTACCCTTCCATCTCCTCAAATCCACCAGCTAGATCATCAAAGGCACTCACCCTTGAATCCCTTCCAAACTTTAAACCCTATCACTCCATCCATTACCCCTCCATCTCCTCCATGCTCTTATTCCCATCCCATGGCTAATAAAAGCATATTGGATGCCAAAATACAAAAGCATAAATCCAATCCACAAAAATCCAAGTCTCGACATGTCCCTTCTAAAATACATGTTCAAGAAGAGAAACATTTGATCCAAATCAAAGAAAAAGTCAAGAGGCCACAAAGGCCCAAGCTGCAAAAGTCAAAAATCATGTGGATACCCAAGATGCTCATAAAATAAATGCATCTCAAAGAAAAATCTCAATTGGCATCCATTCATGCTACTCAAAAAGCCTCATCCATCCATCCTTTATCCAAATCCCCATATATACATCCTTCATCACCACTCTTAGTCCATATGCTTCTTATCCTAAATTTCCCATCCTCCATCTTCCAACTCTACTTCTAGTCCTTATCTTTCTCTTCCTCCATTTTCTCCTCAACCTTGCTCAATATCATCTTTCTCACTACTTCATCACCTCTCAAGGTGTGTGCCAATGATGATCTTTCCATTTTCCTCATCCATTTACCCACAAGCCTTATGTCTTCCCATCCATTATCTACCAAACTCCCACCCACCATTCCACTTGTTCAATCCAATCATTTTCCATCCATCCTACCAACATCTATGAGTAAAAATGCATCAAAAAAGTCAAAAAAATAAAAATAAAACAAAAAAACAAAAAAATCATCCAATGGTGAAAACTTAGCAATTCAGGCGCCTTAGACAAGTACCATGATGAAAACTTGGCAAACAAGTGTCATGCATAATCACTCCATCCAAATGCTCTGTACACTTGGGGGCACGTTCCATCACCCATCATACCCATCTCATCCCACCATACCCACCACATCCTATCCATTTCACCCATCATCCTCCTTTTGATCTTGATAGAAATAAAGTCCACCACCAGATGCATGCTTTTGATCATCCTTTTGACATCCATTTTCCATCAAAGTTTGTATCCACCTATCCTTTATCTACCCATTCTTTCATCCATCCAATCCCTCCATTGGCCTCATCCACCCATCCTCCTTATCCTCTACCTCATTAACCTTTCACATCCTAGCTTCCATCTATCTCCCTCATCCTCTTGTTGACCAAATTTCAATCCTACCACCATCCCTCATAAAAAATCCTCTTGAATGGCATATTATAAATGGGGGCACTCTATTCCTTGGAGACCGTGTCATGTCCATCTTTCCATCAATCCTTATCTTTTTGCATTCCTCTACCCAACTCCCTCTATCCACTGTTCCCTTTTTCATCTATCCTTGCATCTCCCAGCATTACCTCCATCTTTCCATCACCTGGTACATCCCTTGTCATTGGTATCTAGCCCTTAGCTATCCCTCATCCTGAGCTTTCATTCGCTATCCTCTCATCCTAAGCTTTTCACCCGCTATCTTCTCATCCTAAGCTTTTTAATCCCTCTATCTTAAGCTTTTCACAAACCATCTTCTCCTTTTGAGATTTTCATCCCCTCTATCTCCTTATCCCATGATTTTCCTCTACTTCCCCATCTCAAGCTTTTCATCCACTTTCTCCTCATCCCAATCCTTTTGTCCACTATCTCTTCATCTTTATCTTTCTTGCTGCTATCCTATCATGCTGAGCTTTTTGTATAGTAATCCCTTGTACATCCTTGGATCTATCAGCTATCTATTCCTTTCCCATTGGTCCTTATATTGGTCCCATTTTATATCTCTCATCTCTTCATGTCAATTCATGCTCGATCGTAACTTGTAGTTCTCTTGGTTAAGTGCTTTAGTGAATCCTTGTACGAGATCCCTTGTCATCAAAATGTTGTCCTAAAGAGTTTTGCTTGCCTAGCTCACCCTAGTCCTTGATATTACTGATAGATCCTTGCAGGATGCATCCTTCCTCTTGTCTGATCTTGGTTCGTCAGTATCCAGTCCTACCGATCTCTTTGGCAAAAGGTTAACTTTTTTATGGATTTACATTTTCTTTCGATTTATTTTCCTTTCCAAATTTCCAGCTTGGTTCTTGAAGTATCTTTTCCAAGCAATCTCCTTGTTCCCTCCTCATGGTTTCCATGATCTTCCATATCATGGTATGCTACAAATGGGGCAATTTGAGCGTAAGGTATTGATCAGGTCTTTCATTTTTTTTTCTTTTCTTCTTGTGGGTTACCCAGTGTCAGTTCCATGTTGTTTCCTCAGGGTTTCATGTGTGCTACTGGGGCAATCCTTGTGTGTTTATTTTGAGTCAGTCCGTCAGTCCTCTAGACAGTTGGTGAAAAGGCCTTGATGTTCTTGGTACCCTTGGCAATTAACCAACAGTCCTATAGAAAATCTAGTGCTCAACTACATGGTGGTACTTCTCTTTGAAGTATCCCCCGGCTCAAAAAGCTCCAATGGATTCCCTTCATCTCCATTATCCCCCATCCATATCCAGCATCCATCTCTCCCACCCTCACTTCTGTATCAATTATCTCTCAGAATCAATCATCACTCTTAGCTTTAGGGATCCACAATCTTCATCTTAGGGATCCACCAATCCAATCAATCCACCATGCCTCATCTTTCAAGATCCACAATCCTAGTCCTTAAGATCTCCACAACCCATCTTCCATCAAACTGACTCTTTGAAATCTTGTTGCATCAGCTTTCTCTTCCCATCATCCCTCCCCTCCTCCTGGTTTCCTTTTATAGTCCTCCACTCCTTCGTCCTCCCCCCAAACTTGGATCATCTTAAGCTTACTTCCTCTTGTGCATCTACCCTCCCTTTTATCATTCTCTCGTAGTGAGAGTTTGAGCTAATTCAGCCCCTTCTCTTTGCCAATCTATGTCTCTACTCATCTCAAATTCTTATGCTTTTTAAGAAGTCATCAAGCCTCATCCTCTCTCTCTGCCGCCTTCTTGAGGGGGCATCTCGTAGTCAAGTCTCTCATCTTCTTAGCCAAGATTGGGGCAATTTTTTTGCTAAGACATCTTTCTCATGTCGTTTATATTCAAACTTCTTTGAAATAGTGTTGTCTCAACACTATGTCAAAGAGGGACAAAATGTAGACACCTAAATCTGATTACACCACTTCGATAATCCTATTTAGTTATCTCTAAAGGTATCATTAATTAAATTCTTATTTAATTAATCCTTTTCCATCCCCTAGCTGATTAATTTAATTAACCATCTATAGTCCTAATTGATAAATCAAATAAACCACTATTTGTCAATTAATCCTATTCTCCTATCTAATTCCATAAATCTCTATTTATTAAAATCACTTTAATAAATAAAGCCTTCAAAAGCTAATAATTCTAAAGCTATCCTAAATCCCCCCATTAGCTTAATCCACCCTATCCACCCATACTAACTAAGCTTAGCCACTAACTCACCCACCCTTATCAATACCATCCACTTGCACATCTCTAACATCCCTAATCTAATCCTAACCCAAGCCTAACCCATCCCCTAATCATTTGCACAATCCTAAATGAGATTAAGACTTTCTTAAGCCAAGCCAAAGTCTATCCCCTCAAAATATCCCAACCACCAAGCCATAAGTGCTCCCACAAAGCCATAAATGACTCTTACAAGCCCATTTATTGCTCTTACAAGCTATTATGAGGGTCTTTATGAGCTTTGAGCCTCCTTTGTTGACCCCTCAACCCCTCTTTCTCTAACCAATGACCCTGTGACATGTGTCACTCCTTGATTGGCTATAAAGAAGCACAATCCATGTGTCTCATTCAATCTAAGCCCTCCATAAGCTTTCTCCTTTCCTTCCATCCTAGCCATCGATCCCTCAAGCCCTTTGCCTATTTAAGGAATCTCCTCCCAAGCCATTTTAATCACAATCTATCAAGTAAAGTTACCATACCATTTTGAGAAGCCAAATTCATACCAATTTCACATATCCACACCAAAATCCACATAAATTCTACCATTGAAGCAAATTGAAGCTTGAGCATACATCCCAAATCCACATAATAGACACATCTCCAAATCAAGTGATCATCCTCATTGAGAGAGCCTATCCATGGCTCATATTCTCATTTGAGGACCTCACTTTGTCTCTCTTGAAGTTTATATTAATTTTGTTAGTTAATGCTTTGGTTTTTAAATAGATTAGTATTTATTGCTAACATATTTGTGTACACAGTACCAACCCTGTTAGGAGTTGTAGAAGACATAAGAATCCACTGTCTGAATAGCTTCTGGGGAAAGACCACTAAAGTCACTATCCAACTAATCTCTCAACTATTCCATGCAGAATAATTGTATGTATTTTAATTTAACTTATTTCATCTATCCTATTAACTAGACCAATAATTAGCAAGCCTTGTAGACTAGGTCACGGACCTCAGATCCAAGTACCCACCTTTGAATCACACAATAAAACCTCGGCAATGATTTTTCCTTTACCTTCACTCTACTCTACATATTTTTGCATTTTTCTCTTTGTGCTACTTACAATCATTCATATTTTTCCATACATGATAAAGGAAAATGCCATTCCTTTATATCGAATCCATAAAACAATTCCCTTAGTTGATTGTTACACCTTCTCAATTAATTATTATAGGACCACATTACGAACACATTACACTTAACAATAACATTAATATTCCACCTTACAACTTAAATAAATTTATGTACACGTATCATTATGATGAGTGAGCTTAGCTACATCATCTCCAAAATGTCTTCTTCACATCTTAAACTTCAACTTCTCATAATAACAATTCTGCTAAGAGATATAACAAGTTTACTAGAACATGCCTCTATAAACTCTATCTTAGAATAGTCTTCACCAAAACTTGCATAACTTCTTCCAGACTTAATATCTTATGCTTTCAAGGTTAGCTGCATATACTTGACACTTAGTAGTATCTCCCTTTAACATCACTACTAAAAGTATTCAACAATCTATGTGCACCAATTTGATCTTTCTATTGTTCTTTTGACAAATACCACAAAAAAACTACTATGTTGACATCAATGAAAAACACAATCATAAATGTAACATATCATCATGATAATGATCTAATCATGTTTCTACAATACTCCCTCATAGGAATATCATCAACATTCATGCTTCCAACAATCTTTCCTTTTGGCATTGATGGCAACATAGATGAAAAACATCTAGTTCCAAGAATACCAACTGCAAAAGACTATTAACCTTTCTTTCCAAATCCTCTTTATCATTATTTCTCCCATGTTGTACGTTTCCTACTATACTTCTTTCCAACTAATTTTTTTAACATGCTATACTTGTTTTCCATGCCTTTCGAACTATTTTTCCATGCACTATTTTTCATGTTAACCTTCTTCCCCATTGACATCAATGTCTAAGGTTTTAGTAACCATCAAACTCAGAAATATTTTTTTCTAACTAGCTCAAGTGTCCAAAGATGCTATTCAAAAACAACATCCAAAAAGAGTCCTAGATGACTTTTCCATCACAAATACTCCCCCATATAGGAAGCATCAACATTCAGTCTAGACAAATAATAGTGCTTTATTACATGAGACTAATGCACTCTTGCATCATCTACTCTGATGTAGGAAGGGGCATAACCCCTAGCATACCTCACAAATACTCAAAAGTCTCTTTAGGAAGAGGCTTAGTGAGAATATTTGCAATCTACTCTTTCATTCTTACATACTTCAATCTAATTTCCTTTTCTGCAACTTTTTCTCTCAACATGTGATACTTGATAGAAATGTGGTTAGTCTTAGAATGCAACACTAGATTCTTAGACATATTTACTATATTTGTGTTATCACAATGTATGACAATAGGTTCACTGAATTCTATCCTTATATCCCTCTACATTTGTTTCATCCAAACAACTTGACTACAATTGTTTGTTGTTGCATCATATTCTGCATCTGTTGTACTCTGTGAGGTACAATCCTACTTCTTGCTTAGCCAAGAAAATAATCTTCCTCCAAGAAAGAAGGATCCAATACTGGTGCTCTTTCTGTCATCCATATTGCCTACACAATTAGCATCAATATAAGCATATAGAGTGAAATCATTAGACCTATCATACCATAATCCAAACTCTTGTGTTCCTTTACGTATATAAATATCCTTTTGACTATTACATAATGTGCTTCTTTGGGATCATCTTGGAATCTTGCAACAATTCCAACTACATTTGCTAGATCTGACCTTATGTGAGTCAGATATTGCAATCCTCCAATCATAGATCTTTACTTATTTTTCTCAACTGTAGGTGTGTCATCCTTTGTAGATAACTTGTGTCCAGTTACCATAGGTGTTCCAAGGGGTTTACATGTTTCCAAACCAAACCTTTTTAGTAAATATTTCAAAATAAAGATTCCTTCTTTATCCTATACAATTTGTAATCCTATAAAATGTTTCATTTCTCCTATCATGCTCATTTCAAATTCCTTCTTCATTTCTTCTACAAACTTGTCACTTTCATCATCATTTCCTCCAAATATGATATCATCAACAAATATTACCAAGATCATCAATTTCTTTCCAATAGAGATTACTATCTATCATACCTTTTCTATATCCAATCTTTGTCAAATGCATGTCTAACTTTTCATACCAAGTTTTGGGCACTTGCTTCAAGCCATACAATGATTTCTTTAGTTTCCATACTATGTCCTTGTCATTTTTCAAAGGACAACCTTCAGGTTGTTCTATGTATACCTATTCTTCAAGTTCTCCATTTATAAATGTTGACTTGACATCTATTTGATATGCTTTGAATTTTTTATATGTTGCATATGCTAAGAATGACCTTACTACTTCTATTCTTGCCACAAGAACCTAGGTCTCATCATAGTCTATTCCTTCTTACTATGAGTAACCTTTACATACCAAACTTGCTTTATTCCTTACAACTTCACCTTTTTCATTCATTTTGTTTCTAAATACCCTTTTTTTTTCTATCACATTCTTGTCTACTAGTCTGGGGACCCTTCCCAAGTCTCATTCTTTACTATCTAATCCAATTCCTCTTTCATAGCCAATTTCCAATAGTTATCTTTGCATGCTTCATCTGCATTCCTTGGTTCAACTTGAGATATCAAACATGTTTTTTTATTGATTCTACTTCTTGTCATCACACCTTTATCTCTACTGCCAATGATCTTCTTAGGTGGATGATTCTTTGTCATATTCTTACCTAAAGTAGGAGTTGTTATCTCAACTCTTGCCTCTTCTAAAATTTTTGAGCTTTGTTCCTACCTTGGTTCTCCTTCATTTTGCAAATCATTATTAGTCTCAAGGAATACTTCATCATTCCTTGGTTTAGTAACAACATCATCATCTAAATTGTAATCAACTCTTACATTTGCACTTTCCATAATAGTCTTCGTTCTCAAATTATAACATCTATAAGCTTTGTTTTTCAATGAATAACCAAGAAACATACATTCATCAGTTCTAGCATCAAACTTACCAATATCATGATCTCTTTTAATACCAAACTTACTACCAAAAAATTTAAAATACTTAACTATAGGTGACTGACCAAAATATAATTCATAAAGGGGTCTTGTTTGTATTTTTCTTGACTTGCACTTTGTTCATAGTGTAGACTATTGTATTCATAGCTTCTCTCCAAAACATCTTGGATACATCATTCTTAGCTAACATAGCTCTTGTTGCTTCTATCACTAACTTATTTCTTCTTTTTGTTATACCATTTTGTTTAGGGGTTCTCAGAGCTGATAACTATCTTTTGATTCCATTAGCTTCACAAAAGATTTTAAACTCATTTGAAGTAAACTCTCCTCCTCTATCTAATCTTAAACATTTAATCTTCATACCTAATTTTCAACTCTATCCTTGAATATCTTGAACTTATCAAATGCCTCATATTTTTCTTTAAGAAATACAACCCACATCATTCTAAAAAAGTCATCAACTAAAATCATGAAATACCTTTCACCATAGAATCTATTAGTCTTCATAGGACCATTGAGATCTATATGTAAAATCTCCAATTTTTCTATAGTAGTAAACTTATTTTTGGGAAAACAAGTTATGTTATTCTTTGCCAATATAGACTCCTTGCAAATTGTCTTAGTAGGCTTTACAATCTTAGGAAAATCTCTAACTACAAACATACTACTAGTCTTCACAATACTCTCAAAGTTTATATGACAAAATCTCTTATACCATAACCAACTATCATCTACCTTTGTAACCAAACATGTCATTTTAGTAGGATTTAGCTGAAATACATTACCTCTAGATCTTGTTCTTGTTCCAATTACCTTTCCATCTTTGTCTCTGATCATGCATGTCTTTTCTGTGAACTACAACTAATAACCTTTATCCACGAGTTTTCCAACACTAAAAATATTCTGCTTCAAAGCATCAAAAAAATATACATTCTCGATGTTAGTCTTACCATCAAGAGTTATAGATCTAATACCTTTAACTTGGCATGTTGGATTAATACCTCCATCTTAACTTTTGAAGTTAACAAATTTGTTCATATCACCAGTCATATGATGTAAACAACCACTATCAATTATCTAATCAGCTTTCTTTTCAACCTATGATACCAAAGCTACTTTCTCTGGACTTTCTTCTTCAATAGCTACAATCCAATTTCATCATCACTAGCACTTATTGCTTGTTCATCAAAATCATCTTGTTTATTTGCATACAAACATTCCCTAACCTCTATACTTTTTCTCACTTTTAGGACATGTAGATGCATAATGACCAAATTCATTACAAGTCCAACATTTAAAGATTTTCTTACCATACTTTTCTCTTCTTACCAAAAGGGCTACTCCTTCAATCTTTATGTCCTCATAAAATATGTTGCTTCTAGCAAAGTCTCCTCTAGCACTTGTGCTCCTTGATAAACTAGATTGAATATTTAAGGCAATAAAAGTTGTTTCTATTATGGTCAATTCTTTGAACTGTCTAAGCTCATTCTCAACTACTTCAAATCTTCTAAGTAATGTTTCCTTTATGAAATCTTTGGTACAAGAGATCAAGAACTATATCATTTGAACTACTAACTTAAATGGTGGTGTTAAGCTCTTTAATATCTTCCATATTACCTCATCATCTTCTTTGGTGACCCCTTGAGATCCAATACCTGCAATAATTTCTAATATCCTTCTTACATATGTCCTTATAGATTCATCTTCCATCATTTTAGCATCTTGAAATGCACAAATCCAACTTTGTAGCCTCAATTTCTTAGAATTTTCATCACCTTCAAAACTATTTTCCAAAGCTTTCCAAATCAAATGAGAAGTAATATGTGACTTTACCTAATTATATTCAATTTTTGAAGTGCAAATGATAGTTCTTCTCTAGCTCTCATGTCACACATAAAAAGATCTCTTTCTTCCTCAGTACAATTTTCCAAATCATTTTCAGCAATGACTATCTTTTCTAATTTTGTCAAAATCCAATATCCTGGATTCATAAACAACATATGTGTCTTCATCTTTTCCTTCTAGCTGTCATAATTTATTCCATAAAACTTCAGACTATCTTTCCTAAACATGTTCGCCATGGATCACCCAAAGTTGTTAAACTTTATCTTCAAGGACCTAATGCTTTGGTACTAGTTGTTAGAAACAATAGTCCACCAAGATAACTGGGGGGCAGGGAGGTTGAATCAAATATCCAATAATTAAAACATTTATCAACCTTAAACAATCTTATTCATTTAACCAAAGTAAATAGCAACCATAACAAGATGCACATAGGCAATTACACTAGATATGTTAACTAGGGAAACCCTTGATTGGAGTGAAAACCTCGGTGGGAATGATGCCCATAAGATGATGTACTAATATAAATATTCCTTATTAGAGGATGGACCCTATTAGGGGTCTATTACAATATTTAGTACATATGAATCCTTGTTAGGAGACTTTGAATCCTTGTTAGAAGATTCTAACCCTATTAGGAGTTGTAGAAGACAAAAGGACCCACTATCCAAATAGCTTCTGGGGAAAGATCACCAAATTCACTATCCAACTGATCTCTCAACTATTCTTTGCAAAATAATTGTATGTATTATACTTTAACTTCATTCCTCTATCCTGTCAACCAAACCAATCACTATCAGACCTTGTAGACCAGGTCACAAACCTCAAATCCAAGTATCAAACTTCAAATCACACAATAAAACCTTAGTAATGAAGTTTCATTCACCTTCACTCTATTTAGCTTAACTTCCCATTATTCTCTTTATGTTGCTTACAATCACTTTATCCATCTCATACATGATAAAGGAAATGTCCTTCCTTTATATTGATTCCATAAAAATTTCCCTGAGTCAACTATTACACCTTCTCAATTAATTATTATAGGACCATATTAAGAACATGTTACACTTAAGAATAACATTAATCTTCGACCTTACAACTTAAATAAATTTTTGTACACATATCATTATGATGAGTGAGCTTATCTACGTCATCTCCAGAATGTCTTCTTCACATATTTAACTTTGGCTTCTTAGAATAACAAATCTGCTAAGAGATATAACAAGTTTACCATAACATGCCTCTGTAAACTCTATCTCAAAATAGTCTTCACCAAAACTTGTATAACTTTTTCCGAACTTAATATCTTATGCCTTTAAGGTTAGTTGTATATAGTAGACACTTAGTAGTATCTCTTTTTAACCTCACTACTGAAATTACTCAATGATCTCTCCATACGACCTTGATCTTTCTGTTGTTCTTCTATCAAATACCACAAAAAATTGCTATGTTGACATCAATGACAAACACAATCATGAACGTAACATATCATCATGGTAATGATGTAATCATGTTTCTACAAAAATCCCCCATAGGAATATCATTAGCATTCATCCTTCCAATAGCTTCATGAGCTTTTTGACCAATATAGAGAGAGCATGTCGTATGTAGCTCAAGAAAGCATTAGCATAAAAGATGATGATATGTAAAAGATGTTTTGGAATCACATATGTACCCATTTCCAAAGACACAAATACCTATAAGAAAGTGAAAGAAGGAAGTTGAAATAGGTACAGATAGTTGAATATAAAAAATCCTTCGCAAGGTCAACGAACTTTATTCCTTATGGTTTTCAAATGTTTAAAGAGTAGATGAATATTCCTAATGTGAACACCAAGGAGGCCAAGGTTTGAGCCTACTCTTGAAGAACTCCATACAACTAAGGAGAAGGTCTTTCAGAAGATCTTGTTGAATCTTGCAAAGAGCCTCAACAAATGAGATGAACCAAAAGTAATAAGATATGTGACCATGTCTACAATCAATTACACAAGTTGAAGGAGCATCAAAAGGACAAAATAAAGGAGCTAAAGCTAAAGATAACATCTACACCTGATTATGAAGCTCCCATGTTAATGTCACCTAATTATAGTTATCATATTATTGCAATCTTTGGTAGACAAGAGGTTATTCCAAATGTTACAGATCAAGGAGACAATACTCTATTAGAGTCCTCTGAAGAATAATCTTGTGATGATCATCTGCCTACACTAGAAAATTCCACTTGTGATCTGCCAATAGCTACACTTCTGACTCCAATTGAAAAAAGAAGAAATGTAGTTCATCCTGAAGAATAGTTGTATTAGCATGAGGAGGAACTTCATGAACCCACTGGTAAGACTCTTATCCTTGATAAATATGTGATTGAAGAAAACAGTCTTGAGATCAACTGCCAAGAATTAGTTCCATTGGTAGATGCAACATTTTCTTATAGTGAGGAAGAGGAGATTGTCTATGAATTCTTATCACCCCTCCAAGTGGATGAACCCTCTTAAGATGAATCAGCTATGGAACCAAAACTTGAAGAAAGATCATTGGCTTGTGAGTCTCCTTTTGTGCATTCAAATTGTGTAAGAAATAATGATACACTGAAAGAGAGGACGAATGAAATTGACTTGGTTTTTCAAAGCAATAAGGTGATTAACCATCAACTAGTGGACTCCATGGTGAAGGTGACATCTTCCTATTCTTAGGCTCATGAGGAAAGTATATACCACTACAAAAATGAGCTCACTTTCTTATAAGAAGTGTATGTCTTTCCTCCCCTCCTTGACATAATAGAAGATCATCAGGAGAATAACATGAAAAATACAAAGGGGGATAATGAAGTAATCTACAACAGGCATGGTTTTTTGGACTCAAATGGATATATGGCTAGCTAGTTCTTGTCATCAAAGAATCATGTGGAGTTTCCATGTTGTTGTTTTTGCTACAAGTAGGGATCCTTCTTAAAAAGTAGAATCAATTATGGAGGAAGGGATCCTACTTCAATCAATTAGTAAGTAGATTCCTTGAGTATCTTTTGTTGCTAGTTTCATAAGGTGAGATTCATCTCACCTCTATAAATATGATAGGTTAGGTGTGTGATTAGTTTAGTTGTTCTTCTTTCCTTATTTTTTGGCTTTTTGTGTGTTTGCTTTTCTTTTGTTTTGGTTGCCTGCTTCCCCATCATCCAAATGCGTATCTCCCTATTCTATTTAGGACTCTACAACCTAATGGGATAAGGCATTAATATTTTCTATTTGGTGTTTTCTATAATAAATAAAGTAGGCAGCCTATTTCTTTGTATCTTTTTGTCGAGGTTTTTGTGAAACTAGAGATTGCTAGGTTCCTGCCTAGGCACTAACATGCCTAGTTCCCCAGTCAGAGTCAGCTATTACCATGATTTCAAACCACCTATGTTTTTCAAGCTTCTAAAACTAGGGTTGAATCAATACAATATCATGTCTATGTCTAGATTACCTTTAAGAAACTTCTCTTCTCATCTATTCCATTTTGTACACCTGGGTGGGCATTCAAAAGAAATCTAATGCATTGGTTCATAGTAGGTGATTAAAGGGAGGGTAAGTTTATGAATTTCCTAGATGAGAAGAAAGTTGTTCAGAAAACCTAACTCTATGATCAATTATTTCATTAATGGCATGATACATCTGAAAGAAGATCACATTGCATTCAGAATAGATGGCGACTAAAAACATTTGGATCGAAACTCAAGTCCAAGGTGAAGATTACAAGAACATCATGAAAGCTAGAGAAGTCAAATCAAATGTAGGAGAAGTAGATAAATCATCAAAAATGGTGAAAGAACCTGGTCAAAGATGGTATGACTCTCTTTGAAATCTAATCAATGGCTTATATTTCATCTATGCATCTACATTGCAAAGTTGACAAGTCAAATGGCTTAGTGATTAAATCCAAATCGTCAAATGAAGACTAGACCAACATATGGAATTTTAAGATGAAATTATAATGGTCCTCAAAGATGTATCTTCTTAGTCATTAAATCTTAAAGATCAATGATCGTTGCATGGTTGCAAGGGTTAAAGATAAATCATGAGTGAATGTAGCGAAGCAGCAAAAAGTCATTGATCTCATGATTGCAAGGGTTAAAGATAAATCATGAGTTAATGTGGCAAAATAGAAAAAACCAAAGCTTGCATCATCATAGGGGGTTAAAGATGACTTGAGATTAGTGTCACGATAGAGAGAAGACCATGTGTTCGCATCTTCATAATGGATAAAGAGTAACCTATGGTTAAGGTTATGATGCAGTGAAAAGCTAAAGGTTGCATCATCACTGGTACTTTTAATTGACCATGAGTTAGGGCTGCGATAGAGTGAAAATAGTCTTCTAGCCAGTGATCGCATCTTCGCACCTAATCACGCAGTTAATAGTTTGCAAGTTACAAAACTGCGAAGGCCAAAGATTGTGTGGTCGTTGGTAGTTGAGGATAACGTGAAGTTAAGGTTGTGACAATGCAAAAGATGACAACGGTTAAGGTAAACACTTTTTGCAAGATCACCAACTAAGAAGCATTCAATACATTTTAAGTTATAACCTGGGGAAAGTGATAATAGTCAAACTCAAATGGTTATTGCAAGGTCATAGGTTAGAATACATTAAAGTTGTTTTGAGTTGTGAAGCTACAAATGCCAAAGATCACATGGTCACATGTAGTTGAAGGTAATCTAAGGTTAATTTCATGATAGAGTGAACGTATGTGTCTGTATGGTCATAAGTGGTTAAATGCAACCTTGAGTCAACACAAAGAAGCATTGAAAGCCAATCTTCATAGCATTGCACGCAATCAGCTAAACTCTCAATTCAATGTTGCAAATGTGCAATCACAGTTAAGGTGCAATTATTGCTAAGTAGCTACGATTAGTAGAATGGAGGCATGCCAAGTTGCAAAGTCACGATAAATGATAATAGTCAATTTCATATGGTTATTGCATCATGACATGGTTAAGTCATAAGCAGAAGTTCTGAGTTGTGAAGCTATGAACAGAAAACTAGGTTAGTCATCACATCGAATGAAGGCATTGTATGAATGAAAGTTGCGAAGAAGAAAAAAGAGAAAATGTAAAAAGGGTTTCCATGCTTTAATCATGATTGTTGATAGGAGATAGACAGTAGAGATTTAAACCTGGTGTGATTTTTGAGATTCAAATTATATGGATTTGTCACCAAGGTGACTACTACAGATCAGAGAAGAATGTGAACCATTTTGAGGGTTTCTAATAAATTCTATTTTCTTTCTCTGATGCATTGAATTGTAATTGGTGATTGTTGGATTTCTAAGTGATTCAAATGCTTTGTTAATGTAACTAATGAATCTATAACTGGCCAAGAACCCTAAGAGGGGGGCTATATGTGTAATTTTCCAAGTTAATAGAAAGAATCAGCAATTTTGTCCAACTTTCCCCTTACATTTCTAGACATTGAGTGACAATCAAAGAGTTAAATGGAATGAAGGATTTGTATGATGTTTGCAGTTAGGTAATGTGATGTTCTTATTCCATTTAGGACTAACATGCCTAGCTTCATTTCATTTTCTCCTTTAGTTGAGCTAACCTGCATCTTAGAATAGTTTCTATGGGATTGTAGGACTAGTGCATTTGGAGCTATTAATTCCTTGTCATATTCTATTTTGGTAAAGGGTTATTAGTTAAGGAAAATTCCACTTCATCTTTCATGTGCATCTTTGCTCTCTCCTAGATTGCATTTTAATAGGACTAATCTGCATTTAGATTAGAGTACGAGAAGTATTAGAATGGCTTTAAGGTAACTTATGATATCCACTCCACTGGGTGTTATAGGTTGCCCAAATCTATTTCTACCTAGGTTGTTTGTAGCTATGAGCATCCTAATTTATCTTCTTCTACTCTTAGGTTAAGAGCATACCTCCATCCCAATGATCTATTAAAACATAATTCATTGCATATCTTGCATATAAGAGAGTTTTACCTTATAATTCAAAGGCCATTCATATATAACACATACAATGACCCATTTTTTGGTGACATCCTTTTATTTCCTCACATTCTAGGCATTTAGAGTCAAGGTAAAGCGAAGTTAGCAAGAGGGACAAACTATTAACCAAAAAATGGCTTTACATTTGACATACTAAATGTCAAATTCTGAAAGAATCATCATCTATTTAGCAAATTGCCCAGTAAGTGTAGCTTTACTTACTAGATATTTAAGAGGGTCATATTTTCCAATAAGATATATCATATGAGAAAGCATGTAGTGTCTAAGTTTTAGAGACACAAATACCATAGCATGACAAGCCTTTTGATGTTACTATAACTTACTTCATAGGCCACCAAGGTACAACTAATGCAGTATATAGCACATTCCTTTCCATATTCATCACTTTGTGCTAGTAATGCTCCTAAGGAAGATCTATAGCTGATATGTATAAAATCAAAGGTTTCCCTAGTATAGGAAGCATCAATTCTAGAGGTTTAGCCAAGTATTCTTTGATTTGATTTATGTTCTTCTAAAATGCTTCATTCTAAAAAGATGTGGATCCTTTGTGTAAGTTTTTGTTGAATGGTTGTGTCCTATTAGCTAACTATGATATAAATCTTGTAATAGATTGAAGATGTCTTTGAAGACTTCTTATTTGGATGATGTTTTTAGGAGAAGGAATTTCCATAATAGCTTGCACCTTTTCTAGATCAACTTCTAAATCTTTTGTATATATAATGCAACCTAGCAATTTTCCAGACATAACACCAAAAGCACACTTCTTGGGATTTAACCAAAGTTGAAATTGTTCCATACAGTTCAATATCACACTCAAGTCATCAAGGTACCTTTCTCTTTTTTTATATTTATCTAAGGCATCATCAATATAATCTTCCATATTTTTACGCATAATGTCATGAAAAATATTAGTAATGGCTCTTTGGTGAGTGTCTTGTGTGTTCTTTAATCGAAATGGCATGACATTCCAACATAAAGTACCCCATGCACATGTAAAATTCATTTTCTCTTGATCCTCAAGGGAAATTTTAATTTGATTATATCTAGAAAAACCCATCCATTAGGGATTACATCTCATAACCTGCAATCATGTCCACTATCATGTCTATGTTAGGAAGTGGAAAATCATCCTTAGGGCATGCCTTGTTCAAATCTCTAAAATCAATGCATACACAAATGGATTTGTCATTTTTTTGATAGGTACGATGTTTGATATCCATTCAACATAGCCAATTGCTCTAATAAATGATGCACTTAAGAGTTTTTTTATTTCTGCTTTAACCAAGAAAGCAACATGTGGATGCATTTTTATCAATTTTTCCTTGACAAGTTTAACACCAGGAGCAATAGATAAGTGATGCATGATAAGATATGTGTCTAGGCCAGGCATATCTAAATAATTCTATGCAAAGTTTCTTTTCTTTTCTTGGAAGAACTTAGTGAATTCCTCTCTTTCCTCAGCTAATAGTGATTGAGAAACATGAATAATCTTAGCAAATTCCTCTATGCCAATATTTATAAGCTATGTAGGTTAAATAAGAACTGAAGATCTATCTTGAAAATAACTACGAAAACTACCAGGTACCTCATCCTTACGCACTACAAAGTGGTTTTCACCTTTGGATACTATTAGAGTAAATTGGATTTTCACAATTTCTCTATTTACTTAAGTTTACTTAGGTGAGTTTAGTTTATTTATTTATGCATTATTGAGATATAGTATGAGACATATATTTAATTCCTCATAGGAATTAAACACATTTCTTCATTTCTCACATGTCACCTACCTTTGGTAGGTGCCTAACTTTGACTTATGCCTATAAAAATAGGTTATCTCACATGTAATAGATGACCAAGATGACTTAGACCAACTCATATTGAACATATTGTAATTTTTTTCTTATTCTTTATGTTCATGTTTCAATTCTTCTTGTAGCTTATATTTTTCTTTCAGATTATAATCCCTGAACTTGCAGGATTTGTTATACAAATTCTAACAAATATGTCTTTTAATTTTACTATTTTTGGTTCTGACACTACAACAATGTGGCTTTCACCATTAGAACACTTATTCTTTTTATTTTGTGACTAAGGTACTTAATATTTGACTCTATTATGTTTGTAGCAGGTTCACTAGTGGAAGAGCATACGAGTTCAATGGCATTAAGATAGCAAGCAATCTCATAGTCATTTTTGAAGGATTGTAGCTGAGGTTTTTCATGTGATATAGAATAATCTATACGATCAGGATTGACAAGTGAAAGTGAAGTGGAGGGCTAGTCAAAGGAATTAATGTGAAAGGACTCATCTCAAGTGACATGAGATTCAAAATCTATAAGATCTACTCTAGAGGTACCTAAATCATTCTGAGAATTAGAGAGATCAGCATGATCCACTAATTCTAGGTGTTACCACCCCCAATATTTTTTTCAAAATCTCATAGGTGCCACCCAAACACTTGCGACTGCCACCCAATCATAGCTTGCGGCCACCATAGTGCCACTCATGGTCAATCCAGCCACCGCCCCTGATATTTTTGTCAAAATCTCGCAGGCACCACCCAGACACTTGCAAGTACCACCCAATCGCAACTTACAGCCACTACAGTGCTGCTTATGGTCATTCCAACCACCGCCCTTGATATTTTTTCAAAATCTTGGAGATGCCACCCAAACGCTCACAAGCACCACCCAATGACAGCTCATGGCTACCATAGCACTACACACAGTCATTCTAGCCACTACCCCTAATATTTTTTTCAAAATCTCATAGGTACCACCCAAATGCTCGCAAGAACCACACAATCACATCTCATAGCCACCATAGTGCCGCTCACAATCATTCTAGTCACCACCCTTGATTTTTTTTCAAAATCTCACAAGCACCACCCAATTAATGTTCGTGGCTACCACAACGCTTCTCATAGTCATTCCAGCCACTGCCATTGATATTATTTTCAAAATCTCACAAGCACCACCCAAACATTTGCAAGCACCACCAAATCCCAGCTCATAGCCACCACAATGCTGCTCATGATCATTTTAGCTACCACCCCTAATTTTTTTTAAATCTCATAGGTGCCACCATAACTCTCACAATTTCCACCCAATCACAGCTCTCATTCTAGCCATCGCCCTTGATATTTTTTTCAAAATCTCATAGGCACCACCAAAATGCTCGCAAGCACCACCTAATCATTCCAACCACTACCCCTGATATTTTTTCAAAATCTCATAGGTACCATCCAAACGCTCACAAGTGCCACCCAATCATAGCTCACAACCACCACAACACCACTCACAATCATTCCAGCCACCAACTCCAATTTTTTTTCAAAATCTTGTAGGCGTCACCCAAATTCTCGCAAGCACCACCCAGTCATAGCACATGACCACCATAGAACCACTCGCGGTCATTCTAGCCATTGCCCCCAATATTTTATTACAATCTCACAGGCATCACCAAAATGCTCACAGGTGTCACACAATTGCATCTTGCAATCACCACAATGCCACTCACAGTCATTCCAGCCACCACCCCTGATACTTTTTTCAAAATCTCAAAAGTGCCACACAAATTCTCACAAGCGTCACCCAATTGCAACTCACAACCATCATAGTACCACTCATAATAATTACAGCCATCACCTCCAATATTTTTTCAAAATCTCATAGGTGCCACCTAATTGCAGCACCTAGCCACAATAGTGCTACTCACGATCATTCCAGCCACCACCCATGATATTTTTTCCAAAATATGATAGGCAACACCCAAAGACTTGCAAGTGCCACCCAATCACAGCTCGCAGCCACCATAGTGTTGTTCACAGTCATTCCAGCCACCACCCTTGATTTTTTTTCAAAATCTCGTAGGTACCACCTAAATGCTTGCAAGTGCCACCCAATTATAGTTCACAACCATTATAGTGTCGCTCATGGTCATTCCACCCACCGCCCTTATTTTTTTTCAAAATCTTGTAAGTGCCACCGAAATGCTAGCAAGTGTCACCCAATTACAACTCACAGCCACCACAATGCTGCTCATGGTCATTCAAGCCACCGTCCCTAATATTTTTTTCAAAATCTTGCAAGCACCACCCAAATGCTCACAAGTGTCACCCAATCATAGCTTGCAACCACCACAAAGCTACTCACAATCATTCCAGCAACCACCCCTAATATTTTTTCAAAATCTTATAGGCACCACCCAAATGCTTGCAATTATCACCCAATAGTAGCTCGCAATCACCACATTGCCACTCATGGTCATTCTAGCCACCACCCTTTATTTTTTTTCAAAATCCCACAAGTGCCTCTCAAACACTCATAAATGCCATGCATTTACAACTTGCGGCCACCATAGTGCTACTCAAGGTCATTCCATCCACTGCCCTTGATATTTTTTTCTAAATCTTGCAAGCATGACCCAAATGCTCACAAGGACCACCTAATCGCAGCTCTTACCACCACAACATTGCTCACAATTATTCTAGCCATTGCCCCCAATATTTTTTTCAAAATCTTGCAGGCACCACCCAATTGCAGTTCATAGCCACCATAGTGCCTCTCACAGTCATTCTAGTCACCAACCCCAATAGTTTTTTTTAAAATCTCATAGACGCCACCCAAACACTTGCAAGTGCCACCCAATCGTAGCTCATGGCCACAACAGTGTTTCTCATGGTCATTCAGCCATCACCACTAATATTTTTTTCAAAATCTCTTAGGCGCCACCCAAACACTCACAAGTGCCACCCAATCATAACTCATGATAATGACAGCACCACTCATAGTCATTCCAGCCACCACCCCTGATATGTTTTTCAAAATCTCATAAGCGCCACCCAATCGCAACTTGTGGCCACTAAATTTCCACTTAGGGTCATTCCAGCCACCACCCCTGATTTTTTTTTAAAAATCTTACAGGTGCCACCCAAATTCTCACAAGTGTCATCCAATCGCAGCTTGCTACCATCATAGCATCACTCACAATCATTCTAGCCACTGCCCCAATATTTTTTAAAAATCTCACAGGCACCACCCAAAGGCTTGCAAGTGCCAACCAATCACAGCTCATAGCCACCACAACACCACTCATTATCATTCTAGCCACCGCCCCCAATATTTTTTCAAACTCTCACAAGCACCACCCAAATGCTCACAAGCGCCACCCAGTCGCAGCTCGCAACCACCACAACACCACTCATGGTCACTCCAACCATCGCCCCTAATATTTTTTTCAAAATCTCACAAGCACCACCCAAATGCTTGCAATTGCCCCAATCGAAGTTTATGGCCACCATGGTTTTGCTCATGGTCATTCTAGCCACAGCCCCTAATATTTTTGTTAGAATCTCTCAAGTGCCACCCAATTGTAGCTTGTAGCTTGCACAGCGTTGCTCATGATCATTCTAGCCATCGCCCTTTATTTTTTTTCAAAATCTCACTGGCACCACCTATATGCTTGCAAGTGCCACCCAATCACAACTCATAGTCACCATAGCACTACTCATGGTCATTCCACCCACCACCCCTAATATGTTTTTCAAAATTTTACAGGTGCCACCGAAATGCTAGCAAGCACCACCCAATTGCAACTCACGGCCACCATAGCATTGCTCATGGTCATTCAAGCCACCATCCTTGATGTTTTTTCAAAATCTCACAAGTGCCACCCAAATGCTCACAAGTGCCACCCAATTGCAACTCGTTGTCACCACAGAGCTACTCACAATCATTCCAGCCACCACCCCCAATTTTTTTTAAGAATCTTATAGACACCACCCAAACACTTGCAAGTGCCACCCAATCATAGTTCATGGCCACCACATCAGCACTCATAGTCATTCCAGCCACCACCCTTGATATTTTTTCCAAAATCTCACAAATGCCACCCATTCGTAGCTTGCAGGTTCACAGTGTCGCTCAAGGTCATTCCATCCATCGCCCTTGATATTTTTTTCAAAATCTTGTAGGTGCCACCCAAATGCTCGCAAGAACCACCCAATCATAGCTCATGGCCACCACAACATCGCTTACGGTCATTCCAGCCACTGCCCCTAATATTTTTTTTCTAAATCTCACAAGCACCACCCATCGCAGCTCGCAGCCACCACAGTACCACTTGTGCTCATTCCAACAACCAACCCCAATATTATTTTTCAAAAACTCACAAGCACCACCCAAATGCTTACAAGTGCCACCCAATCACAACTCGTGGCCACCATAGTACTGCTCATGGTCATTCTAGCCACCACCACTGATTTTTTTTCAAAATTTCATAGGCGTCACCCAAACGCTCACAAGTGCCACCCAATTGTAGCCCACAACCACCATGGTGCCACTTATGATCATTCTAGCCATTGCCCCTGATATTTTTTTCAAAATCTCGGAGGTGCCACCCAAATGCTCACAAGTGCTACCCAATCGTACCTTGTGGCCACCACAGTGCCGCTCATGGTCATTCCAGCCACCACTTCTTTTTTTTTAAATTCTCGTAGGCACCACCCAAATGCTCGCAAGCACCACCCAATCATAGCTTGTGGCCACCACAATGCTACTCATGGTCATTCTAGCCACCGCCCTAATTTTTTTTTTCAAAATCTTGTAGGTGCCACCCAAATGCTCGCAAGTGTCACCCAATCGCAACTTGCAGCCACCACAACAATGCTCATAGTCATTCCAGCCACCGCCCCCGATATTTTTTCAAAATCTCATAGGCACCACCCAAATGCTCACAAGCACCACCCAATTGCAGCTTGCAACCACCACTTACGATCATTCCAACCACCACCCCTAATATTTTTTCAAAATCTCTCAGGTGCCACCCAAATGCTTGCAAGTGCCACCCAATCATAGCTCGTGGCCACCACAACACTACTCATGATCATTCCAACCACCGCCCCTGATATTTTTTTCAAAATCTCCTAGGCGCCACCCAAATGCTCGTAAGCGCCACCCAATCACAACTCGTGGCCACCACAGTGTTGCTCATGGTCATTCTAGCCACCACCTGCTATATTTTTTTCAAAATCTCATAGGCACCACCCAAACATTTGTAAGTGCCACCCAATCACAACTTGCAGCCACTACAATGTTTCTCATGATCATTCTAGCCACCATCACTAATATTTTTTGCAAAATCTCATAGGTTCCACCCAATCACAGCTCATGGTCACCATAGTGCCACTCACGGTTATTCCAACCAATGTCCTTATTTTTTTTCAAAATGTCATAGGTGCCACCCAAATGCTCGCAAGTGCCACCCAATCATAGCTCGTAGCCACCACAACACTGCTCATGGTCATTCCGACCACTGCCCCTAATATTTTTTCAAAATCTCACAAGTGCCACCCAAACGCTTGCAAGCACCACTCAATCATAGCTCACAGCCACCATAGCGCTGATCATGATCATTCTAGCCACCACCCCAATATTTTTTTTCAAAATCTTGTAGGCACCACCAACATGCTTGTAAGCACTACCCAATTGTAGCTCGCAACCACCACAGTGCCACTCATAATTATTCTAGCCACCACCCCTAATAGTTTTTTTGAAAATCTCATAGGCATCACCCAAATGCTTGCAAGCACCACCCAATCGCAGCTCACAGCCAGTACAGTGTCGCTCACATTAATTCCAGCACCACCTCTAATATTTTTTGCAAAATTTCACAGGCACCACCCAAATGCTCGCAAGAGCCACCCAATCATAGCTTGCAACCACCACAGCACTGCTCATGGTCATTCTAGTTACTATCCACAATATTCTTTTCAAAATCTCGCATGCACCACCCAAACGCTTGCAAGAGCCACCCAATCATAGCTCACAACCACCACAACGCCCCTCATGGTCATTCCAACCACCACCCCTTTTTTTTAAAAATCTCATAGGCACCACCCAAATGCTCACAAGCACCACTCAATCACAACTCGTGGCCACCACAACACTGCTCATGGTCATTCTAGCCACCACCCCTATATTTTTTTCAAAATCTTTAAGGCAACACTGAAATGCTCACAAGTGCCACCCAATTGCAGCTCACAACCACCAAAGTGTTGCACATGATAATTCTAGCCTTTGCCCCCAATATTTTTTCCAAAATCTCATAGGTGCCACCCAAATGCTCGCAAGTGCCACCCAATCGCAACTCACCACCACCACAGGGCCACTCACGATCATTCAAGCCACCACCCCAATATTTTTTTCAAAATCTCACAGGTGCCACCCAAATGCTCACAAGCATCACCCAATCGCAGCTCATGGGCACAATAGTTCCACTCATAGTCATTGTAGCCACCACCCCTGATATTTTTCTAAGGCCAAACCTTGTTTTTTGCACTTTGGATATCATACCTTGTTCATCTTAGCTTCATTTTTGGCCAATGAAGCAGCATTGGAAAGCTCTTGCAGTGCTTTATTCCAATCTTGCCTTCTTTAAAATTCACAAAGTGGCAATTGTATAAGCACTAATTTATAAAGGGCCAAAATCATTGCATCTTGGTGGGGTGATTCTTGATCTAGTGAGGGGGGGGGGGGGGTGTGGTTCTCATGTGTTTTTGCATACTCTTAACATCGCATTCCATCATTTGGGGAATTTAATCATGTCCTGTGATTACTTTAATCCTTCTATTATTAAGCTAAACTCAGAAAACTAGATGTTATGGAAACAAGGGATAATGAATCATTGCCTTGAGCAAGATCTACTACCCTATTTCCTAGGACAAGTTCCTAAGCCAAGTAATTATGAATAGAAAATAGCATGGTGGAATTTTAATGACATGCTCTATGGACTAAAATCTATTACTATATATGAGGATATTTAACATCATATTGAGCACACAAAGTGCCCTTTCATTGCTTGGACCATCATCCAACAATTGTATGGAGATGTTGGATCTTTGTCTGAAAGTAATGTTTCCTTAGATAGCTAGGCTTCTATAGATGATACTAAGACTTCTTTTACCCCATCTCATTTGGACACATCTCACTTGGATGGTCAATTTGGTGATCCTTCTTCTATTGTTGCTTCTACAGAATTGAGTGTTTCTTCTTTGAAAGCTTCCAATGATCCTTTATAGCAGGTTATTCCTTGTCTTCTAGATATTATTCCTTTAGATGACTTCCTTATGGACATTGCAGGATTGTTTGTGGAGTCACACTTTGAGGATTATTCCTTTAGCTATTATGAGAGAATACTCTATCTCTCATCATTCTCATCAGAATCATTCCTTTGAGTTTGACGTGATTAAAGATACTTTTCCAACACATTTGGAGGACATCTATACAGAGAATATATCTGAGTCTTTGGAGATTGGCATTCACGAATCTTCAACTTCACTTTAGAAGTCACATTGCGTGGTTTTGTATGATCAAACTCATGTGTTGGATATTTCTCTTCTTACTTCCTATCCACAATGGGAAGCATTCCTACATTTATACATGGTATATCTTCTTCCTCATGGGAGAAATCTTGTTTGTAGGCATTGGACTATGTTTGGCCTTCAGACATTTACACTAACTAGGAAGACAATTGTGTTTACCCCTAATTTAGTGCACATCAAAGACCATGAGACAAGACATATTTTTGGCACCTGGATTGTTGATCATACTTCCCTCTTGTACTCCTTTTCACATTTTGGTCCACCATCTCCATTTTCAAAGAATCGCTCTCCTTTTTCACCAGAGCCAATTGAGGTGAAGTCAGGTCACTTGAACATTTGTATTATTCCCAAGACTTATGTTGAGACTTCCACACCTCCACCTCCTATTCAAATCACATGGGATTCCTCTTCAACACTACCTAACATTGCAACTTCTTTCATTGAGCCACCTAGTGCATTTTTTGTAGATATTACAGAGGATATTCATCTCCTCTCTGATGACAAATTTAGCATTTGTTGTTATCAAATCAACATTGAAGCTTCCATTTCAAGATTCTCATGCATAATCCTTTGAGCATTAGCTCATACTTCTAGTTTCTCCTCACATTCCAGGGTTGCCTCTTCATTGTCCTTTACCTTTATTTCTTCCAGTTTGGAGCCACATTGGTTTGATCAGCAACACTAGAGTTCTATCGTTCAAGGGGGCTAGACTCTCTCTAGGGGGTATTATTGTACTTATGGCTTTGAGAGAGTTTCTTGAAACTTTGTACTTTCTATTTCAGCTATCTCTTTTTGGAGTAGAGTTTTTCCAATTGGGTTTTCTCTATTTCTCCACTTTCTAGAGATTTGGTTGTGATTGGGTACTTGATTAGGCCTTGTTTTTAGGACCCAAGTTCATTGTAGATACCTTTTTTTTTCATGCATTGTTAGTAGCTACATTGTAAGCTTAAATATGTCTCCCTAAGTTGCACTTAAGGGGGGGTGTTACAGTAAATTGGATTTTCCCAATTTCTCTATTTACTTAAGTTTACTTAGGTGAGTTTAGTTTATTTATTTAGGCATTATTAAGATATCTCATGAGACATATATTTAATTCCTCATAGGAATTAAACACGTCTTCATTTCTCACATGCCACCTACCTTTAGTAGGTGCCCAACTTTGACTCTTGCCTATATAAATAGGCTATCTCACATGTAATAGATGACCAAGATGGCTTAGACCAACACATATTGAACATATTATAATTATGTTCTTATTATTTGTGTTCATGCTTCAATTCTTCTTGTATCTTGTATTTTTCTTTCGAATTATAATCTTGGCTCCTGCAGGATTTGTTATACAAATTCTAACATATACATCTTTTATTTTTACTATTTTTGGTTCTAACACTGACTAAGGTACTTAATATCTAACTCTATCATGTTTCTAGCAGGTTCACTAGTGGAAGAGTGTACGATTTCAATGGCATTAAGATAGAAAGTGATCTCATAAACATTTTTGAAGGATTGTAGTTGATGTTTTTCATGTAATGTAGACCAATCTATAAGATTAGGATTGACAAGTGAAATTGAAGCAGAGGGCTAGTCCAAGGATTTTATGTGAAAGGACTCATCTCTAGTGACATGAAGGTCAAAATCTATAAGATCTACTCTAGAGGTGCCTAAATCATTCTAAGAATTAGAGAGATCAGTTTGATCCACTAATTCTATGTGAGGACTCAACTCGTCAAGACTATCAAGGAACTCATCAACTACCTCATTTAGGTTTGAATAAGAATGGACTACATCTACTCCCAAATCCATAGTTTCCATGGAGAAATCACCTTCGTAGTCATTAGAGTTGATGTTTTTGTGTTCCATTAAGCGAGCCAATTTTTTATGAATTATAGCTACATTTGGATCTTCTATATCAAAACCATTAAATTGTTGTCCAAGAGAGGTTGTTTCATTGTGATCATCAACATGTTTAATAGTATTGCCAGTAATATTCCCCAAAAGAAGAGAAGTGGAAGGAACAAAGTCCTCCTCCTTAGTAGTGGTAGCAATGTGTAACAATGGTTGATTGTCTTCATCATCTAAATCAATAGATGTATATGATGGTCTATCAAAAACATGAGGCCCATCAAGAGCACCATACCCTAATCTAGTAGTATCTCTACTCTTCCTCCCATCAAGATGACTAAGAGGTTCTACAAGTGCATTTTTTTAATACTCAAGGGACCATATCCAGAATATCTCATACTCTTAAGGAGTTTGTAACTATTGTCATAGTGCTTAGGTGAGATAAGAGTAGTTAATTCGAGCTCAATATGGACTTCTTCCCTATAAATCCAATTTTAAACTTCTTGATCTTCTTTCTCATCTTCTAAAGAAATAGAGGATTACACAAATGTACCAAATATAGTCATAGCAAAAGATGACAGCTTCAATTCTTGTGAAGGTTTTCCATACGTCTTAGGAGAGACAGGTAATGTAGCAATAGAATCAAGAGTGTACTCCCCCATACCAATGTTCATAAGTTTCAATTTCTTTTTACATTCTATAAGAGAAGTTGTAACATTTTCTGAAGCTCTATGTTAAGAACTAGTGACTCTACAGTAGTAAGGGCATTAATTGATATGGCACTATCCCCAAGAAACAAAATTTGTGTACCATTAAAAGGAAAATTTATGCATTGATGATAAGTTGAGGGGATCGCTTGCATGTTGTGTATCTATGGTCATCCTAGTAAGATATTGTAAGCAAGAGGTTTATCAAGGACTTGAAAGACAACATTCTTCTCAATTGGTCCAACGAGAACTAGCAAAACAATCGAATCTATAAACCATCTTTCAACCTCATCATATGCCTTGATCATAATTTTCTTGGATAAATCAATTGTGAATTCTAACAATCCCAATTGTTTAACAACATTTTAAGAATAAATACTCAACCCTACACCATTTTCTATCAACACTCGTCTGACTCAAGTTCTATATACATATAATTCTATGTGAAGAGTTAAGTTGTGAGGATGACTAGGAGCTCTATCATCTTCTTCTGAAAAAGTGAGGTGATGTGTAGTGGAGATAAGTTAACCATAGTGTGGAATTGATCCGCATCCAAATCATTTGGTACATTAGTAGTGCGTAATGCTTTCTCAAGGATCTCTTTGTGCAAAGGCGAGATCTCTAGTAACAAGATCTATGTAGGGGTACATTGTAGTTGATCAACAAGATTGTAATTGTAACTAGTTTGCTTGGAAGACAAGACCACTTGGTTATGATTAGTCTATTTGGATAGATTGGCATCCTTAAAGACAATCTTGGGTTGACTCCTAGTAACGACAATAAGTGTATTACCATGGGTAGAAGAGGAATAAGAATTTGTACCTCTAACTGTGCTAAGGGGGCTACTCTCATTTTTTGTTAAGGCTTTGAAACATGAGCTTAGGCTTCTCATTATCATCTCCACTCATCATGTTAATCACATTATCAGTGTATTTGATCATTGTGTTTCCATTCTTCTTATAGTCATGTGATGAATTCTCTTTTTCATACTTAGGCTTAGGGTCCTTAAAGGCTTTGTGATCAAAATTCTTAATAAGTCCATCCACACCAATCTTGCCTTTGTCTATCAAATTTTCAATGACATTCTTGAAAGTGATGCGATTGTCTGATTTATGTCCTTTGTTTCTGTGAAATTTGCAAAATGATCATCTCTCCACCAAGGAGGTTTGATTTTAGGATCATATGACCTATGTGTAGACAATGTAATGATGTTATTGGTAACCAAAGCTTTGAGTATAGTATCATAAGAATCAGCCGATTGTGTAAAATTTCACCTGGGTCTAGAATCTTTGTTTGACAAAATTGCTTGAAATTAGTAGAAGTGTTGGAATTGTCTTTATTTTCAGTCTCTTATTGCTTCCTAGCCAAACTAAAGGTTGGTTCCTTGTTCTTAGGTAGATCAACAACACCATCATTTACAACATACTTATTCTTGTTCCAATTCTTTCCTTTTTCTTTTCCATAATTGTTGTTGTTGTGGGATTTATCTTTGTTTAAAATAATATCTCCCTTCTTAACCAAGACATCCTCAATTCTCAAAGTGCTTTCAACCATGTTGTTTAAGGAGTGGAAAAGTTGCTTTCTAAGGTCATAATGTAATTTAGGAATGTTGTTGTTAACAAAGACATCTATCTTTTTATTCTCTGGAAGTTGATAGGGATATCTAGAAAGTAATCTTCTCGAACATTATAAAAATGTAGCAAAAGGTTCCCCTTGGTTTTGTCTAATGTTTCACAAGTTGGGCATAGTGACAGGGTGTTGAATATTGTATGAATATTATTGCAAGAATTGTTGAACAAGCTTATCAAATATCCTTAATGGATGGTTAGTAGTTGTGAACCACTCCATAGCTTCGCCCTTTAGGCTTCTAGGAAACAACAACATGAGATAAGTGCCATCCTACATAAAATCCATGCTAATAGCATAAAATTGCCTTACATGATCATGTGGATCACCATTCCCATTGTATATTTCATATTTTGGGATATCAACGTCCCTTGGGAAAGGTATCATGTATAGACTTTTTTCAAAAGGAAAAGTGCATATTGTTTCCAAAATTAATGGGAGTTTGGACTTCACCTTTTCTACTTCCAATCTGACCAATTTTTTTGTATATCATCAATCCGTTGCATAGCAATTTCCATAGGTGACAGTTCTTTCTTTTGGACTAGCCTTTGGACATCAAAGTTATGGGAGAATTTTAGTCCCTTGGAAGCTAAATGCATATAGTATTCATCTCCATTTTGTTCTAGTGTTTTCATCATCAATTTTTGAAGATGGTCATCTTGTTGAAATTTGAGAAGATCCTCTTCATCAATATCACCATGGTATATTTCACTTCCATGTAAGGATCTATGTGAGATATTTAGAGATCTTGGAGATAATTGGTTGCCAATGTTCTCATCCCTAAAAGGATTACTATGGAGACTCCTAGTACTGTGATCTTGAGTAGCCCCATATAGGTTGACATATTCTTGGTAGTTGTTTTCTTTAGGGTTGGTGAATTGAGCCCCAAAGATATTAGTGTTGAATCTCTTAGCCTCTCTCTGTAGTATATTTTGTTCAAAGAGGTCCGTAAGTTGTTTATCTCTCTCCTCTCTAGCCATGGTGTAAGACAAACCGTTGGAGGACCTAGGTGTGTCAATAGGTGGAATAGAACCACTACCAAAGTGACTAGTGCAATTAAACCAAGTATCTTCTCCCCATTCCTTATCAAAGATAGGTTTTGAAACTCGTTGTTGACCTAGAAAACTAGTAGGAAGGGGTAATTCTCCCAAGTCTAAGGTGTGACTGCCTTGACCAAGCTGAAATCTAGTTGTGATGAACATGAAAAGAGAAGTATAATAAACCAAATAAGTAACACAAGACAACTTGGTGTCTAAAATCAAGAGGTTAATTGTCTACCTATCAAGTAAGTAGTGATAAAGAGTATCAAGTATATGTGGTGTGTCTAACAATGTGCTCAACTAATTTATGACGTGTAACTTGATGCCAATAGATAGTTTATCAAAGCACTAGCTAGAACATCTAGGAGTAGTAAGGTACCCGGATTGAGATAGCAAGTAGACAACTCTTCCAAGTGAGAATATAGTCAAGGTGTTGTTGTGGAACAAATCCAATTCAAATGATTTGTAGACATGTTTATCAGTTTCTAAATACCAACAAGGATCGAGGGAAGACTTCCTAGATTAAGTGAAATCAAACCCTAATTCAAGCTCAACAAGGTGTTCCAATATTTTGCAACCTAGGTGAGAATAGTACAACAAACTAGTATCATGTAATGCTTCACTAGAGAACAGTAAGTGACAATTTTGTAAGGATAGAACCCTAGTTTGACGATTCATTTTGACCAAAAGATAGTGCAATGATGTTTGAATATTAGTTTCTAGCAAGTTTGAAGATAGTAGGGGTTTTGAAAGCATCTAATTGTGGAGAAACACTTAGCAAGAGAAAAAGCAACCTTGCCAAGACAAGCAATTGTCTTCTCTAGAAAATTAACCCTTTGCAACTACTGTCACATCTATGTTCAAAAGATTTCCACTGGTCTAACACATTCGAAGCACATTTAAGCAATATCTACCTAAAGGACACAACTCAATACTCAATACCTTGGCCCACAACTTGATGGTCCCTTGCCTCACACAAAGTGGTTGCCCACAATAGATATTGGCTTTGTCATAGATGGGTTACCCACATCTAAAGGAACACATATGGTGAGTCAAATCTTGGGGTGATCTAGGTAGTCCACTAGGATTGATCCTTGCACCCAGATATGGAGCGAAAAAATAGGGTAGCCTCTAATCCTAAGGTGTCTAGTAAGGGCTTTCATTCATAGTACCCCTCTTGCTCCTGATATGAGACACCTTACCTTGCAACAAGTAACGAACCTTGCAGCCATAAGAGTACCTTAAGCATTTTTATCTAGTGATTTCCTCATGGTCCTAATCCCACAAGTAATCTCACTAGATGAAGACAAGCACTATGTCAAACAAGGTTCTGTGTTCGTGATAGTCTTGAGTTTATAGTGGGTTGGAAGAGTCAAGTTCACTTGTCTCCACTTGGGTCCTTCCTCCTGATCACTCAAGAGCAAGCCCAGTAAAGGATTCTAGACTAAACAAAATGGATCCACTTTTGGAGGTCAAGATTTCTGATTCACCACAAGATGAAGAGGATACTCTCCTATTCCAATCACTTTCCCCAAACACACCAAGAAAAAATCATGTACCCCTTACTCCACCTTGGCATATCAAATGGGTCAAGATTTTTTATTCACTTAAAAGGTGAAGAGCATACTCTCCTACCGAGTGACAAGATTTTGTAAAGAAAGTAATTGTGTGCCTATGCAAAAATGAGATCTAGCTTAAACTAGGCAAGCACACTAGACACATGAAAGCATGAAATGAATTTTTTTTTGTTTTGTTTTGTTTTTTAAGCTAGGGCAACCCTAGAAACAAGTATTAGTAGCCCTTTTTGGCATGTGCTCTTTTCTATGAGCAATTTAGCAAGCAGTTTAGGCAACCCTACAAAACAACCAAGTTAGGGCATCAAAAAGATAATAAAACCAAATGAAATCCCTACAAAAGTAGTGGTAGTACCTGTCAGAAAATTGGAGAATTGGATGAAAGCAATTTGATCCCCAAGAAGGTATAGTAGAACAAAAGCACTATAGAAAGTAGCAAAAGTGACATGGAAAGCAACAAACACGCTACAGAAACTTACAAAATCACTAAAACAAATCTCAAATGTGCTATAACAAATACCAAAGCTGCAACACGATATGTAAGATGATCAAAAAACTGCTCAGAACACTTTTTTTAAATGTGCCACAAAAACTTACAAATGCGCCATAAAAACTTATAGATGCGCAACAGAAAGTGTCAAATGTGCTATAGAAATGATCAAATGCGCCACAAAAATAGTCTAATGCGCTACAGAAACTGTCAAATGTGCTACAAAAATTGTCAAATGCACTGGAGGAATGATCAAAAGCACTAAAACACTTTCAAATGTCAAGCACACCCTTTAGAAGGAAAACTAACAATATGCAAATTAAATGCACTATAAAAGTAATCAAACATGTGATAGAAATGTTCGAAAGTGCCACAGTAATGGTCAAATGTGCCACAGTAAGTCTTAGATGCGCTAAAAGACCTAGTAAATGCACTAAAACCCCAATGACAACATTATGACCAAACAAAATACATAAGCGCTATAGAAGTGATTATATGCACTTAAAGACCAATCAAAAGCGTTATTTCATCCGTACATGGAGCAAAAGCATTGAAACATTGCACAAAAGCACCATTTTGATTGTAATTGTAGAAAATATTTTTAAAATGCTAAATCCAAAAATTTAGAGCTAAAAACTAGTTCAAGCCCCACAGTGGTGGTAAAAAATGTGTGTATAAAATGTGTCACACTTCTATAAACCATTATACTTAAGAATACCCATGATGAAAACCATTTCAAAAAGTGGCTTATAACTTGCTATCTATGACATGCAAGGCTAAATCAAGCAAATAACGATATGATAATGGCTCTCAAATGAACCCACTTAAGAAACCCTTGCAAGGTGCACCGTGGAACAAAAGATTCAAATGAAATGCAAGATCTAAGCTAAATGAGTTGCAAACCCTAGCTATGATGAAAGTAAAAGTACAATGCAATGCAATGAAGACAACAAGCTAATCTAGGGATTGAAATGCAAGATGGATAGATGCTAACCTAACCATGATGAGCAAGGTCCAACATGCAAGATGAGGGGAACCTCCAAGACACCAAGAATGCAATGAGACTCCAAGGCACTAAGACTTCAAACCGGTAGCATAACGATAGCTCAAACTCCTTCACTTTTTGCAAGAATGGGGAGAGACCCTCATTTTGAAGAAAAACGAACATTTGAGATTAAGAGGCAAAAGAAGCATAATCAAGGGAGAAGAATGCATCTTGAGTGATTCATGTGCACAAGCATCTCCACCAATCACAATCAATAGTTGACTTTTGAGAGGGTTTAAAATGTGTGGAAGAGAATTGAAGTTATTTTTAAAATAAAAGATTCCTCACATAGAAAATTATGCATTGTGTAAAATAAAATAAAAAAATCTTTTATTTTTAAAATAGGAATAATGTTTTGTGTGTGCACACTTCGGATAAGTGAAAAGTGGGACTTCTTATTTAATTAAAATGAGCAAGTTCTTTTAGTTAAATAAGAGACTTACGATAAAATAGTCAAACCATAAGTTATAATCAAATAAATAGATTTGATCAAGATAAATGATTTATAGTCTACCATTAGAATAATGTTAAAAGAGCAAGAGGGGTCTTATTATTTACTAGACCATTTTTGGGTGATTATGTATTGTACTTTTATTACCATTACATACCTTGCGACATTTGCAAAGGATGTGAATGGGATGTACTCCATTATATCAATTATGTATTTATTTCGAGATCATGTATCTAATATATTATCATGAATATAGACATTGTTCTTAAGATTAAGTCTAATTAATTATTATTATTCAAATGTGCCACGACGTGAAAGAACCCTTTAGAAATAGAAATTGTTATTTTGCATTGATTATGTGTAGTTGATGTGTATGTGTTATATTGCTTCTTCATTGCTATCTTGATATTGCATAAACTTGAAAAATAAAATCAGTACACAATCTAAATAGGTTAATTTCTCTTCGATTCCCTAGCAAAGTATTATAACATGTCTCTCAAAATATCTTTATTGTACTTCATTTCTTTTTGAATATATGCATTTTGGTGATGAGAGGTTTCCGTAATCTATGATATCGAGATTTAGATACTTCTAATTAAGTTGTGTAATATTTTTGCATCAATGTTTTAAATCAGATTTAGATACTTCTAATTAAGTTGTGTAATATTTTTGCATCAATGTTTTAAATCACCCCATGATCCATCTAGCAAAATGAAAAACGAAAAATCAACGAAGAAACATTTTTCCAATTAAAACATAAATAAGCATAAAATAAGATATGGAAAAGATAGTCACATATCCTCCTCCATTCGCTTTTTCTTTACCAGAAATGTCAAAAAGAATAACATCTTGAATTGGATAAGACCCCACATGCATAGCTATTATATATATAGACTATAGAGGTCCCATTATTGACATGAAGAGGAGCATGACAGATTTCTTTATGGAATCCTAGTTAAAGAGTAATAGTATAAGCTCCAGGCTGTCAACAAAGATGGAGAATGCTGCATCAGATAGTAAGTAATAAGATGTCATCTTTATGTATATCAGTTCTTTATTTAAAAAGACAAATATTTAAAAATAAATAGAAATGAATAACAAATTAGAATTGAATTGATTGATTGGATACCATTGGTGAAGATGATGATGTGGAATAGAAAAAGTAGTCTATCCAAACCTCTGCCAGGTATGACATCTGAATAACTATATAGAAACAAAACTACAGATATCTATATATTTCTATAAAAAAAATATTTTAAAAAGCTGCAAAAATTACCTAACCAGTCTAAGCTGCCTAATTGAAGAATTCCATGACTACAAAAAGGTGCAGAGGAATTTTGCTAAAAGCCACAATCCTATATTAAAGGACCCACTTAACATTTATTGAGAAAAGCGTTTTATATAGCTCTCAGATTTTTTCCTAATGAGGACACACGCCTCCCCTTGTTGGGGCTTGTAATCCCCAGCATGAACTCTTAAATCGCAAGAAGAGGCTGCTATGATCTTAAAATCTTTCAGAACTGCGTCGTTCCGGGCAATTATTTAATTGTAACGGCACAAAAGATTTAACATAAATGAAGCGCCCGAAGGCCCTCGTAAGCCTCTGAACATATAAATAAAAACTCTGTAACTAACAGTTTGTACAGTGGAGCTGTGAATAACTTTATGCACGCCTCGATCTGTAGCTTCTTATTGATAAAGAAGGCTGAATTGATGAAGTGCTTGAATGTCCCATTCCACCAATCCATGAAAAAAACAAATGTTATAAAATTGTTATATGAATTTCTTGACTCTCTATGATGCTTCTTGTACATTGTTGAGCTTAGGTTGCTTCTTCATAGAACTAACTATATGCTTAACGTATTATATCTAACAAGAGAATGCCAAACTATGGTGTGGCCAGCAAATTTTGGGATATACTCTTTCCACATTCATTCCCTCTTTCCTGTGATCTCGCCTTTTCTCTAGAAAGTCATTGGAACTTCAGCTCAGTTGGAATCAATATGATTTCCCCTGCAATCACTTCAGGGCACTGCAAATTCGATACACCTCCCTTCTAGTTCTAATATATTTAGGCTACAATCGCAGATACATGTTTGGATGGTAATGTATAGTGCTAAAAGCAAGCAGGAGTCAGCATGCTGTTTATACAGTGACGTGCATAAGTACCGATCAGGTGAAGTATAAGTTTGATCTGCTATCACATACTGCTAAAGCCTCATCACCTGTAGCACAAAATGGAAAAGCTCTCTCAGCTTTTTGTACTTTAATTTTAAATATGCTAAATCCGGGACTGCCAAGCCCTTTAGGAATTAAGGTCAAATTTTAGCCTAGGAATCAAACCTTAGTATGTGATGTTTAAGCCATCCGGTTCAACATACCTCTTACGTTTAGATTTTGAAACGTTAGATGAGGAAGGATTGCTGTGCCAGTTGCGTTTGCGCTGGTTGATGAACCAGTTATTGATTTGCTTAAGTTGCAGACCCGTTTCTTGTACAAGTCTTGCCTTTTCGTCTTCCTGCGAGCAACAGAAACAGAAAACAATAAGCACAACTCTACAATGTTTTGTAAAAATAAAAATAGCAGATTACAAACCCGGGCTTGGTTATAACTTCATGAAAGTACTGTTACTACTGAAAATAATACCAAGATTCAGATATCTGGGAATATCTGTCGTATGCAATCATTTTGGCTATTTTCCAACATTGGGGATCAAACTTCTAGACATCTTTTCAAGGCAAAGTGCAAACTGAATTGCTACCACTACCACCATAAAGTAGCCTAAATAAAATTAGGCATGAATAAAATTAACTTCAATTTTCTTATCCTTCCGTTGCTTTTTGAGTAAAACGATTTATCCTACCATTTTATTAATCAGTTTGACTACAAAATTATGAATTGAATTCTGCTGAATGTTCTATACATTTATCACGAATGGAGTACAGCCAGACCCTGGATAACATTTAATGATTTCCATATAATGACATTCTTGTCTACAAGTATCCATATAATATCTACAAAGAACTAAGCAGAGATAGACGAATACAGTTGGGTAAGGCCATTTTGAATGTGACTGCCACCAAGCCTTCAGCAGAGATGTGGTATCTCCAGGAAGTTTTCCTGCTCTCCGCTTACGTAAGATCTCCTCTCTTACATCAACAATTCGTGCTTTGTATCCCTGTATGAAATTTACAAGCGATAGAAACGAGGTCTTAGGATTCACTTTATATTTGAAGCTGTTAGTAAAACATCAAATTTTCACAAAACATAGCCATCTCAGATTGTATGTACAGTGGATCTCTCTGTCACGCAAAACCCATGTGCTTATCATACTTTTGCTTTAATAATTCAGACAGGAAACTGCATTACATTAAATAAGTCAATTCACCTGTTTGAGATCATGCTTGAGCTCCTGTCTAACACGTTCCATAAGAGAACGTTCGGTCTCTGTTGGTATAAGAGGTCCAAATCCTCCTGTGTCATGTCCATCTAGACCTCCATCATAAAGATTGGTGTCACTGTCACCCTGATCATCATCGTCATCAGACATGGTTGCACCTGTACCTTCCCCAGGTGACACCCCTGTTACAGACCAAATTAACAATTAAATATTTTAGTCATTTATACTATGCACTACTTATATTCAGATTGTTCAGCTTATATAAATCCTCTAAAACATTAGTAACACACTACAATATCGTTTCTTTAACATTCCTGCAGTGATGATAGTGATCTGTAAACATATTTGCTGAATAGTGGAGGATCAAAGGAGAAATCTAAGGGTCATTTGAAGTGGTGCATTGCAATACAAATTTATTATGGTTTGGCAGTTTGGCTCATTACCGAGATTAATATTCCTAATTGTGCTGTAATTAGGTAATGCACTAATGAAATAGTCTCGTGTTTTGGTGCAACAGCTACATAATTTATTTCTGTAATTCTGTTTAATGTTTTGTTGCAGATCTATTTGCTCGATTTCACTCCAAGTTGCAGAAAAGGGACAAATATGAAATTAAAACAGGAACCATGAGTACAACAGTATATATAGAAACCTAAAATCAAGTTATCCTTTATTATTTTAAGTTTAAACGCAAACAAAGCAGGAAATAATTAAACATGCTCTGCCTTATCTCAATACTACATCAGATTTTTCTGGGTAAAATGGAAGAACTCAAAAGACATGGAGTGAAACAGGCAGACATAGAGGTTCTCTGTATCAGTTTAGTATCAGAGAAACCAGAGCTGATATGAAGAAGCTCTGCTTCTGCCACTGTTATTTTTTCTCTTCAAGAACTTGACATGTATATGTCATATGCGTGCATAGATTTCTTGAAGGACAGTAAATGAAACCAAGGAGCAGCAGGAAAACTAAGCCAAGCTGCAATAAGAGGAATTAAAACCAAAGAAGGGATATAAACATTATTCGCAAATGTGTGCACGCATTGGGATTTGCAGCGAAGAGCTCTCTAAAGTCGCAGAGATAAAACTATACAGAGAGATCATTATAAGAAAACAGCATATCCTTACTTAAAAATAATAAACAAATTGTGCTTAATCCTCAGTTTGAAGCAAGAAAATATCTAAAGATTGATTTTGATATACTTGCACAAGGGTACCTCGTTGTGCAGATTCACACAAAACAATACAAATGGCGTTGCAACTAGGTAAGTCTATTAAGGGCATCATTTGAGTTTACAATTAGAATTGCTCTTTTTCTATATTGATGTTGAACTTAAAGCTCAAAGTTTTGACAATGATATTAATATTTTCTCATTTAATATGCAGGTTGGCAAAATTAGATGCTAAGATGCTGAATCTTCGAGACAACATTGAAGATTGTGATTTGTCTTGAGCCAACCATGTAGTGTTTTCAAGATGTGACAAGATTGGAGTGTGTTTGAGCACATTTACTCCAAAAAACACAATGAGTTGTTGGAACAAAGGTTGAATGATGTTGTTTATGTTCATTACAACTTTTGCCTCTATCATAGACAAATATTGGGCAGACTTATCTTGCATCACTTTAGAAGTGGTTGATCCAAAGTCAATTGTATCACCAGGGTTGAGGATCTCATGTTTAGCAAGGAAAATCATCTATGAATTGGTCATAGATCTCAAAAAGCAGGTGGTACCCATGGTAGAGGAAATAGAGCACAAGCATGCTCCTTTTATGTTGCTATGAATGGTATATAAGTAAATATCATAGCCAAATCATCTTCAAGCAACCTAAATCTAACACCTATGTACAACTTGTCATACAATTGTGCATGTTGGGACAAGCAATGCATGCCCCTTTAAGATCGACTTTGAACTTGAAATTGCAAAAATTCCTTGGCATTGCCAATTATTTTATTTATCTTGAAAAGTTCCCTACCACCCTTAATTCGTTTGAACACATCAAATACAGTGGTGAATAGTAATATTCCATGCTGCATTCTTCTTTTCTACTTGAAATTAGCTTAGGAGCGTATTTACCGTTGATCTCACATTTTCTAGTCTTCTTCTACTAGTGAGTCTCTTCAAGGCCATTTCTTCTGTTTACTCTCACCTATCTTCTATTTGTTCAATTTATTAATCGACAACTTTACAACAATTTATTTCCATTAGCTTTGTAATGTATTCTGTATTTGAACCACCTAAGAAGTGGTTCCTTCCTATTCTTGGTAGTCAAATGTCTTTTTCCTCTTCTTTTTACGAGTTTAGCTCTTCTAGTTCATAGCTCTGTTTAAAAGTGTTTACTATGATTAAAAACAAAGCATACACACAAGGTATACAACACATATCTTGTGTTACATGGGTACACATTTGCACCACTCAAAACTCTTCGTCCCCTTGGGTGTTTTGGGGACAGCCCTAGCCATCCTTCCCAATCAAAAAAGAATTGGAAACATCTCAGAAACACATCAACATTGTAGGGTATGTCGAGAAATAGGGGACAACGAAGGACCATCCCAAGGATCCCAAGCCTATGAAGAATTAATTTTTTTAAATGTTAAAAAAAATTGTTCATGACACTAAAAAGAACTGTTAAATATATCATGGAAGCACTATAACAACAATTAAATTAATCATGACATTAGTAATGGCAAAAAACTGTAAGGCAAGAGCCTACAATGCAATGGTAAATTGTAAGGCAATATTTACATCATGGTTCAGATTTATTGTTAATGATATTATATAACATCTAACACTGACAGTAACAATTTGCATTTCTTATTTCATTGTTGGAAAAGGTTGCAAACTCCAAAATTCTGGATGTTGTATTAGAATTACTAATAATAGCCATTGTAAGAGAGATTAAAGGTGCATTGCCCATAGTCTGATAAAATGTGGTGCTGTGCAAGGAATTCAAAGAAACAATTTCATTTTATGATATGATTTTCATAAAGGCTTCTGCAAACAACATTTAACAGTATCATGTTATATCGATACTACTATACTATCCTGATATTTATTATTTTGTAAAAATTTGAATCTCTGTATGTGTTTTAAAATTTTATATATACTATCATCCCTACCATCTCCTAAAAATGTTCCTCCTACTGCTTTCTCTGAATTAAATCCCCTGTCATATCCAATGATCCACCGACCCCATCCTCCTTCATTACATGATCCATCACACGACCATTTGCAAGTACCTGAGTCCTTAATCTTTCCCAAACTTTAGTGGCACTTTTGAAGGACAAAACAAAGAATTTTCCAATAAGCATAGAAACTAGAATAGATTCCTAACAATTTTCCACACGGAAGATAAATATGCAATCAGATTCATGACGAAATTTCCGCTTGTTAAAAACCTTTCTCCAGGAACCTTTTTCTTCCCATTTGAACAAAATCTTCCACTACTGAAGCAGCATGAAACCAGTATTCTCTCAACGAGCTTCAAGAAAACTAGATCTGCAATCAGAATATGTGCTTTATGATCTATTTAAATCTGCTATTTAACTATTTTAATAGAAGGAAAACCTGCGTCTCAGCCTCTGGTGAGAACTAATCACACCATCCCACTCCCTTGCAGCAAGAGAGGGCCGAAACCTAGGAAGCTTCCTCTAATAAGACATTCTTTACTTTGAGGTTAGACTGCTATTTCAAGGTTTTGCAATGGGGTGATAAGTGAGTTATATCGTGGGGAAATTCTTCTTTAAGTAAACTTTATTTGTAATATGGAGATGTGTGACATTTAGAAAATTTAAGATGCTTTGTTCTTGTGAACATCACCTTTATGCAATGAATGAGGACCATTCACAGTCATGAGAGATGGATTCTTGTTAATCATGACTCATGAAATTTAGACTGGTGAGATTGACAAAAAATCTATGTGATAACTGTTAAAACATCAGAAAGCTCACCCTATTTCCATTCGTCTGATTGTACAGAACTTCCTAGATCTGTTTTGGTATAAGTTCTCAGAAAAGATACATATATGGCTACATTTATTTCTCTGCTGATGTAAATACTAATATTCCTGATGATTATTAATGCAAGAGCATCTCACTCTCTTCAAGTTTTGGTTTTCTTTTGTTCACTTTGGCTGATTCTTTTATTCTAATACAGAGTTTCTGTCAATACAGCAACATGACAACTGACAGACTATGTTGGTACAGACTTCATGTCAATGTGACGACAGGAAGACAAACAGAATGTTGGAAAACCAGCTTTTGTTGTTGTTTGTTACTGGAAGTTAAACGGTTTCTCAGCCACCTCCTTGGTGGATTTGAGGGAAGTTGATAATTTTGGGAAGCTGGGTTGGTTCATGGTTGAGTTGAAAGAGAACATTATTTGAAAGGAAAAGTAGTTTGTCAAAAAAAAAAGGATATGCAGGCCAATAGTGAATGGAGAGATGCACGTGTGAAGTGGTATTGTTGTTTGTAAGTCTGTGTATTGGAACGAATGAAAACTAGACTCATAAAGGGGAATCAGAACATTATGCAGTTTTGGTAAATGTATCTTTGAAAATTGGATGAATGTGTCAAGTGGTATTGTTCTCTGTAGTCTGTATATTGGAGTGAATGAAAATTAGGTTCATAACGGGAATCCAAACATTAAGCAGTTTTGAAAAATGTATCTTCGTAAATTTAACTGGCAATAAAATTAAGTTAAATTTTTCAACTGTCATTTCATATCTTTTCTATTCTTTTCTTTTCTGTGTATGTTTTTGGCACTCTATTGTCAAGAGGGAAAAGTTATTGGGTTTTAGTTTGTGATTATGGGAAATGTTCCCATCAAGAGAAGGGTTATTGTTCATTTTGTCCATTCACTGAAATAATTGCTGCATACACTTGATTGTGTTAAAAATCTGAAAAACTATAATTTTCTGGACAGTTCACTTTCAATGTTTTGACAGGCAGTCTACAGAAATCTGTTTATTCTTTCAAGGCATAGTATGTGTGGGTGCAGGTGTGAACCATCAGATTGGTATCAGAGGATCGTTGTGTGAAATTGTTGCCATTAAGTGGTATCAGAGCCCAAAAGATCTGGACAAGTAAATTGAAACATTTTATTAAACCTTGGTGAAGTATGAGCATGACAGTTTAATGTTGTGGACTCTTGGAAAGATTGATGTGTTGCAAAATGACAGGGGGTACCAAAAGACCGGGCAAGAGGAAATGATAAAAGCCCTAGATGATGTACCAATTAGTAAAGATAGGGAAGGAAAGATGCAACAATAAACAAAGAAAGAAAGCCTCAAAAGAAAAGACGGGAAGAAAGATAATCTGGCAAGGCAAGATGCATAATTTGAAAGAGAATTAGCAGAGTTACGAAATGATTTTGAGTTGTGCAAAGTTTTGTTAGAGTCGTGGATTGAGAAAAGAAGCCAAGATTTGTATGGGTTTGACTAATGAGAATGAAGATGAAATATATAGAGTTTCTTGGGAAAAAAAAAATGGCAAATGATGGCTTCCTTAAGAGAAGATGAGAGTATGAGGAAAACCCTAAGGGGTTTGAAAAACAAAATGCTGTCAAAAGTGTAATATACCCTAGATGAGGTGAAGGAGGTTATCATTGAGGAAAACATGAAGGGAAATAAGAAAGAATGGGTGTTTACAAGCATGAGAAGTCTGAAAAGGAAAGTCAACAATAAGAGCTTGAAGGTGATGAGAGGACAGTAAAGCACTTGTAGAGAGTTTTGAGAAGAATAAGAGAAGAGTAGTTGCAGCAGTTTTCCAAGAGGACATGAGGTAACCATACACACAAGAGATACTACCTAAAAATAAAGAGTATGAAATTAGAATTTTTGAAGATGCCCTATAATCCTATGATGCTTTAGATGATGTTTGCAGATGAAGGAAAGGAGTTTGCAAAATGGAAAAGTTGACAAGAACAAAGGAGAATCCAGACAGCAGTTTATTGCCGAGGTAAACATAAGTGAGAATGATAAGTAGGTGATATTTTCCATAGCAAGTCAAACTGTGATATTGCTATCAAGATTCAACTCTATAGTTCTTACTCATTAGATCTAGGTGATGCTCATAGAGATAAAGTATTGGGCCTTCCCGGGAGGTCACCCATCCTAGTACTACTCTAGCTTGACAATGCTTAACTATTGAGTTTCCTCCATAGTTAAACCCACTCTGCTTGAAATCCCATTTGCAAAACCATCACCAAGTGTTGTGCCTTATGAACCATTCATTAGAAAGCCCCTTGAGCTCATCAATTGATAAGTAGGATATGTTTTCCACAGCAAGTATTGCAATCACAATTCAATTGTGCAGTTCTTGAGTCAAACTCATTGACCCATGTTTCGTGAGTAGTGGTTCACATGAACCCATCTCTCATGAAAATGAATGGAATACTTAGCACTCAGGATCTAAATAATGCTCACAAAAGTGAAGCACCAAGACTTCCTAGGAGGTCACCCATCTGAGTACTACTCTAGCTTGAGCATGCTTAACTATGAAGTTCCTCCACAGGTTAACCCACTCTACTTGAAACCCCATTTGCAAAACCTTCACCAAGTGTTGTGCTTTATGAATCATTCATTATAAAGCCCCTTAAGCTCATCAATTGATAAGTAGGAGATATTTTCCACAGCAAGTCAAATTGTGATATTGCTATTAGGATTATAATGTAGAAACCTAGGACAAGTCCAATACACCTTGTGAAAGGTGGATGGACAAAATAAACTAAAATGGAAAAATACTCAATGTGATGCGGCACTAATATATTTGATTAACCATTTTGTCCATATCAATAACATTACAAGATGCCTCTATTTATAGAGGCCTTTGATTGTTTCTGAAAACATCTAAAAATTAGCCAACATAGGACAAATAGACTTTTCTAGAACTATCTAAACATAAATAACTTTTAGAAGTTTACAAACCTAAATATTAATTTTACCTAACCCTATTCGTTAATCCAACTGGAGTTTCTAGATTCCTCTAGTATGTTTTTTACAATTTCATTTGAGGGGGAAATTACACATTCCAACACTCCCCCCTAATTTCAGCCTCAAATGTTGTTGCAAACAAATCCAAATCTTTTCTTTTGCCTAATGCCAAGCTACTATTTTCCAATAATCTTCATATCTATTAATGCATGAATAGTTTGTTCCAAGGCTGCAGCCTTTAATTTCTATAAACATTTTGTTAGCAATTTGCTACCAATTATTTCCTCTTTTCATAGGATCCACTGATAATTTTGCCTCATCTGTCACAAATGTCGGTGTCAGGTTTCACTAATAACCGTGATCATATTCATGTCTTCTTTCAACTATACCTTGATGCTTCATTTGTCACAAATGGTGACAGGGTTCTCCAAATAACCTTGCTCTGCAAAATAAAAAAATCTCTTTGTTGTAACAAATAATGACAAACAAATTCCTTCCTCCTTCAGCTATCCCTTGATTAGTTGCTTCTATCAAAACAGGTGACGGGATTCTCCCAATTAATCTAGCTTTGATTCGTCTGTCATAAAATGATGACAGAATTTTCTTAACTTGGCTCTGATACCACTTGTAGAAACCCAAGACAACTTTGATACACTTTGTAAAAGTTGGATGGACAAAATAAACTAAAATGGAAAAATATTCAATGTGTTGTGGCAGTAATATATTTGATTAACCATTTTGTCCATATCAATAACATTACAAGATGCCTCTATTTATAGAGGTTTTGATTGTTTTCGAAAATATCTAAATTAACCAACATAGGACAAATAGACTTTCCTAGAACTATCTAAACATAAATAACCTCTAAAACTTTACAAACCTAAATACTAATTTTACCTATTACTATTCGTTAATCTAGCTAGAGTTTCTAGATTCCTCTAGTATGTTTTTTACAATTTCATTTGAGGGGTAAATTACACATTCCAACATATAATTGTGTAGTTCTTGAGTCAAACTCATTGACCCATGTGTTGGCACTCAAAATTGAAGCCCCAATTTTGAGTACCATTGAGAAAATTAAGCCCTTACGTGCTTTTAAGTCATGCATACCCGACTATCCGTTTGAGGCCTAAGAGGTGTTTAATGTTTCTAGCACCTTGCATTCAATGCGTCTATGTGTTCCATGAAAATAACTGCCTTTCCGAGGTATTTTGTGAAGTCTTGTTTTGAGCAATTGTCAAATTTGCATGTTTGCCTATGTCAAACAGCGACAGGAGACTGTGTTTGCAATTGAATATCTCGCACCCAGTAATGTTTCATAACTTTCCGCTTTGGGAGTGTTTAGTGTCCATACCAAAGAGCCTATGTTTCAAATTTCGAGTCATTTCAAATCTGTTTGACTAGGTTTCGAATTCCTCAAAGTTGGTTATTTGTTGTTGTCATGCTAATGCAATTTGTTCTAAATTCTGGGAAACCCTATTTGACCTATTATAACTTTTGACCAGTTGACCCAAATAAGAAATTTCCTTTTGCATCATCCTGTAAGGGTCAGAAACATGTTACGTTTCAATTTTGAGCTTATGACGAATCTGTTTGATCAATTTTCAAACACGATTCCAAATGCAATTTGTAACGTTTTACTAGTGTCAGTAAATGCAGATTTGTTGGAACCCCTATTCGTGATGTTATAACTTCGAATCCGTGATAGGTGAGGTCAAATGGATTGTACCACTATGTTCTCCTCTGAAAATACTTCAAATGTGCCAATTTTCAAATCTTGACGAATCCGTCTGCACACTTTCCCAAGTCCATTCCATTTGCAAAAACCACTTTTCTGTCAAGTGTTTCCAGTCTGCAAATTTGAGTAGCTCATTTTGACCGCTCGCCAAATTCGTCTTGTTATTTGTCATGAGCTCAAATTGCAGATTTATACTCTCCTCGTGACAGTGAACCAATGCCCCATTTTTCGTTTTCCCAAGTGTCAATTTGCCTAGTTTTTTAAGCCAATTCCGAACACGATTTATTGTTTTCTAACATGTTTTCTTGCAGGCAATTCTGAAAGGGCAACTTTGACAGTCAATATCTATTGATTGGGAATTTCTCATGAGACAAGATTCAACAGGGTAGGAGTATGCGGAACAAAGAATCAATATGTCGGATTTCAGAGCATGGTCAGGTGTTTTTGTCAGTTTTTAAAGCTGGTCAAAAGACCTCCTGGCACAAAATTGACAAGTTGTAGATCAATGGTAAAATGAGTTTTATTTGATTGTTCAGCGGTCAAACTTGATTCTAATCAAGATAACAGGTTCAATGGATCAGTTTGAAACATTTGTTGTTTGAAAACGAAAAAAAATTTAGCCAGACCCACTTTGGGGTTCGACTAACTTCAACAAACTGATGACAACTAAGGAAATAAAAGATGTTTTAGAAGAGGGATTATAACGATATTAGTCATTATAGTACCTTAGTTGGCACATTCTAAAATCGTATTTTCAGAAGATATAAGCTAGTTTTTGGCAATAAAGATTATGTCAAATAAAATGTCATAGAGTCATATAATGAGATCTTTCAATTTTTCTATAACATCATCCTGGTGTTTATTCAGTAAGTTTACTAGGGAGTTTGTGCACATGAGTGGAGTTTGCAAGGTTAAGATTCTTTCGAAAATCACTGCTACAGCTCATGAGGATGGAAAGGGTCAAAGTATTTGGAATACTTTTGTTCACACTCCAGGGAAAATTGTCTCATATTTGCATTCAATAATTTTGTGGTCGGGTCCTTTTTCCATATTTCTTTCTGTTATTCTTCCCCTTTGTGTTACAATCATTTGGCCAAAGAAAGCCAGTTGGATGTGGAGGTGAGCGCAACAATACCAGGGAACAAGAAAAAATATAGACAATGAGGTAAATGAAATCTGCAACATTATAGGTAAAGATATATGGGTGCCACGTGTGGAGAAAGCTCTTGAATGAAAGAGAGATTAGTTTCATTCTAGACGTGCTGCAAAGGTATAAAGGAAGGCAGTCGGCTTGGACAAAGGATGATCTGGGAAGCAAATTGAAGGACTATGGAATAGAAGATGTTGAGGAGCTAACTTTGATGGATGATCCAAAGAAAAAAGGCAGAAAGCCACATTTCAAAAGGCACTCCACATACGTTAGAAGAACACCATCCTTAGCGGCAGGCATTTAAAAAGGAGCATGCCAATAAAATGTTTCCTTTGTATTAAAGAAAAGGGGAGGCTTTGGCGGAGAATATTACCAGAGCAGACCATAGCTCGAAAAATTCGCTGCATGAAGGAGGGAATCACAACTGCAAACCAAGCAGGGCAATCCCCACACAAGGCAAAACTGCACCCCAATGTAGCTTCCGTAAGGCCAAATTGGAGCTTTTTCATTTTCTGATTGCACTATTATTGCAATGGATTCTTAACAAAGGTATGGGTTACGAAAGTATACAATGAGAAATATCCAAGGCTATAAATAAGTCCCACTCTGTCTGCGCCACAAGAAGATATTCAAAGCATTTTGTAAATCTTCAATGATACATGCGGGAACCATCTCATATCAAAAGCCGCTAGTCAAAGAGCAAGGAGCAACCGCAGCGTAGGAAGGCGTCCCACCGGGGCAAGGAAACAGAGAGGAAGCTGAGGTGGCATTAGGTCAAACCATGCCTTAGCCCACGTCAAAATAGAGAAGTTGCAAGGAGTGGTCAAGGACCACGCCTTGATAGAGAGTTGTAGCTAAAGAAGGGGAGGAAGCTGCATCAGTCCGCAGCTATAAGAGCAAGGGTCCACGTGAGAAGAAAAGCCCATAGCTGGAGAAGGCAGGGAGCCCCACATTAATGGATTTGCATTTCAAATAGTAGGGCTGGTCCGGCTAGATGAGAATGGTGTAACTGAGAGTTTACTTTGGGATGGATGATGGATCGTAGAGTCAGTAATGGCAGACATACAGAGGTCAATGCAGTGACAATGATATCTGCGGATCCTATGGATTGTGTAATCCCAATGATGTGTGCAGTTATGTTGTAAGTTTCAGTCCAAAGAATGATTCTCAAGGTTGGTGGTCAATTGGATGTATTCGGCAAAAACCCATTCAATGCTCTCCCACAACAATAACCATCAACGACTTCTTTGAAACCAAGAATCGATCCATGCCCGAAAAATGAGTTGTCTTTTTCACATTGAAATGAATGTTACTATCCGCTTCAGTCTGATTGCAAATCCGGCTCTAGCACTGTCAGAATAGATACAATGATGTTGGAAATGATTAAAATCCAAGCCGATGCGAATAGGACCAAATCTGGTAGCAGCTTTGATTTGATTCCCGTATTTAACTTATATTTTGGAAATGAAAGCTCCTGAGTTTCATCCCACATTGCCAAAGTGGGAGTCTTTCTCTGTGTTTTAATACAAAGGCGCTTATATGGTAAGTGTCTTCAAGACACGAGCCTTTTGAAAGGCAAAGGCATGTGGTGGAGCCTATGAAGAGCTACCTGGTGTGAAAACCAAGGAAATTTCGACCAAATGCACTGTCGGAAGGAGTTCGCCAGAAAAGGTTGAGGATTTCGATGGTCACCATGTCGCCATGTCGCCACCGAAAAACAGGAGGATCTCGCCAGTAGTGACATGGCAACCTCCCAAAAAATGCAAAAAACCGGCAGAGAACATGGGTCCCATCTAGGTGATTTGGCGGCATCAACAAATAACAGAATGACAAGTCACACCGCATGAATGGTCAAAGGAAGTTCGCTAGAATCCAGTGGTCGCCATGTCGCCACTGAAAAATGGGAGGTTTTCCAACAAGTGACATGGCAACTTGCCGAAAAATTCAAAAAACGGCACGTATATGTGGGACCCACAGTGACCAGAGGACCTATCACAGATTGACATGTGGCATCTTGTGAGTGGTTGAGGAGATATAAGGGGTTTTTTAAAACTAAAATAATATCCTCCTCAATTTGAACGTTCAGTATCCAAGTTGAAAAATTTGTTTTAAAAAAATGAATTTTCTATAGTTTTAAACTATAGAAATAGTTTTAAATTTTTAAAATTCATTCCTTTTAACTGCTCTGGCCATGGTTGGGAGCATGATTTTCAAATAGCCACTAGAGGGGCAATTTTTGTCGAAAATAGGCACTTCAATATACTGTTGGAACTGGGAGGAAACGAATTTTCCAAATATGAAGTCAGATTTTGCACAACTATTCATCAGTTCAGTCTATAAGTGAATTTGTAATTTCTGAGGCATTCTCAGCAAAATGGGCAGAATTCACCATTACACATCAAAATTTGTTAGGAGGCAGATATAAAACCTTGTTGAAGCCTGAATGTGGAAAAAAGTAATTCTAAAAAGTTTTCTTGGCTTCAAGAGGTCATCTTTAACTGATTTTTTACCTTTTCCTTGATTCTAGATCTGGCATCAACAAGCAGTTATTGTTCCATCAAGTATTTGAAATAATTGTATACTTTTGGTAGGCCAAATGACAGAGGATTTGATTTACTAGTTGCAGAGAGAGATTAGAGAGATTCTTTTCATTGCTAGGAGATGATTTCCAAGTGAGACACATGTCAGATGCACAACAAATCCGAGAATTCACTCTCCTCTATATCATTCTCTTTCTCACTGTTTGTAGAGGTTCTAGTTTTGGAGAAAAAATGACTCATTGTTGTGATATCGTGTGTATTCTAATCTAGAGTTTTCTCAGATTTGTGAAACCATGTTCCAGTCTTGATGTGTTCTCATCACTGTGACACCAATTTTCTTCAGCATAATTCTCTTGTATGAATAGTAGTAGTGAAGATTATAGAGAAAGTTCAAATCTATTAGGTGTTTTTCTGTTTTGATTTCATGCATTTGAATGTATTGTTTCAAAGAAATGAATACAAATGAGCAAGAATTTCTTTAGTTTCATTCTGATTCTCGTCTCCTATCTCAGTAATCTGCAAATCTTATGTGGTCTAGGAACAAAGAACTGAGACTCATTTGCATCCCTTTAAGGTTGTATGTCAAATATGTTTTGTTGTTGGAACAAAGGGCCAGGTAAATGCTTGATGTGTTTGATAGGATTGTTGGTTATTTTGAGGATACTTCATAAGAATAAGGTCTTTATGAACACCGATCTCTGATTCACAAAGTGATTAGACGGATATGATATTTTGGTGTATGAAATATGTCCTTAATATCACAGATGTATGTATTTGATTTATGAAAATGCCCAATGGATAAGGCATTGATCGGCTATAGGATCAACTTGTTTTCACTATTGCATATTTGGGGTTTTGTTGAAAATCAACATTATTAATCAAACGTCTTTCCCTTTCATGTTGAAGAGCTGAAAAGGATGCCCTCACTCAACTTGTGAATTCCATAGAGTTGCAACTTGCTAGTGCAGATCTATGTTATTGCATGAGTCATTAGGAGAAATAAGGGTTAAATTTGTTGTTAAAAGATTCAAGAATATGTTTAGCACTGGTACCATATAAATTGAATCTGAGGTCCACCTGCCTCGATTTTGCAGAGCCTGAAGTAAAAGAAGGGTCAAGCCTTATAGTTGGCCCGGTGTCTAAAAGGACATGTTAAGGATGGGAGTTAGCTGCCCCTAGATGTGTCTTGTTCTCATCGCGGTAATTTGAAACCTGTAGTGTTTCAAAACACCAACATTTCATGAGTATTGGTTCACATGAACCCATCTCTCATGAGAATGAATGGAACACTTAACACTCATTGGATCTAGGTAATGATCATAGAGGTGAAACACCAAGACTTCTCAGGAGGTCACCCATTACAGTACTACTCTAGCTTGAGCACAGTTAACTGTGGAGTTTCCTCCATGGTTAAACCCACTCTACTTGAAAACCCATTTGCAAAACCTTCACCAAATGTTGTGCCTGATGAACCATTCATTAGAAAGCCCCTTAAGCTCATCAATTGATAAGTAGGAGATATTTTCCACAAGTCAAATTGTGATATTGCTATCAAGATTCAACTATGTAGTTCTTCACTCAAACTCATTAACCCATATTTCATGAGTAGTGATTCATTGAACCCATCTCTCATGATAATTGATAAAGGGTGCTCCCCTTAATACCATAAACTCATAACAGAAACAAAGAAACAACAGCAAATGCAAGAATAAAATATGGACTTATTTGAGCTGCAAATGCAGTATTACAGAATTCATAAGTATAATATGCTATCCCACATGGGTGCCTTCATTACAATAATTTGCGAGACAAGCTGCGAACTATCACCCAAAGCTATCCTAAACAATGTTCAGGCCTTTCTTAAATAGGTAATTTTATGCCACCTGGGAAGGTTCTAGAGATTTCAACTTAATATCTAGGGCCGATAGACCCTAACAATACATATAGAGTCCGCCAAATACATCTTTGACAATTATTTTAGATATTTCAAGTAGCCCAACTTTGAAAGGCCATAACTCACGAATTGTCACTATGATTGGTTATTATAACCACTTTTCAGAAATGCTAGCTCCTGATGTACAAGCTTGGAACATTACTAGCGCCCTTCTGTCGAGTTTTTAGACCTCATCCAAGCACTCTTAAGGCCTCCAACGGTGAGTCCGAAGATTTTTCTGAAAATATTTCCATTGAAAATTTGCAATAACTTCTTAGATACTTATGATTGAGCAATGAGATTCTTATGGTAGGCTTACAACTCTAAAATGAACCTTCCTATAGAAAATGAGAACATTCCGAGCTCATATGACAAACTTACTAAAAATAACAAGTTCCCACAAATAATAACTACCCTATCTACTAATCCTTGTTAAAATAGAAAAGACTAAAATAAAAATATTTTTGGGTGATGCAAGATTGCTCTTACACCTAGGATGCTCCTGCATCAAACACCCAAGGTAATTTGAGAAGTGACCTTGTTACGCCTCAAGTGTTCAGAGGAAAACCAAAATGGTTAACCTCCTCCTTTGCTAGCCATGATGAATCCTCTACTAGCCTCCCTTTCCATTTGACCAGGTATTCCTCATCAGTTCTATTCCTTGTACTTTTTTCAACACAACTGTCCAGTATCTCCTCAATCTATTTTGTAGCCGAACTAGCTAATGGAATAATCCACTGCGCTTTTGCAACTTCATCTCCATCACCTCCTCCATATTACTTTGTCAAATCTAAAATATTAGATACTGGAGAAATATTCAATTCAATAGGCAACTCCACTTCATAAGCATTTCCAAAATCATGCCTTTCACTATCTTGCACGGTCCAAACTTCTTCATCTTCAGCTAATTATATGTACCCACTGGAAAATGCTCCTTTCTCAAATGAACCATGACTTCATCTCCAATTTGAAATTCCTTATACCTCTTTTTCACATATGCCTTAGCCTTGTACTATGTATTCATCTTTGTAATGTGCTTCCTCACCTCCTCATAGATATTCTTCAAATGTTCAGCAAAATTTTTTGCTTCAGCACTACTTATCTCTTCTTTATCCAACTACCTCAATTCAAAAGCATTTTTGGGACTACTCCCATATACAATCTAAAATGGTGATTTACTAGTACTCCTATTAATAGAATTATTATATGCAAATTTCTCCTGTGGTAAAATCATATCCCATCCTTTTGGTTTATCTCCAACCAAACATCTCAGCAAGTTTCCCAAACTGCGATTCACAGCTTCTATCTGTCCATCAGTCTGTGGATGATGTGATGAACTGAACTTTAAATCTCTCTTCAACTTCTTCCACAATGCACGCCAAAAATACCTAACAAATTTGGTATCTCAATCTGAAACTATAATCTTTCGCAAACCATGTAGTCTCACCAATTCTCTAAAAAACAACTCTGCTACATGAACAACATCACTAGTCTTCTTGCAAGGAATAAAATGTGCCATCTTTAAAAACTTTTCAACCACCACAAAAATAGAATCATGCCCGTGCTGTGTCCTCGATAATCCAAGAACAAAATCCATGCTGACATCCTCCTATGGTTTCTTTGGTATAGGTAATGACTGATACGACCTTGTATTTTGCTTCACTCCTTTCGCCAACTAACATACTCTACAACCCTATACAAACTTCTTCACATCTTGCTACAACTGTGGCCAGTAATAATTCTCAACAACCAAAGCTATGGTTTTATCTCTACCAAAATGTCCAGCCAACCCTTCACTATGCTTCTCTTTAATGAGATTCTCTCTCATTGAACTTTTTGGAATGCAAAACTGGCTTCCTTTGAACAACATACTATCTTGGATCATAAAATCCAACCACTTTGTCCTGTCAATTGTAACAAGTTCTGTACAAGCCTTCCACGCTTCACCAAAATCAGGATCATCCGGATACAAAGTACTAAGTTCCTACTTCTATCTGCATTTCTATCAGCAAAACTTGTCTTCTACTAAGAGCATCTACAACTCTATTAGACTTCTCACTCTTGTGTTTCAAAACAAATGTATAACTCTGCAAAAACTCAACCCACTTCAAATGGGTTTGGTTCAATTTTCCTTGACTATTCAAATATTGCAAAGCTTGATGATTAGTATACAAAACAAACTCCTTAGGAAGAAGATAGTGTCTCCACTTCTTCAATTCATAAATAGAATATTTTCTTTTTGCATCATTCAATTTCTCATTGAAATAAGCAACAAGTCTACCTTCTTGGCTCATAACAGCTCCTATTGCAGTACCACTAGCATCATAGTCTACTTTAAATACCTTGTTAAAATCAGGAAGTGCTAAAACAGGCTGCTCAATTTCCTTCTGTTTCAACAGATTAAAACTCTTATCTGCTCATACAGTCCACTTAAATTTTTTCATATCCCCTTTCATTGTTTTAGTCAAGGGTCCACAAATACTGCTAAAACCTCTTATGAACTTTCTGTAAAAACTAGCCAGTCCATGAAAAGATCTTACCTCTGTCGCACTCCATGGAGTAGGCAATTCAAGGATTGCCTTCACTTTCTTTGGGTCCAGTTTTAGACCTTCAGTTGAAACTACAAATCCCAGGTACACCAACTCCTCCTTTACAAAACTGCACTTCTTCAAGTTTATCAACAACTTTTCTTCCCTCCACTTATCAAACACCTTGCGAATATGAATCAAATGCTCTTCCAATGTCTTACTAAAAATCAAAATATCACCTAGGTAAACAATGACAAACTTACCCAAAAACTCCTTCAGTACCTCATTCATGAGCCCCATGAAAGTGCTTAATGCATTGCTTAGCCCAAAAGGCATGACTAACCACTCATACAATCCTTCCTTTGTCTTGAAAGCAGTCTTCCATTCATCACCTTCTCTAATACGAATTTGATGGTACCCACTCTTCAAATCTATCTTTGTGAAATATTTAGCTCCACTCAAACAATCCATAATATCATCCATCCTTGACAATGGAAATCTATACTTGATTGTGATCTTGTTGATAGCGCGAGAATCTGTACACATCCTCCATTCGCCATTCTTCTTTGGTGCTAATACGGCTAGTACAACAAATGGACTCAGACTCTCTCAAATCAACCCCTTCTACAACTCATTAACATGCCTGTTCAACTCTTCACTTTCTGCTGGTGTCATTCTGTGCGTTGCCTTGTTTGAACTGGCTCCTAGAACCAAATCCATCTGGTGACTGATCTTCCTTATTATGGGCAATCCATCAAGTACATTATCTGATACAATATCAAAAAACTCTCCCAACATATCTGCAACTTCTGCAGGCACTTCCTTTACTTCTTCTTTACTATCTTTAGGAATTATAGCAAAACACATATGCTCATGTTTCATACCTTTAAGAAACTCTTTTCCATCAACAAAACATATTCTGACAGCACTACATACCTTTTCTTCTTTCTCCTTCAATGATTTCAACTTATGTTTCACTCCATCCTTGGTCAAAGTGTAGGTATTTGCTCGCCCATCATGTATAGCATGCCTGTTAAACTACCACAGCCTACCTAGCAACATATGACATATGTCCATAGGTATAATATCACATAGTACCTCATCTTGGTAGCTTCCAATCTTGAACTTCACTGAGGACTACTCATTGACCATGACCTTGTGGTCAGCGTGCACCCAAGCAATACGATATAGACACGAGTGTTTCTGTCTCTTCAACTTCAACTTTGTGACCATCATTTCTAACACCAGATTGTCAATACTTCCACCATCACAACACTTATCTTCACATCTGCACCTTGTGCAAAATAACCTCCTCCTTTGATTAGGTTCATTCTCACCACTCAGCAGGACTCTTCTATTAACTAGGACTCCTCTTTCAACATCTTCATAATGTGAGGATCTGGCATCTTCATCAACATGTGCAATTCTGGCTTGGCCTTCTATTTTTCAATCTGTCCTTCCTTGGCTCTGGGTACATTCAAATGCTCTATGCCCTTCTTCTCCGCAATGAAAACATTTCTCACGGAAGCCTCCTCTTCCAGATCCTTATCCTCTGCCTCTTCCTCTCTAATCTCTATTGTTCTGATCATGGAAACAATTGGAATTGTTTCCCCTCTGGTTATTACTACTACTTCCATCCTTATCCTTATTCTTTTGATCATCATTACGGCCTCCATAAGATCGTCTGCCAGATCTTCCATGGCAACCTCTTCCGCTATTCTTGTTGCCAAATTTCTTACTGAGTTTCTCCTCAACTTTGAGGGAAAATTGGTATGCCTCCTCAATACTATTCATTCAAACCAAACTCAGCTCATCCTAAATGCTTGGCCTTAACCCATAAAGATAATAGGCCACTTTCTCCTTATCAGCTTCTGCATAGCCGGTTCTAATGAGAACTCAGTAGAACTCTTCAGTATACTCTTGAACAGATTTTTCCACTTGCTTCAACCCTTGCATTTTCTTCAACAAATCAAGCTCATAATCCACAGGAGTGAATTGTCACTTTAGTTTAGCTATCATCCGTTCCCATCTAGTGATTTTGTCCTTTCCCTTTCTATTTCACTCCAACTGAACCTCCTGCCACCAGATCTTCGCATGTCCCTTCAGTTTTGCCTTTCCAAATTTGACCCTATCAAGATCTTCAATATCTTCATACTCAAAGTACTCCTTCAGTTCATTGATCCAATCGATCAGCTCCTCTAGATTAAGATTTTCTGTAAATGTGGGAACTTCAAACTTAGGTCTTTTTCCAATCTTGGAGATGGCTCTAAAAAGCCTCTCTTCCTCTGAGTTTAGAACTACCTTTGCTTCGGCATTTTCTTCTACTTTGTCCTCATCCTTGCTTTCATCTCTTACAGGAAGATTTATTCCTCTGCGCATTTGTTCTTCCAATGCTTGCATTTGTCTTTGGAGGTCTCAGAAACCCTCAGGTGTAACACCTACAGCTCTTCCGCCATGCTCTCTTCGTGGAGGCATTTTTCGCACTTATGTTGAAACTCTAGTGCAAATTGCCTCACAATTAGCAATCTATCTACATGCTCAGCCCAAACCACGATCCTGGTGAGAACTGCCTCGCAATCGGCGATCTGTCCACACACTCAAGAACTCTAGCTCTGATACTACTTGATGAAGGGTGCTCCCCTTAATACCATAAACTCATAACAAAAACAAAAAAACAATAGCAAATGCGAGAACAAAATATGGACTTCTTATTTGTGCCACAAATGTGGTATTACAGAATTCATAAGTACAATATGCTAACCCACATGGGCGCCTTCATTACAATAATTTGCAAGACAAGCTGCGAACTATCATCCAAAGCTGTCCTAGACAATGTTCGGGCCTTTCTTAAATAGGCAATTTTATGCTGCCTGAGAAGGTTCTAAACATTGAAACTTAATACCTAGGGCCGACAGACCCTAACAATACATATAGAGCTAGCCAAATACATCTTTGACAATTATTTTAGATATTTTGGATTGCCCAACTTCAAAAGGCCATAACTCACGAACTGTTGCTTCGATTCGCTATTATAACCACTTTTCAAAAATGCTAGCTATTAATCTATAGGCTCGAAACAACGTTAGCACGCTTCCATCGAGTTTTTGGACCTCATTCGGGCACTCTAAGGCCTCCAACGGTGAGCCTAAAGATTTTTCTGCAAATTTTTCCACCGAAAATCCGCAATAACTTCTCCAATACTTATGCTTGAGCAATGAGATTCTTATGGTAGGCTTACAACTTTAAAATGAACCTTCTTGTAGAAAATGAGAACATTCCGAGCTCATATGACAAACTTACTAAAAATAGCAAGTTCCCATAAATAGTAACCACTCTGTCTACTAGTCCTTATTAAAATAGAAAGGACTGAAATAAAAATATTTTTGGATGATGCAAGATTGTTCTTACACCTAGGATGCTCTTGCATCAATAATGAATGGAACACTCATTGGATCTAGCTAATGCTCACAAAAGTGAAGCATCAGGACTTAACCTCTGTGAGCATGAAGATAATATGTAGCCACAATTAGCAACAATAGAACAAGAATGGGAAGACAAATTGAAAAGTTAAAGACACATGGGACAATGAAAGAGGTAGCAAGGAAGATTACATCCAAGGGTGAAGAAATTGTTGCAACAAAGAGGAAAGATGGAATAGAGTGTAGAAGTTTGTCTATGGATATTGTGAAACCCAAAACGGATGAAGTAGCGGAGAATGAATTGATGAAGGACATTACAAGAGAAAGGTTGATAGAGGAAGAAGATGTGATAGTAAGTGCAAATGTAATAGATATTGATGATATTGGAATGCCAATGTATGGGGAGAGTAGGTTTGAGGACATGGAAGTCTTAAATTTTCATATGAAGGTTTATGCTGATTAATGGATGAGAAGGGATTGGAGAAAAATGGTAAACAATGGTAACAATCTCACGAGAATGGAACAAAGAAGTGAGCAACAAAGTGGAAGCAATATTGCAGCTACTACACAGCAAAGTTGGGAAAAGAGAAAGAAAGGAATGAGAAGTTGGTGAACCCATGTACAAGAGTACGTGCTCTCTTTTATCCCCTAGGGAGTCAAATGCACAAGCATCCCACTCTTGCCAAGTTTTGGTTTTCTTTTGTTCAATTTTGGTTGGTTCTTAAATGCTAATACGGAGTTCTTGGAAATATAGTGATAAGAATATTGATCAACCGTGTCAATGTAGACTTCATGTCATTGCAATGATAAAAGAGGAGAAAAGATTGGAAAAACAATTTGTGTTGATTTTTGTTCGTTGATGGAAATTAAATGGTTTCTCAACAACCTCCTTGGTGGATATAATAAAAGTTGTAAACTTTAGGAAGTTGAATTGGTTCAAGTGGAGTTAAAAAGAAACATTATTTGAAGGGAAGAGTTGTCTATTAGAAAAGGAGGACATGCAAAAGCCAACAACAAATAGAGATGAATGTGTCACGTAGTTTTGTTGTTTGCAAATCTATGTATTGGATCAAATGAAAATATGATTCCTAAAAGGGAATCAAACATTATGCAGTTCTAATAGATATATATTTGAAGATTAACCTAACAATAAAATTTTGTTAAATTTCCGAAGTGTCGTATTCCTATCTTTTCTATTATTTTATTTTTTGTTTATGTCTTAGGCTCTTTGTTGTCATGAGGACAGAAATAGCGGGTTTTAGTTCATGATTTTGGGAAACACTGACATCAAGAGGGAGGGTTATCAATTTCTTGGTTATTACTCAATCTGTTTATTCACTGTAATACTTTTTGCATGCACAAATTTGGTATTGTTTGATGCCATAGTATGTGTAGGTGTGGGTGTGAACCATTTGATTGGTATTAGAGGATTTTTGTGTGGGATTGTTTCCATCTTAGTTGTCGATTTGATTGTGGATACAGATGCGGATGTGAGAAACAAATTCGTGGATGCATGAAATTCTTTGGAGAGGTTTTGGATACAAATCAGAAAATCGTTACAATTACAAAATCCAAATATAGTTTGAGATTCAATGTTCATCAATCTGAATTAGAGTCATATGGATTCACAAAAAAAATCTTCATCATCTCTAATTCCTCCAACTGTTGCAAGTTCAAAATCATTTAAACTGAAAATGGTTTCACCTGTGCTAGATGCATTATACACCAGGATGTCATCAACATCATCAACCATGATTGTAGTAAGATCTTGAATCATTGCATCCAAGTTCACACACTTAGGTTCTACATCCCAAAGCTTGATTGCCCCTTCCTTGTAGTGATCCTCTTTACATGACAAAAGATGCAAGTTGATATGAATGCAAACCAAGTCCTCATCATTTTTTTAACCCAGTTGATTATGCTTCACTGAGTGGATAAAGGAGTAAGTACTCCAATTCTGTTCACCAACAGAAGAACTTGCAACTTGGACAATGTTCACAACATTAAAGTAAACATAAAAATGAAAAGCAATTTAAGGAATTGTAGAATACAAGTTGTAAACAAACAAAAAAAACTTGCTTGTGAGTAGATTTTGATTGCAAAAGGTTGTAGATGCCTTTAATAGTTGACCATAGAGATACCACCATGTGGTAACTCCCATGTCATTTTGGTCCTTTATTACAATGGGACTATGATATATTTGTCATAACTTTTTTGTGCATGTCATCATCTTAGGAGAGTAAAAAAAACTTTGTAGCACCCACTAGCAATTTCTTCATCTGCATACTTTATTTGCATAACAAGTATTTCCTCACTATAGTACCTTGGAGATAAGACATATATGAGGCGGTGCAATGGGGTGGTCATTTTTTCTCAACAATGATGAATGACTATTTCTAGCTAATTTCTTAAGGCTTCAAATTGTGCGGGGACATTCTCATGTGTTTGTATGGAAAGTTTTACCTTCTCCACTAGTGTATCCATTGCATCATAGACATCCCACAAACAAAGTTAGTCTGTATTAGCAAAGTGGAGCATAGTCATGATACGGTCCATGAAATCTAATACAAATTGCACACGAGCCCACCAACTATCATCCAAGATTAATGTCTTTACCTTTTGGACCCTCTCTGAATTTGAAGTCTTGCATATACCATAGGCTAGAAATAACCATTTGGCTTAATGTCCCTTGCACCTTGACAAGTCATCTTATAACAATAGTATGATATGCAAATCGTGTTAATCGCTAGGGTTTTTGTTTCATCAAAAGAATGACTTGTCAATGCCCAATACAACCCCTACACTTATAGAAGACACAAGAGATTGTTAAACCATCTCACAAATCTTGCAAACACTAGCCCACTACTAAAGATCCCCTCCTAGCATTACTCATCGAAGCGTGCAAAGAATCAAACTTGTGACCAAGCTCTAATACCACTTGTTAACTGCTAGGGTTGTCATTGCACCAAAAGATCAACATGTCCATGCCCGATACAACCACTAGACTTATTGAAGACACAAGAGGTTGTTAAACCACGTCGCAAATCCAGTGAAGGACGTTGGGCCCACTGCTACCAAATCCGGTTTCAACCACCTAAGGAAGTTAATAACAATATGTCAATAAATATTAAGAAAAGATATCTACAATTTGATTACTAAACGTGACATAAAACTTATTCAAATTAAACAGAAAATTTATAATTAGTATTAACAATTTACCTTCAAAAACTCCAATAGGGAGAATGACCTAAATATCAATTTTGACATGTGATAGCTCATCACAAACATTTGTATCTCCTCCCCCCTTGGTAAATTTGCATCACTCAATCTATTTGAGTGCCAATTTGTTGTATGACCAAGTTTAGGGAGTGTACAGTGGATGGTGTCCAAAAAATATGGTCTTATCAACCCTCAACTAAAGCACCTGCACCCCTATAATTTTTGGCATTGTCTATAATCACCTAGACCACATTCTTACTACCCACAATCTCTATGAGAATTTTGAACATGAACCACGAATCTTTCACTTCCCCTCACAATCAACTGCCTTTTAAAAGATTGTCCCTTTAGGTGACACAGCAATCACATTAATCAATGGCCAATTTTTTGTATATTTTCATCCATTGGAAACAATGGAAACACTTGAAGTTTTTCAAGAATTTCTAATTGGTTGAATAGCTTTCTCTACGCAAGTCTTCTCTTTTCGCAATAGACTGTTATGCACCTTTTCATACCCGGGTCTTGTGTTATTAGTCAATGTTTTATTGATGGCTGCCACCATTTCCTTCCAACATCATGTAATGAGTTACTGCTTTATTGATCAACAAGCTCTCTTGCCTTCATCTTAAATGCAGTGTCCAATGGGCCTCTTTTGCAAGTGGTAATTTCTACTTCTTCCTCTTCCTCTCCTGATACATGTACTTGCAAAAATGGATGTTTGGAGGATACAATTGGTTCACTGGATAATTGCATTTTTTTTTCTTTTTGAGTGAAGGTTGATAAAAACTTTTTTTGATCTTTTAACCAATTTATCCACAACCTCCTTTTACATATGAAGCTATTAGTGCATTAGACATCCCCTTCCCATCTGTGCCTTTGCACATTGTCATTCCATTGTAGAAGGGCCCATAAAATGAAGTTTCACCCAGAATACAAACTATTGAATGATTTGTATTTGTTACTTTGACAATAATTACACTTCCAAAGATATGGGCCACCTTTAACCAATGAACTTTGACTAAGGTGGGAGTCATTCTTGCACAATACAATCTAATTTCTCGCTATAATAAGGAATTAAATAAATTCAAATTAGAAAAAAAAAACTATTAACATCAAGCATACAAGTGCAAAACAATGATACAAAAATACTAAAATAGAAAGCTAAACTCGTTTTTTATTTCTTTTTTTTTTTAAAATGAAAAAAACACTTGAAAAATCTCTTCTCAAAATTGAAATATTCATCAAAATCTTTAAAAAAATCATTAAAGGACTAGGAATGGGATTAAATGCTTATATTTGATGCTAAAAAATCCTTTCTGAAAGATACCCTCACCCCACAAAAGATCCTCTTCAAAAACAATCACCTTCTTAAAAATGCCAAAATGGAGACCAAATGAGAAGAGAGCCTAGCTGCAACCACAATGACATGGGAAATAATGGAATGGCCTCTTTCAGGGTCAGGGGGAGGGGGGGAAGAAATGTAAATAGAAAATGTTTTAATGTGCTTTAAGTGTTTTTTTTCTAAGAAAAAAACGTCTTTTTAGACCCTAGGCTCGGGTGATGCCAATCGAAGCACATCATGGGTGCTCAAATGCATGTCAAGGGGTTGTATCCATAGGTCACTCAGCTCCATCTCAGCTTCCAAGCCAGAATCGGTAACTAAGGTTTCCATCAATGAGAATTTGACTTGAAAAGTTGTAGGGATCACAAATTGTAAAAGATAATTCAAATCATCTTGTTTGAGGTCAAAAAAATTGAAAATTATTTACCTTACAAAATTTAGACTAAATTGTAGAAAATGCATTAAGGTAATGAATGACAATTATGCTTTTAATCAGCTTTCACATGAAGGTCTAAGCAGTGCTTACAACAAACAAAGTCATGAAGATTGAATACCAGCGTTATTTCAAGTAATGTGATTGTTTACCATTGACCAATAAGAAGAGCTAAGGATGCTCCAAGTTTCAATGAAATACATAACTTACACTGTTGTGGTTATTATTGACCTATCAAATGGTGCATTAAAGGAATAGAGGAGTTCTAAAAACAAAAGAAATTATGTAAATCAATATCGGCCCTATTTCAAATTATATAAGTCTTCCGTAATAATTAGAAAAACATTAAGGATGCTCCAATGTTCAAATAAAGATATTAGTTGATCTGTTAGGGTTGTTACTGACCTATAAAGAACATTGATTGATACGAGTCAAGAAAAAAGAATGATCGTGTTGAATAAATATCTAACTCTACTTCAGATGACGTAATCGTTCACTAATGACCAAAAGTGAAGCATAACAGAAGATTATAATAAGGTTCAAAGAAATGCAACTTGATCTGTTGTGGTTATTCGTGACATATCAAACAATACATGAAAGCAAGACAGGAATCTTAAGGGAAGAAAACCGCCGACATCTTGAAATTGCACAGAGTCTTACCGCTTGCCAAACTGTGACACTTCCAAGGAAAGAAAGATTCCCAAAACCATCAAGTTAATAGGTGCAAATCTCTCATGCCTCGTCAGAATTTCAATAAACATATATTTCTACACTTAGTATAACTCATGTGAAATGAAGCCGTTTTTCAAAGATAACTCACCAAAGCATATCAGAAACAAGCGTGTTCTTTTTTTCCTGTGCATAATTTCTCATACCTGTTAAACTGAGAAGAGACTGCTCGAGCTCCCAGCAAGCCATTACTGCTTCCATCGCATGAACACGAACATGCTGCTGCAGTTGCTCCTTAAAAGAGCAAAGCAGAAAAACGTAGTGCGTCTACAATGCAACAAAAATGCATCCATCCAATAAGCACCAAAAAGAACAATAATTAAGCTAGACCGCTAAATATAATTACGTATCAAACATAAACTATAAGCATTAAAGTAGGAATTCCGTGAAACATGCATCAGAGCCAGCAATGAGCTTGCAAATTTGGAGAGACGACATCAGGGCACTTAATTAATGTTTTACTATGCGTAGGGCAAAGTGTTGAGCCAAATTATTAAGATACATGTTTTCAATAAAAACAACATACACAAAATGTGTGTTTAGGTGTAGTAAATCGAGTTAAATAAGATAGGTATAAGAAAATTAAGTTGAGTTTTTAACTTTCAAGATTTGTTTTCCTGTTTAAGAAGTTGTGAATACATTTTTAATTATATTTTAATATAGTCTTTTTAAATAAAAGTTAGAAATAGTTGTAGCATAATTTTTGATGTCTCGAATATTTTGACTGTATTAGTAGATGGTTTAAATATTATAAATTAAGGTTTGATTTTTAGATTAAACGTGTTAAATAATCAAAGTTAACATATTTTTAAAGTTTAATTTCTTTCTTGATTTAGTATTAGTTTTAATTTTAGAAATAAAAAATGAATAATTTTTTGTTGAAATAAAAGAGCTGAAAATAAATCTACTCAAGCCACTAACTCATTTGATTGTTGATCATTGATTGAAAGTTAAAAAAAGACAAAGAAATTAAGTTCAAATAGCAATGAACTTTTTCAAATAGATGAAACAAAGACAATAAAAGGGATGTGGAATGGATTAGTTATAATAATCAATGAAAGATGCAAACTTGATCATTAGATGAGAATTAAAAGAAAACAAGATTCGTTTGTCTAAAATCTCTTAAAAATACAAGAATCAATCTTAAAAAACTGAAATGTGACAGTGTAGATCAAAAGTAGCATAGAGGAAGTCGCAACAGACTTGAGCATTGAGACTTCTAAATCTGTGTTTTATATAGGGTACAAGGAGAGAATGAATGCAAATCTCAAACATCTCAGTATAATGTCTCAAAGTTAACATACAAAATGGATGAAAAAAATTATAGAAATTACTTTCATGGTGTCTACAAGAATTTCCAAAAATGTTAAGCATGGCACATTACTTCAAGAGTTAAAGAAAGGAAGGCAGTTGGAATTAATATAATTTTAAATGTGGCAACCACGAATTTATAATTGGAATTGTTAAATAGTCAGGATGGCTGTTGCACTAAAAGAATATATTTATGATTGAGTTTGTCATCTGATTGTTAGAAATACAACAATCACTATCAAACTCTCATACATCAAAATGTTGTTAGTAAGTTGCAGCAGCTACTCCAAAGACAATACCAGAAATTCGTTTGGGTGTACAAAGAATCTCCAAAAGGAAAGAGCGTCATTCTTCAAAATAATAGTAAACATAAGCCGATGGGAATGGTAATATCACTAGCTATCTGTCAGGAACTCTGACACGTATAGTGTCTAGAGTCTAGACAATAGGTAAAACTTCTTGGCTAATAATAAAATTGTTCAGACTGTTGGTATAATTTATAAAACTGTTCAGATATATGGTATAGCTTGACAGTAATGTGCTTTTTTTAAAGGATGCGAAAAGATGGGTAATTATAAAAGCTGTTTAAAATATAAGTTCATTTGTTTTATTTTTATTACATTGTTTAATTTTTTAAACTAAATTTGATCGTCAATGGTTATTTAATTAAATGATATTTTTTTAAAATTAACAAAAATAAAAATATGCTTATTTTCTTATTGTAAAAAATAAATTTGATTGTAAAATATTGTTTAAGAATGTATTTTTAAAAAGAAATTATTTAAAGAATCTGCGAAAAGTTTATTTTATTCTATTAACAGATTTGTGCATAAATTTGTTTGTTGAAGATTTGTTAATTTGACAATTTCCTAATCTATAGAATGTTTAATTGTTTCTATAGATAATTCTTCATTGCTACTTGTTTTTCTATTATGGTTGAACTCTTGTTTGATTATGTATTTTTTTAGCAACTCTCTAATCCACATCTTACATAATATAGATTTTCAACATCTATAATCTACTTTTCCTTATAATTGTTCCTACACATACTTCTTCCATATTGCTAATTGTTATCCTATCATAGTTGAACCCTTGCCTATCATAGAATCTTACATATATCTCTTGCATCTTAGAATTTAATATGGGCACATCTTCCATTAGAACTTCTCCTTTCAGATTTTAATCTAAACATGTCCTACATTAGAAAATTTTCATTTTGCTCACAAATATTTGTTATAATATACATTGACATAAGAGTCATTCGAAATTTGCTTAATTAGTATAATATTATCTAATGTTTTAGGAATCTTTTCCTATTGAAATAGAAATGATAATATTTATGTATATGTCTACAAATTCTTTGAAAATTGAGTTAAGATTTAAAATGTATATCAAATTACCAATTTAATTTTTCTAACCTCTAAAATTTAATAAGCTATACATTAATTTGCAGAAGTATTAAGATAATACATATAAGATGGAATCTTTATTTTGTTTGATTTTATGGTTAGTGAAAGGTGGAATAATCTTTTATGTTTTTATTAATATATATTAGATGTTATAGTATGAATTCAATTTAGTGTTAAATTATGTTCAAAATTGGATTGAGTGTTATCAATTTTCCACAATCTATTAGAATTTTGAACAAATAGTTTCTGGTTTAGATTGAGTGCAAGCTTTTTATATCAACGTTTTGGATCGATCAGGATGCAAGTGAAAGAGATGCATAACATAACATGAGTTACATCTCTTTATTTTATGCAACTCATATTAACTCATATTAAAATGTTGATGTAAAAAAAGCTCATAAACAAGAGATGCATAAAATAATATGAGTCACATCTCTTTATTTTACGCAACTCATATTGAAACAAAGATCATACACAATCTAAACCCAAAACTATTGATTCAAAAATTGGACTCTTCAAAATTTTCCCATTTTTAATAGTTATAATACAATTGAGTAGTACTATAATGTTCACATCAAGTTCAATTTTGTAAGTTTCATCAAGATTATTGTTTTAAAAAACCTATCAATGTTAATGTCAAGATTAAATTTTAAAAACATTATATTTATATTTCAACTTTAAAGGTCTGTGATACACTTTTCTATCAATCTAATTCAAACTTAATTAAAAATTCCATTTTTTTCAAGGATATGTTTCACTAGAGTGTCACTTTTTAAATCTAAAACTTGAATTCATTTTTTTAAGCTAAAAACAAATTTTGATTTGGTTAAAATGGACTTTAAAAATATTTCTAGTATGTTGAACACAAAGCAAAATGCATTTGGTATGAACCCAATTACCTTTAGTACCACTAGTTTTCACAACCCAACTTTCCACAATGAACATTACAACTACATTTAAACAAATCAACAATATAAAAAATTTGAAAGGAAAAAAAATGAATAATATGCTTAATTCTTTTCTAATTATTATTCACTATAGACATCAATTTTTAATGTAAAACTTGAACCCATCTGTTTTGGAACTATCTACGAATTTTTATTCTAACAAAACCAATTGAAAATATTTCTAATATGTTCAACACAGAGAAATGTATTTAATATGAATCAAATTACTTACCATGCCACCACTTTTTACAATCTAACCTACCACAATTTGCAATGAACTACTCCAAATCCAGCAAAAATAAATAAAAATTCCTTTGCAAATACACTAAAGGTTTGTTTACAACTATTTATCTTCTACTATATATATAATTCAAAATATGTCAAAATTTCAAGATACAAACCTTGTAAGACAAATATTCCTGTACTATAATTTATTAATTTGCAAAATAATTTTTAAAAATTAATTAACTATAATCTCTACAAACAATAAAATTTAAATTAAATATGAATGTTATTATATTCTATTTAAAAGTAATATTAATGAAACTTATTATCTCAAGCACAAGGTTTAAAAAAAACAATAATAAAATATTTTGTTCATGACATATTATATTAGGAGGAAATGTGACGTGTTTCAATTTTTGAATTATTGGTCATTATATTTTTTCATAATTATATATTAATGTTGAATATATCTTAAATTATAAAAGAAGATTCATAGTATTAGATTTTGTTTGATAAAAAAATTGTGAAAATGACTTAGTTATCAATATATAACAAAAATAAATATTTCAAGCTATTCAATTTACTTAAAAGGGTACAAGTACAAGTCCTTTAAAGAAAGATTATGCTACATTCTCACCATCTCTTCTTCCACTCTTGCATCTAAAAGAACCCCCATAAACATAGAGACAGTACTATGCTAATTATATGCCTAGGTTCATTGAGAAAAAAATTGCACAAATATCATTGTATAAGAATTAGCAGAAGGCTAGCAAACACCCCACAAAGCAACATTGCACAAAGACCATTGTATAAGGAATAGCTCAAGACTAGGAAACACCCCACAAAGTAGTAGTAAACTTGAAGGTCAAAAAGGAAGATTTAGACCTTTACTTTATTATTGATATCATGAGTCAATTTCTCTAAAGTGGCAATAATTAGATAGGCCTTTATATTTCTTACTACACAACGAGGTCTAGAAAGTCCTATATTCCCCCCCTATAATGCTTCATTAAGGGTCTATCTGGTTCGTGGAATTTAAGATTTCTACAAATCTCGATTCAGCCAAATCAAGGTTTTGCAAATCTTCATTCCTATTTTTGGGATTTTACTTGTACCATTTGTTTCACTCAAAAGATGAGTGGAAAGATACATTTTTATGTGTAAGCTTGGAGTTGAAGGTAGACTCCAAAAAATAGTCGAATCTAATTGTTTTGTACAGCCTGAGTTGGCCTAGTGGTGGAGAACTTGTACTCTTGAAAGAGAGGTCACAAGTTCAAATCCCACTGGGGGGTAGGGTATGTACGCCTCGTTTGTAGCGCCAAGCGCCTCTCGAAAAAGAGTACGAGGTAGTCCCATATCACTGTCACCATATGTAAACCCAAAAACTATGGCATAGTGTCGTGGACTATAAAACCACCTTACCTTTACCTTTACTCCTCAAAAAGCATAACCATGTTTTGATTTTATTCCTAGTTGCTACCAGGAAGTCTAATACCCTGGTTTTGAGACAAAATTAGAAGTCTACTATTGTAATTCCATTTTTCCAATTTGAAACATACATAATTGTTTTCAAATCTAAATTATGAAAAAAGCCAATTCTCGTCATCTTCCACAAACCAAACAGGCCCTAAAGCTTATTTTTATTCATTTGTAGAATTCAAAATTTTAATACAATTGTTTCTCACTTCATTTTTGAAAAAGCATCAATATTTCAATATTGAAAATTGATATCAACAATAAACTAATTTACTTTACCAAACTTATCAAAACTAATAATGATAATGTTTATTTCACATTAATCTATTTTATTTGAAAATATTTTTTTTTTTTATAATTAATTATGTTGCTTATACTTTTGTGTTCATAATTTTAATTTCTTTTAAAATATATATTAACAATGAAACACCTCTCAACAAAACAATACAACTTTTTATAACCTATCCAAATGAAGAAAAGCTAATAAAGGTAGGATAAGCTTACCTCAATTTGTCCCGACTAAAATCAGGCTACAGACTACGTTTAGTCCATTCTCAAACAAAACACACCCCAGCCTCGGTGTAAGATATTTTTAAAATTTGTGTTAAGCTTTAAAAAAATAAAACCATAGGGGTCAACTGGGGAAAGAAATTTGAACTGCAATTAGATACACATATATATACAACACCGAAACTTATTCCATTGTAAACTTTGACAGATGCAACCTCATTGAATTAAGCTGAGATTTTTGGGGCGGGGTAAACCTCTGTACTGTTTGAACTTTTGGCTGGTATTTAGGATGTTTTTTTAGTAGCGTGTCCGCCCTGTTATAATGTATGTTATACGAGAATTCACTAGGCAGAAAAAAAACCGCATTTCTTTTCGAGTGCCACTGTTCCAGTAATGCGGACAATAGTAGTGGAATTTAGCGATGTTCTCACCAAAACTCAACCAAGAAAAAATAAAAGACCGCTACTACCTATATTTAATACAATGGTGGATGAATGCACTTTACTTGTTAGTGTCACCAACTGAACTAGAAAATTCCCTCAAAGATCGTGCATTTGAAATAACTTGGAAGTGGCAACTGAACCAAGACACAGTCAACAGAATGGTATAAAGGCTTAAAGAGTAGATTAATTACAGTATATGTTGCAGTTCAACTGCCGACAGCCAGAAATGATTTCAGGCTCAGCAGCCGTCCGCCATAAATGTGTACGACCGGTGTCAGTGATTTGTACCACACTTTATGTTCATTTTGCAATTAAATGCCTAAACCAGCGCTGCTAATTGATGATCAGTGGACCGTACTTTAAATTTTGTCATGTTATGAGGCAAATTTCAAAATCCACGGTACCAATTATAAATTTAGTAACTGTTAATTTTTATTAGAACTATTGAAGTTGTTATGACTGACGTTTTTCATGCCTATAGCCGCTGCAGAACCGCCTACTGATAAATGGTAAGGGATTAGGCAGATGTGAAAGTATCCTGCAATTCTCTGTCTCCTGGTCTAAAATTAGTAAGGTTCAATTCTAAATTTCTGGGCATGAACTTATACCTGGGGCTATTCAGTAAAATATTTTTAGGCTGTTATACACTGGAATTTTCAAAAAAAAATCTCCCGTCCAATAAAATTTCCTGAATATTTTTATATAGACCTCCAAAATTTATTGTTCAAGTTAATGTATAATTGATTTATTAAATATAAATAAATATATTTAATTCAAAAATTATACAGTTAAATTTCGACAATAACATTGCAATTTAACTTGTTACAGAAAAAATCTCCTAAAGCTACACAATTAAATCTAAAACCTCCCTACAATAACACATGCTTACAACACCATGAAATTGAAGTTCTGTTTACCACTGTGTCTAGTACTAGGTCGAGAGACTAGTTTGCGGTTCACCGTAAATCTTTTATTTAGGCAAAATAAACACTAAATTTGTGTAGTTGACACTAAAAAGAAGTGAAAAAAAATGACCGTACACTAACAGGCATCGAGATAGCAAACAAAAGGTACTGAAAAACTTTGCCAAGAAAAACTAATTTTCAGAGTTAACACACCTAAGGGTACAACCAAAAGCGATATTCTGAGACAGATTAACAGTGATGGATATTATTTTTCTTTGAAAAACAGGAAAAGGGCACCGAATCGAACCAGGAATTGGTCGATCTCCTTTTGGTCAACGTCGAGGCTATCGGAATTTGTGAGAAGCGAATACTTGGAAAGAACATGGTGTGCCTGCGTCAACTGGGCGTCGATCCTGGGAAGCTGATCCACGGGCGTTGCTATACGCAAGCACGCCACATGTGCCGCCAACAACTGCTCATAAAGAGGGCGGGAAAGAATGTCCGCCTTATATTTGGCGATCTGCCACAACCCCGGCGCATCATCAGCTCCTTCTTTTTCAAATCCTCCTCCTCCTTCTCCGCTATCCCCCGTATCAGGTGAATGGAGATGAAGAAGAGCTGAATGGCTCTTCTCTTCTCCTGAACTTTGAGATAAAGCCATGGCGAACCTTCTCTCAGCTAACCCTTTTCCCCGCCCAAAACCCCAAATCCGTCCCTGTTTTAGATTTACTGCATACTTTAAAGTTTTAATTTCATCTTCTAATGGTTAATATGGTTTTCAGACATGTCCCTGCAAGTCACGAGACCGTACACCACGTGTCGATCGCACAAGGCATGGACCATTTGAGGGGAAGGATCTACGGCGCGTTTTTTAACGAGTCCGGAATGCCACGTAAGCAAAGCATCTTGATAGGACAGCTCCTTTTGACTTTTCTGTCTATTGTCGGTGCCTGACAACCCGCCGGCGGTAAACTTCTGATAGTGACAGGTCAGAGTCCACGGAACGACGCCATTTCTAGGCTGTCGTGCTCCAATTTTAACTTCAGCGGTCATTTATGCTGGTAGCCGAATTTTAGGCTTTGTTTTCACTACTATAATTATTTCTAACATTCTGTTGTACGGGTGGAAATAGCTGAATTCTACTAAAATGATCGATTTTAGTAAATGTTAAATGTATAAATTAATGAGATTCTTCATCTTAACACGTTTCTAGTTAAGGCGTATACTTAAATTTGTGAGATTCATCGTGTTAATACGTTTTTTAAGCTATTACAAACACTATAATTATTTTCTGAAAAAGCAAGAACGACGTGTAAACAGCGTCAAATTTTAATTTACGATCCTGCGTGGAGCCCCAGCTGCCTCGATGTTTCTTATTTCCCGTGCAGCGCGGCTTTAAAAATGTAGAAAGATGATATCGATGGATCCCACCTTCCCACTCTTGTGTACGGAGAATTGGAAGACGGGACGGATCTGACGCGGAGATTTGATGCCATTCAAATGCAGCTCTTCCCTACCGTCTTTTACATGTATTTCACCGCTGCAGTTAACATTCCACGTTTGTTGTTGTTTCTCGGCAACGACAGGTATGTTTTTAGAAGTGTTTCATTTTATATACAAACAAAATAATAAAACAAGTATTTAAGGGCTCTGTCATGTTTCGTATCATGGATTGGCGTCCTCGATCAGAATGATATCTTCTTGGTGGCAGACATCAGAGAATTTTCTGGGTATTGAGTGTGGTCGATACATTGTTTTGAATTCTTCATCGACAAGTCCGGACTTTTATCCAGAGGTTTATAAAGAGCTCAATGAGTACAGTAGACAGTTAAAGAGAAGCATAACAGTACTCTTGTGAATTAATTAGAATGTGGATTTCTTCAGTTTTGAGTTTCTGATTCAGTTTTAATTGCATGAATAAATGTATTAATGTGAGTATGCTTTCAATTTATAATAATTGAGACAGTTTAACAAAAGAAATTACCAAAGGTTAAATGTTAAATATTATAAATTAGGAGTTAACAATTGATAATAATGTATGTAAAATGTATATTTGGAGTTATAATTAAATTATATTAAATATTTTCAAACAAATTCTTTAGATTTTGATCTAATCAGATCAAGGAGTTACATTTTTTTTTTTTTTTTAATGAAGAAAGCTGAAAGAATTACATTGATTGTCCTTTTTATGGAGACTATACAATATAATTTTAAAAGATTATTAGAGATTTGAAAATTAGAGATTTGAAAATTGATGGAAAACTAAAAAAAGGCATCTACTTGTTGGACATAGCTATCCTCCTTACAAACTGTAGGGTTGACTAATTTTCAAAAAATCAAAAACATCATAGATTTTTCTGAAAATTTTAGCACTTGATCTTCATGATCTGCATGGTTTGTAGTCGAAAACAACAAAAAATTTGAAAAAATAAATCACACTACACTTTCGTGAATCTGGAAAAAAAAAAGTTTGACTTTGTTTTGTCTTTAGTGCATTTTGTCTAGAGATTAGCCTATACCTAAATTAGGGGTGAAACCTAAAGTACAATATCCGACAAGTATACAATAACTTAAGTAGGTGTAAAGTAAAAGTGTACACCCTTGTCTTGTTTACTAGCCTACCACATTTCTTCGAGTTTGAGAGTGAGTCATGAGCATATTTGATTCCATATCTAGCTTATGTTGAACTAACATTGAATCCAAGGGAAGAAACATATGAAGATGCATACTTAGCATTTCAATTGTTTTTGTAAGTTGAAATTTCATAGATCAAAATTTAGGAACTTTTACTTTTGTGGTTGATGTCTTCTAATAGATGTTGGATAGCCTCATAAACCCTTTATTACCTAGACTACAAATGGGCGCCTTTGATTTCAATAAATCTAATGACAAAACATGAAAATTTTGTAATCGTTGGGGTTTTGTCCCAAATCATGTGAGCACGTCCATATGTTCTTCAATGATGAAAATGATCAACTAGTTATCAATAATTCTTTGTTTAATGTTTTCCCCTTGTAGCATTCTATCAAGCAAGGTTATCCCTCAACCCCTTTCTTAAATATGTCCTTATAGTTTATACCCTCAGGTATCTATTGAATAAATAATAATTAGCTGAATTGATTAAGGATACTTTCATTCCTTATGACTATTTACTCATTTTACAAATTCTAAAACTATTTTTTTTATGGTTGAAGATGATCGTGTGCCTCTATGAACTCCTAATGAATGGAAACATGTTATCAGGGCATTTCTTTTTGTCCAAGGGTTCCTTTTTATAAGATGTACTAGTGGTTCATTAGAGAATTAACACGTAAACATGTTTCAACTTGGGGAAATATGTTTCAACTTGGGCAAATTAACCTCTGGCTGATTCTTCAGCCCTTTAGTTCTTTGGGGTCAGCCCTCTATCTTTATTAGCTGCTAGCTAATACTTCAAAAAAAACTTGGGGAAATATTGTTTGTCATTTGAAAGCAAAATTCAAATGGATAATATAATTTTCATAGATTCTCATATACATTATTCGTCAGGTTGGATGCCTTCCAATAAATGTTATGAAGATTTAATTGAACTCATTAAACAATTTTTGCGGTCTAAGTGGATGAACAAGATGGTTTTATAGTTATTTCATGGTTGCATTGTATTTGATCTAAGACTAAAGATCATTTGAGCATACTTGACCCCAAAACTCAAGGGTTTTGTCTAGTAGTGAAATGGATAGTTGAGATTGTGTTTGGCGATGAACCATATAAAATTTCTATCCATAGCCATATTATGATTGCTATAGTCGAGAAGAAATGGTAAGAATTTTGATGTCTTGATTAGATTTTGCTTCCTCCCTTCTTCCATGTAAAAACTTCTTTTCCCTTAAACTCAATTTGGAAGGTGGGGTAACATGTGAGTAAATTTTTTGAGCTAAAAAAATTATCTTTGCAACATGGTTTCAACTTTGTGACCTCTTCCATTTCATGGAACTAATTAATTTAGTATCGTGGTCAACTCTTTCTTGTTGCCTTCCCAAGTCAGGCCTCTTATTTGTTTAAGAATGGTGTTTGTAGGTTTAGTGATCTTGAGATTTTAATACTCTAATCGGGCATCTTGACAATGTTCTAAAAGTCTTCTTAGATTATGAAGAAGAGTTGTAAAGGGATTTTACTCTTTCTGAAATCTCTAGTGCTAATGGAGTTGGGTACGAAACTATGTTCTCCCTTACAATGTAAAGTTTGGAAAGATTGATAATGGCTATTGAAGTTTAATTTCTTTTGTTTCTTAAAAACATAATTTATTTACGTATTCTAAAGTTGTGTGCATTAAAATTATAAATTGAACCAAAAATTAAAATGTTGATTACATGAAAAGATATAGGAAAATTGAGCGATCAAATATAGAAGGCAAGGGTTGAAGCTATTGCTCAAATTTGGCTTGGAAAATCCTTTTAAGTTGGCTATTAGAGACAGATTAAAGTGTATGATTGTTCAACCTATCAAATGCCCTTCTTGTCAAAGATTTGAAAGTATGAAACACATGTTTTGGACTATTCATTAGAAGGAGGAAAAAATTGCTATTTTTTATCATGTTTTGTGTTGGAAGGAAGCCCTCTTGATCATTTTGTTTTCATTATTTGTTGTGGCAAATATTATTCTACATTTTATTTTGTTGAGTATATGCGAGAGCAAGTGTTTGTTTAGATTTTTTAATTACTTAGGGTCTATTTGGCAATGGGAATATGAGTGGAATAGGCATATGCAAATTGTTAAAATTTCAAATTCTTTGTTTGTGTGCACCAAATCGAAATTGTAAATAGGAATACGTATTCCAATTTTGGCCCATAAATGATCATTTGCAATTCCACCTAAATAGGTGGAATTGGAATACATATTCCTATTCCTATTCCAATTTTATTTATTTAAGAAAACATAAATTTTTGGGTCCCTGAATTCCCCATGAAATTCTAACCAAACCAAACAAGAATAGGAATACGTATTCTTATTTTCTACTCTAGAATAACAATTCCAAGATATGTATTCTTATTCCCGTAACCAAACGGAGCCTAGATTTTTAAGGTTTTACTCAAATTTTCTATCTAATTTATTTCTTAATGAAAGTAAGTTTCCACAATCCATGATTATTAGATTGTGAGAATTTTTTGCATCAACATTTAAGATCGTACTCCATGATCCATCATCAAAACAAATGTCGAAGAATGCAAACATATTACGATCACAAGTCATTTGGATCAATTTTGCATTTGCACAAAGAAAACCTTATTTGTTCCGGACAGCTAAAAGGATTATTCAAATTCAGAATTCCTACCTCGCATGGTCCTATGTCCTCTGCCTAATAGCTATTTATATTCTTGTCTTGCTGATGAGAACATCGAACATTTAATTTGTTGTATGGCTGTTTAGTTTGAATAGTGCTGATGTTATAATTTTTCTATACATTTATTCGATTTAAAAATCTCGGCACCTTAATCATATCTAAGATCGTTTAGACTTAATAAAAGCACGCATCGCAGGATGTGACATATCAATCCTTCGTTAACTTTGCACACCGTCATATCTAGCGGGACAGTTTAAGAAATAGAAATTTACAACAAACAACCTAAAAGAAGAGTGTCCTTTGCCGACAAAACTTTCTTGAACCTTATCTTCGGACATATAAAATATGGCACAAATATGCACGTGCTTAGTTGTATGATTGAGAAAGTTTAGTGCTTCCAGTTAAAGTTGTATAGTTAAACCAGTAAAATGCATGAATGAGCCCGCCCATTCCGCAAATGGTTGTTGCCTATGAGGACAATATGCAAAAGAGAATTAAAAAACAAAGAATGTAAACTCAGAAAAACCTATCTCTCAGTGACATATTTAGAAATTAGTTATGAAGTTAATCATGGCGCACAATGAATCTCATGCCGCATCCAATATTTTCAAACGTTGATGACAAAGCTATTTAAAATAATCAACGGTTGGTTAAGGAATGATTATAAAGTAAACAAGTGCGCCACTAGTTAATGGAGTTTGGCATGGTTTGTGGGGCGAGGCGATGCCTGCTAGAGACGGCCAATTTGGCGTGTTTATTGGTCGCTTTTACCGCAATGCTTAGCTAACAACTTGTATATAAAAAATAATTCTTACATCATTTTATTTTATTTTATTAATATACTTCATATAAGTTAAATCAATTGAAATTTGATAGGATTTGTTTTCCAAACATAGTAATATAACACTTTCAAACGTAGTAATATAACACTTTTAAATATAGATTGTTTTTATTATATTAATACTAAACAAATATTTAATAATTAATAGGTATCATTTTTTTATATTTTAATTGAAAGAAAACATATTTGAAATAAATAAGGGTCAATATATTAATTTGTGCATTACAAGAGCATCAATCAACAATTTAGAATTTTAAATTTGAGTTGCAAAGTGTGGACTGAGTGTGTAGAGTTGAATAAACATCAAAATTCATATTCAAATTTTCAATATTCTTAGCCGGAGCACCTTGATTTTTTACGGTAACATCTAATTGATCTAAAATGTCATTTATATATTTCTTTCTCTAATTTAGCCTATCAAGTATCATGAAAAATACTGGTAGGATTGGTAACCTGGAAAATAAGATTTCATGCTATATGCACTATTACAAATCCACGAATTATAAATGGCATTAGAAAGTAATGTTGAACATTTTTATTTCTAGAAGAATGGATCATTTGACATTATTCAAAGATGGTATGGTGAGGACTAATCCCCAACAACAAAATAACAAAGAATGATTAACACTGAAAAGAATAACTCAAGCACTACAAAAATATTCAAAATCCAACATAAAATTAAAGAGACAATGAGTACACTATGTATGTGGTCTAGTTTGTTAATCCTTCAATGCAAGGCAATTTGTGAAGTTTTGAATAAAACTTAACATTTTGTAACTACTTTCTTAAATTTCTTGCCCAAATCACCTTGACTTTTGCATTAAAACCAAATAGATCCAAATTTGATCTTTATGTTTCTTGAGCTTCATGTTAGTCTATAGGAATCAGGAAAATAATCACAAGATTGGCAACTTTAAACATTTGTTATTGCAAATCCTAGTGATATGATGTCATTTGAAAATAACGCTAACCCTACTAATTTGTATTATTATTGCAATTCCTAGAATAGTGACTCAAGGACAATGTGGTGAGAAGTACTAAACCTTGATAAGGCATATTCATAGATTTGTTTCATAGGCAAGGCAATTAGTAGAGAAAGGGAGATAAACTACCACAATGATTGGATTGGATACAAAAGTGGAGCATGTGTTTGTGAATTTCCTTTTCCATAAAATAAACAACACAATGGTACTAGTTGAAGCAAGTGAAAATGCCCACCAATAGTCAAGTAGTAATGGAGAAGTTTCCAAGCTAAAAATTGGGCTTGTGTATATTTTCTTTGACTTCCAATGTACATTAGTTGCTTAGCTGAAATTATTTTGTAGTAAACAAGGAGACTTCCATTAAGAACTCATTATATCATCTATATTAAATGGTGGAATTTTTTTTTTACATGAACTCTTGTTATGTAATGGATGATGCTACATCCAAAAGGTCATGATCAATTTTAACAAAATAATCTTATAAGAGAGGAGAACTTAGTTTGTCGCAGAGAAGCATTGTAGATTGTACAATGTAGCTTATTTGTAGCTAAGAATTTGATAGGTAAATTCAATTTGAAGTATTATTAAATTTCTTTTTCATTTTTTATAGCTCCCATATCTAAAAACTTATACACACCTTTCTTAAACAACATATGTGTAGTTTGAATAAAGATAAAAAAAAATTATAGTTACTTTTAAAATTTTCTTAGCCAAATCACCTTTACCCACAAACACCAAATTAATCCAAAATGTCATCCATATATTTCTTGAGCTCGATATTTTTCCTTTGATCGGTAATGGATTGAATCCTAGATTTATTATTATTGTTTGTTAAGATTAATTACTATTATGTGTTTATCTCGAGTAGACTCAAACTCAAGACCTCTTAGATGAAAGGTTCACAAATTACCAACGTGTTGTAGGATCTTGCCTTCTTGAGCTCTATATTGGTCTATACAAAACTAGGGGAAATAATCACAAGATTGACAACCTAAAAAGGATAGATAACATATTTGTTATAACAATTCCTACAGCTATGATGTCATGCGAAAATAATGTTAACCCTTTTTAATTTGTTATTGTTATTGTGATTCCCAAAGCTATGACTCAAGGATAATATGGGAAGAAGTATTTACGCTTGATAAGGCATCTTTCTAGGATAGTTTAATAGAGAAGGCAATTGGTTAAGAATTTGTGGATTTCCTTTTCTATAAATTAAATGACACGAGGGTAGTAGTTGAAGCAAGTACAAATTAGCACCAACAATCAATTAGTAATTTGTAGAAATTTCAAAGTAAAAACTTGGGCTTGTGTACATTGTGTTTGACTTCCGAGGTATATCAGTTGCTTAGCGTAAATCATTTTGTAGTAATGTGTGATGACCCTTTCCAATAGGCCACTAAACAAAACCCTAAATTTAATACACTACTAAAGTATATTGCTAAAATATGGAAATAATAGTGTCAATGTATTCATTCAATTAAAACCAAATGATTTTACAAATGATATGGCAATTTTCAGCACTGAAACATTATGACATGGCACATTACAAACAAACCCTAACTGGCTGTATACAATTGAGAACTTGTTACAACTACAAACTGAAATGAAGAACCTGGATTGATCAGATACTGGAGATTGACTGCTGAAGATGATATGGTGTAAGTGCAACTCCACTTGAAACTCCAAACAAACAATTAAGCACAAGTGAAAGGACTGAAATATCCTTCCCATAGCTGCAATAATTCAGGTGATCTTTCACACCCTCAAAATTGCATAACAATTGAGAGTTTTCGTTCTCAATGGCCAATTGTGACTACTTGCAGAAACCCTAGGCTCCACAACGCACATCAACAAAAATTAATAATAAATCTCGATGATAGGCAATGAGCCCTCAATGCCTATTTATTCTTTTTTTCTCGATAGGTCGGCCTCCTTTTTAATTTTTTCTCCGCTTCTTCCAACAACCTCTAGAAGATTGTTTCATTTAATGACATAATAAAATATATCACTTTATTAAGTTAATTAAATATAAAGTTACCTTGTAATTTTTTTATTGATAACTTTATAAATAATTATCTCCTCCAAAAATGGGACATTACAGGTCCGCCCCTCCTAAAATTGTTTGGCCTCAAGCAATCTAAATACTGGATGCTGCAAAATCACTTCTCCCTCCCAAGTAGCATCTTCAACAGGTAAATCTTTCCACTTAACTAGATACTCTCTGATTACTCTCCTACGAAGCTGCTTCTCTCTACTATCCAGAATGGATTCTAGCACTAAGATCAATTTCTGCTCATCATCCAAGGGAGGTCATACTGTAGAAGGCATCACATTCTAACCCAACTCCTTTTTGAGGCATGATACATGAAACACATTGTGCATTCTACTATCTGTGAGAAGCTCCAACTCATAAGCCACCTCACCAACTCGCTTGATGATCCTGAATGGTCCATAATAGCGTGGCTTAAGTTTCTCTACGCCACTCTTCTTGAGAGTGGACTACTTATATGGTTGCAACATGAGGTAAACCATATCATTTACCTCAAAACTATGCTCATCCTCTTCTTGTCTGCATACTGCTTTTGTTGGTTCTGAGCTCTAGCAATGTTGTCTCTGAGAATAGCAACTATATCCTTACTTTCTTGTAATAGTTCACCTACACGAGGTACTCGACTGTCTCCCAACAACAAATCTAAGAAACTAGGTGCCTCATAACCGTAAAGTGCCATGAAGGGTGTCATTTGTATAGTCATATGATATGTAGTATTATAACAATACTCACAAAGATATATCCATCTGACCCAAGCTCACAGTTGATCTACCACATAATTCCTCAAATACCCTTCCACCCATTTGTTTACAATCTTAGTTTGACCATCAGTCTATGGGTGATAATTGGTGCTAGGTGTAAGCTCAATGCCACACAACCAAAATATATCCTGCCAAAAGTGACTCATGAAGTGACTGTCTCTGTCACTCACAATGCTCCGAGGCAAACCATATAATCTAAAAACCTCCCTAAAAAAGACCTCTGCCACCTGAGTTGCTAAGTATGTAATAGCGATAGGGAAGAAGTGAGCATATTTTGTCAACCTATCCACCACCACAGAAATGCAATCACACCCTTGGGCCCTGGGCAAGCTCATGATAAAATCCATAGAGATGCACTCCCACTTCCTGTCAGGAATAGGAAGTGGTTGTAGCAGTCCTGTTGGATAAGTGTGCTCTTGTTTGTTCTGTTGGCAAACTTGACATTCACGCACAAACTGCAAAACATCAGCCTTAAGTCCCTTCCAAGTGAACCACTCTCTTACTAACCTGTAAGTCTTGAAATACCCAAGATAGCCTGCTATAGGTGAATTATGGAATGCTCTCAAAATCAACTGCTTCACTTTCGATCCTGGGACTAAGTAAATCTTGTTCTTGTAAATGATCAAATCATCTATGAGAGTGTACCTAGTGTCGATCACTTTTCCCTCCATCATATCAGAGGCCCATGTGTCTCTGGCATATTTTGCTACAATCAAGTGTCGCCAATCCTTTGATATTTGAATCATAGAAGTGAGGTGTGGCCTATGGGATAAAGCATATGCAACAATATTTTGTGTCCCCTTAACAAAGGTGATATCAAAATTATAGGCATGTAACTTACTCACCCACTTCTGCTGACGATCATTTAGGTCCCGCTGTCCCAAAAAGTGCATCAAACTATTATGATCAATTTTAATACAAAATTTGCTGCCCATAAGATACTGTCTGAATTTGGCCAAGGCATGCATGATGGCCAACATCTCCTTATCATATATGTTGAATGATCTCTCAGGCCCTCTGAGTTTCCTGCTCTCATAAGCTATAGGATGCTTTTCGTACATGAGTACAGCACCAACTCCCTCTCCAGAAGCATCACATTGAAGCTCAAATGGCTTCATGAAATTAGGCAATGCTAATACTGGGCATGTAGTCGTTATTTCCTTGAACCAGATAAAACAGTTGTGTGCCTCCTAAGTCCACACAAATCCCCCTTTCTTTAGAAAATCTGTCATGGGTGTTGCATGTCGTGAGTAGCCACTGACAAACCTGCGATAGAATTCACATAGACCAAGGAACCCCTTTAACTGTGTAAGGTTCTCCGATGGTGGCCAATCAACAATAGCATGGATCTTTTCAGGATCCATTCGCACTCCTTCTGCACTAATGATGTATCCAAGATACAACAATTCTGTCATCCCCAAATCACATTTGGACTCCTTGGCATACAAGGAATCCCTCTGTAAAATGCTCACTATTGTCTCCAAGTGCTCTAAATGTTCCTACCATGTCCTACTATAGATCAAAATATCATCAAAGAACACTAGCACAAATTTCCTCAACTGATGGTGGAAGACCTTGTTCATAGTGGACTGAAAAGTGGCAAGTGCATTAGTCAAACCAAAAGGCATGACTACAAACTTGAAATGCCCATAATGACATTTGAAAGCAGTTTTTTCAATATCCTGCTCTCGAACTCTAATCTGGTGATAGCCTAATCTCAAATCAATTTTTGTGAAATAACAAGCCCCATGTAATTCGTCTATCAGCTCATCGATGCGTGGGATGGGATACTTGTTCTTTATAGTTCTCTTATTCAACACCCTATAATCAATACACATTCGTAGAGTTCCATCCTTCTTTTTTACCAAAACAACAGAAGATGCAAAAGGTGACTTACTTGGTCTGATGTGTCCCATTGCTAGCAACTCCTTGATGGTTCTCTCAATCTCATCTTTGATTCGTTTTGGGTACTGGTATGGTGTGATCATGATAGGCTTAGTGCCTTCCTCCAGCTCGATAATGTGCTCTATACCTCTGTCTGGTGGCTTGCCTAGTGGAATCTCACTGAATACCTTCTCATACTTGATTCTCAATTTCTGAATATCTAGATGATATTCAGTCTTATGTTGCTCCTCCAGGGTAGGCATCAAGGCACATATTGCTGCCCACTCTATATTATTATGCTTGGCTAATCTCTCCAACTGTCTAAATGAGATAGTCCTAACATCACCATTATGGATAGCCTTCAGCACATGAGTCTTGCCATCCACCACGAATCGTATCTCCATATCCTCCAATCTCAGGGTGACCTCCTTCAAAGAATGTAGCCACTGCATCCCAAGTACAATGTCCATGTCACCCATGTTGACCACATGATAGTCCGCCTTAAACTCATAGTTGTTCAGGCACAAAGGTAAATCTCGCACCATCCTGTCACAACAAAGAGTATATCCATCGGCTACCTTAACTCTCAGTCCCTCAAACTCCTCAGTAATGAGTCCACGCCTCTCCACAAATCGTGCATCAATGAAATTATGCGTGGCACCTGTATCCAATAGAGTAATAACCTTCTGTCTAGCCAAGACTCCCCAAAATCTGAAAGATCCCTCTCTTTGAATACTAGACAAACGTGCCTCCTATAAATGTAGCTCTGGAGCCTCTTTTTTCTCAGCACTATCTACCTCTTATTCACCCTCTGCTTCATTAGGATCCTCATCATGGTGCTCTGAGATGTCTGAATCTGAACCTTCGTAATAAGCCCACATCACCCGGTTAGCCTTCCCCTTAGGCCTCATAGGACAATCATGACCAAACTCATAGGGACCTTTGCAAAAGAAGCATAGCTTCTTCCTACATAGGTCATTAAGTGTTTCCTTATCCAAGGGTACAGTTGACTTGCCTTTTGAGTCACTAACCTTCTCTTTACCCTTGTCGAATTCCCCTTTGTTATCTCTAAATGATGAAGAACCCTTCGAACTAAACCGATTTGTCGGAGCAGGAAGTTCCATACTGCGAGCTTTCTTCATGGCTTCTTGTAATGTAGGAGGATCAAAAGCCTTTACCCACCCCTTGAGTGGTTCAATTAATCCCTCTGTGAATAAAATGACTAGCCTCTGTTCTGAAATGTCAGGCACCATTACTGCAAGATTCTGGAAGTCATTGATAAACTGTTCTAAGCTTTCCGACTGTCTCAGTTGGGCTAACTCTCGAAAATAAACTTCAAGATTTTTTTTATCAAACCTTTCTATCAATCTATCCACAAACTCCTGATAAGTTGTTACCTAATTGTGTTGCAATGTGATTATGCCATGTGTCCACCAATCATGTGCTACCCCGTCTAAGTGTAAAGTGGCATACTTGAGTGCTTCAAATTCTGTCATAGTCTTCAGAGATAGGAAAGTATCCACCTTATGAATCCAAGCACAACCAGTCATTTTTCCACTGCCATAAAATGTGGGTAATACCAACTTGTTGGTGACCTATTGCAACTCACTGTGTTTATCTACCTTCTTTTGCCTGACAACTCTGTATTTCAGGTACCTGTCAAATATCCATCCATCCTGTAAATATTTTGGTAATGAATCCCACTCATTCCTCACTTGTCAAATTTTATCTACAATATCTGTTACCATAGCATCAGGTGTGCGTGCTAGAGTTTCTTCTCTGAATGTAGATGTGTGGGTTCGTCAGTTGTTCCAAACCGTGTCCTATGTTGTGATCTTGTTATGCTTTTGTCATCCTGGTCATTATTATGATTATTTCTCCTATTTTCTCCAATCAAATGTTGCATCATAACCATCATTGCCTGTGTACTTGCCTCTATTGACTGTAGAAGCCTCTCCTGATGCTGTAAAGTCTCATCATCTTGCACACTTCTAGATGGGCTTTGAGAACGTCTCTCAACCATATTCTTAGTTATGCCGGTTCCCTATGTAAATTGGCTAGATAAACCCTATCAGCTGGGAGGAAACCTGCTCTGATACCAATGTAATGACCCCCTTTCCAATAGGCCACTAAACAAAACCCTAAATTTAATACACTACTAAAGTATATTTCTGAAATATGGAAATAATAGTGCCAATGTATTCATTCAATGAAAACCAAATGTTTTTACAAATGATATGGCAATTTTCAGCACTGAAACATTATGACATGGCACATTACAGACAAACCCTAACTGGCTGTATACAATTGAGAACTTGTTACAACTACAAACTGAAATGAAGAACTTGGATTGATCATATACTGGAGATTGACTACTGAAGATGATATGGTGTAGTGCAACTCCACTTGAAACTCCAAACAAACAATTAAGCACAAGTGAAAGGACTGAAATATCCTTCCCACAGCTGCAAGAATTTAGGTGATCTTTCACACCCTCAAAATTGTGTACCAATTCAGAGTTTTCATTCTCAATGGCCAATTGTGACTATTTGCAGAAACCCTAGGCTCCACAAAACACATCAGCAAAAGTCAATAATAAATATTGATGATAGGCAATGAGCCCTTGGAGCAATGCCTATTTATTCTTTTTTTCTCGATAGGTCAGCCTCCTTTTTAATTTTTTCTCTGCTTCTTCCAACAACCTCTAGAAGATTGTTTTATTTAATGATTTAATAAAATATATCACTTTATTAAGTTAATTAAATATAAATTTACCTTGTAATTTTATTTTATTTATTGATAACTTTATAAATAATTAACTCCTCCAAAAATGTGACATCACATAAAGAAGGAGAATACCGATTAAGAACTCAGTATCTAGTCTATATTAAATTGTGAAAATAAATCCTTCACATAAAATCTCTTTAGGTTTTGGATGATGTTCAACCAATAATTTGTAACTTTTTTGAAAAATTCATATAAGTGTTTAGAGCTTAGTTTGTAGCCAAGGGGGATAAGAGATCAAATATAATGAAGATTATTTCAAACTAAGTATGTGTCATTTTAATTCAATTTTAAGACTATTATTAGTTTCCTTTTTCATTGTTGATAACTTGTATATCAACAAAGTTATACACACCTTTATTGAACAACACCTCACCCCCGCCCCATATGCCCTGTCTCCAATTCTTTAATAAATGTATAGGGCTATCATGTAGTTAAAGCCCTATATTTCACTACATTGAAGAATTTAGAAAATTATAATTATAATTAAAAAATTACTAATTTGGAAAATTATAATTATAATTAAAAAATTACTAGAACATAAAAGAAGGTGATAGCCTAACAATTTTTCCAAATGCTCTGAACACTTATTTGGAACTTGGAAGCATGCATTTCAAAGTAAGATAAAATAAGCATCCCTTTATTATCCTAATTATCCCAAAAGATACTCTGGCTGATCTTTTCTTGTTGAGATGACATGGTTTAGAGGGAATTTGACATGATAAAATGTACATATAACTAGCTAGATTTATTTTCAATAATGTCTAGCATAAAAAGCAACAAATTTACCCAAGATAAAAATTCAAGTTTTAGTTATTTAAATGGCATTTTGACACATCCCTTAAAGAAACTCCTCAACTAAATGAGATGCCTAGGCATATAGAAATAGACCATATTCAAGAAACTTCCATTCCTAAGGGATCTATTGTTGTGAAGGTACACAAAGTCTTAAGTGTTTTATTTTATTCATTAGAAACTTTAAGATAGAAAATGACACAATAAATGCATAACAAATTAAAAGTACTAAATTTTCTCCTTTTGTCAAATGTTATAGTAAACTTGTGTTATTGTATATAAAATAAAGCTTTAGTGTTATAGAATTGTCAAGTAGCAATGCATAATAGAGTAGATTATGCTCATGGACATGTTGTAGGAGACGACTAATAACATTGGTTATGACCACATGTAAAGGTTAGTATCTAATAAATATCACTATTTGGTGGAACTTTGAAGAGGGAATGATTTCATCAATGACCACTGAACGGTTATTTGAGCATTAGTACCCTTGAAGAGGATCTAAATTTGAGAGATAAATATTTGAACAAAACCTAGTCATCTAAGTATTATTAACACTGCCATCTATTTCTATGATAGGATTTAGCAAAATCTAGTTTAACAAGAACTGTATTCATTCTGCAAATTAATATGCATATTAAACCATGTCTCAAGTTTTTTATTCTAGGCCCCTACTATTGCATCTTTTCTCTACACCCCTATTATATCCTAGGGCAAATGAGAGTAAGTGAATTTAGGTTTTGAAGGGGCCCTAAAACCCTTTGCAATTAGGTTTGAGGGGGCCCTAAAATGCCATAGCTAAATATAATCAAAATTGAGCACTAGTTGAAACGGGATAAGACAAGACATAACAAAGATGGGAAAAGGGGGGAGACCAACATGATTCTCAACCAAGAAGAGAAGTTGCATGAATAAAAAAAAGATAAAAGAACAAGACAAACCATGACACAACTAAAACAAAAAAACAAAATTACCCTTTGTATCCATTGAAGGGTCATGCCAAAAGAAGGAGAGGTCTTGAAATTTTTACCTTTGATACTAATCCAACCTTCTTTGACTTTAGCAACCTCCACCTATAAGACAACGAATTTAACACTGAAGTGATTGAAGAGAGGTCATCACTGAGTAGAAAGCTAGTGTAACCAACATTAAGAGAAGAGGCAATAGAGCCAACAAGTTGTGGAGAACCAAGGCCAAAGATAGTTATAGGAGCCACCCACATAGGGACAACACAAGTAGATGATTCCATGACTGACCCTAACAGTACTAGCAACAAGACCCAAGTCTAAAGTTGAAACATCATTACCCAAAATGAATATTTCTTGTAAGGAAATAGTTTCTAATCAACTAACTTGAGTGATGAGCTTAACATGAATTTTGATAACATTAACAGTTCTCTTATATGATATATTCTAGTAGTGCCATTTTTCTCCAACCAAGAACATTAAAAATATTAAATTTTTTACCTTTACAAAGAAGTTGAATGAGTCCCTAGTTAATTTAGGCTATAGGGAATCATATTGAAAGGCTCCCAAGTGCATTACAAAGTTCATTCTAATATAAGGCAATAAGGACTTACAAAAAATTGGTAGGTGACCATCCATCTATTCTCAAGCTTTTCTCATTATTAGTAACCTGTGCAATTGCATCTTGAACTCCTTAGTTGTAATGTTCCTATATATAAGTTCTATTGTTATTCCTTATCTATTTTGGCAAGGATTGGTATAAAATACCTAATAAATCCCTCAATAAATATTATAGAGGCTTCTTCTAAGAATCGTTAGTAGATGTCCATAAAATGATTGAAAACAACTTCTATAGTAGTTGCGCAATGATTTGCACAATTGATTATTCATATTTTTAATTTCTTTTATATGTTATTTCTTTCTTTTGTCCTCAAAATTAGAACAAAAAATTGCACATTTATATCCATTTTGCATGATATTTAGTATGACTTTGATTTGCTCCCTTCTATCTTTGTATGCTTTTGAATTTCTTTGATTATGTTAAAAAAATCATCTTTAGATGTTACTATTAGTAGAGGTACAACTAACAAGTCTTGATCTTTCAAAATTAAACATAACATATTTTTGAAATAAAATAATTCACTATATTATAAAGAAGTAAATTATGAATTTTATTTGGGGAAAATATTTAATATTGGTCCACTCTATCATAGTGGTTTAGTTTGGTCCACTCTATCATAGTGGTTTAGTTAAATTTATTTGGAATTACATTAATTATTTTTTTAATAAAATAATTGATAAAAATATTTTTATTTCAAGTATTTATGTTAAGTTGAAGGCTATTTAATATATATCGATAATAGATATGATTTTATTTAGTATAGATTAATTGAACTTAGCCCAAACCAAGGATGGATACATCAAGGCAATCCACCTTCCTAGACAAAAGATCAATAAAAAGGATCTATAAACATACTAGAATCAAGATTTACTGTATTTGTCTCCCTTTGTATAAGAGTACAAAATCATGTCAAAGAATCCCAACTCGCTTTCTTGCACTTCTTATCTTAACAATATGTCAACCCTCTTCTAGTCTAGTGACTTCATTTTGCCAATCTATTGAACAAACCAGTGAAGCTTGTGTCTAATCATTGCAGCATCCCTCCTCTTGTTGGGATTGACCCGGTAACTAGGTCATCCTCCATATCTTGAGCCCCCACTTGAATTTTTTCTCTTTCGACTTATAAAAGCCCCATTACCCTACAAGTCCTCCCTTTCAAAACCGACAACCTCCATTTCACCTTCTCCTTTGGAGGCTTCTACATCCAACCCCTAGATACTTATTGAGAAATACTCTCTTATTGTTCTACCTTTTTCTTAATTGTACAATGTTTCATAGAAGCATCCTTACACGATGAATTTTAGTTTGATCATTCTTCTTTTGTCACACTTAGCCACCATATGCCTAGTTCGAGAACAAATCCTATGTCTAAAAACAATCCCTTCATAATCTAGAGACTAAATCCAATTGCCCTTAAGGTTTTGATCATAATTTGTATAGGTAACCCCTTAGCAATGTTCATTTCCACCTAAACACTAACAAACATTGAGTGGGGCAGATTTGAGATCCTTCACCAATGATCAAAAAGTTCTCTAGAGCATTACCTATAGCTTCAAAGCAACAATCAAACCAAATGTGCATAGGCAAGTTGGAAAGTCTCACCCATGCCAAAATCTTATTGAAAATTTTATTAGGGTTGAAGTCTAAATGTTAAGGCTTTAACATCAAAGCAAATTTGTTCTCCTTAAACCATTGATAATCAAATGGGATCGTATTTATATCATATACATTCTCAAAACAAAAATAAAGAAACCCCTAGTTGTGGGGTAAATCTAAACACAACCTTCAAGAATTGGCTCCCAAATTTCTGAAATCCATTTATGAAGATCAATCACCTATATCAAAATCCCCTAAATTGATCGATCAGACCTAGTTTTAAAAGATAACTACATTACGGCCAACCTCCTTCTATAGTTCAATCTCCAATGTCATAGAACATGCATTGGTCAAGGGTAATATTGTAGTTTGTATTTTATTATTCTCTAGTTCTTGTTCTATTTGCTCATTGCACATAAGAGATTTACGAGGAAAAAATCCCTTTAAAATGTGACTTAGTTTCTCCAAAACCACTTCCAAAGCATATTTATGAAATCCCTTACATTGTGTATTAAACCAACACCAAGCACACAATTTCTTATTTTCTTGATGTAACTCACTTTAAAGAGTATTTAATTAAAACATTAATTTCAAATATAACGGTATTAGTTTTTCAAATAAAAGGTTATTTAATTCTCAAATAATGTTGAAAATTGATTAATATATATGTTTAGCTATATACATACAACTCAACTAAAACCTTAGATGGTGACAAGGCAAATAATGTATTTACACATTCTTGCATCATTTTAACATGGCTTTGTCATTTTTAGTTAATTAAACTTTGGTTTTTCATGAGTACCAAATCAACACCCAAAACCAAACCCATGCCACTTTTACATCCTTGTGTATCTTACTCTGAAGTGCCTATTTGATTTTTATCCTACTATGACATGTAACATTTTTCCATGAGCACTAACATAGATGATACTATTCTCAAGTTCAAACTATCTTTTTTTTACAAGTTTATATATAATAGTTTGTAGCATTTTGTTTTTTAATTTAATGAGTATATTAATACTCTTAGTTATTATCATATGATAATTGCTTCTTTAATCACTATGATGTTTACTTCTTTTACATGTCATTTGTGTACTTGTATGGATCATCATTTGTTACACAAGCATGATCACTCTTGAGTCTTACTAAGTTTTAGTTGGTTATGACTTAATACTTGAACCTTTATTATTATCAAAACACTTCAACTTCAACTATAATAATTTTACTTTTTGTAGAATCAATCTCAACATTTAACTATTATATCCTTCATTTGAATATTATTCAAGCTCCATCAACGTATTGTGCTTGGTGTAATAACAATCTTACATTATTCTCGCGTCTAGCCTTCTTTTTGATGAAGGAACATAAAATTTGATTCAAAATGACAAGGATAAAACTTTGCATTGTCAAAACCAAAATACTATGCATAATACATTTACGAGGGATATCTAATCATTATGAGACAAATGACCTCAAGTTCAAAATGACCTATAAGACACCAAAATGAGGTTGCAAGAAGAGTGGGTTTAAGCATGGAGGAAACTCTATAGTTAAGTGCACTCAAGCTAGAGTAGTACTAAAATTGGGTGACCTCCCAGGAAGTCTCAATGTTTCAACTTTGTGAGCATCACCTAGATCCAATGAATGCTAAGTGGCTCATTCATTCTCATGAGAAATGGGTTCATGTGAATCGCTACTCATGAAATATGGGTCAAGGAGTTTGACTTGAAAACTACACAGTTAAATCCTGATAGCAATATCAAAAATTAGACTTGGTATGGAAAATATCTTAGACTTATCAATTGATGAGATTAAGGGGCTTTCTAATGAATAGTTCATAAGGCACAACACTTGGTAAAGGTTTTGCAAATGGTGTTCCAAGTAGAGTGGGTTTAACCATGGAGCAAACTTCATAGTTAAGCACACTTGAGCTGGACTAGTACTAGGATGGGTGACCTCTCAAGAAGTCTCGATGCTTCAACTCTATGAGCATCACCTAGATCTAATGATTGCTAAGTGTCTCATTTATTCTTATGAGAGATGGGTTCATGTGAATTGGTACTCATGAAATATGGATCAACGAGTTTATTAAAGGAAATTGTCATATATTTATAGCTAACATATAATTGTCCCAAAACTAATAGATTGTCTTAAGTTTATTAAATGAAATTAAGTTTATGCATTAAATACACATGTAATTTGTACTATAAAGCACACTTAAAAATTTTGATCGTGAAAAACAAGTTTAAACATCCAATCAATTATTATACCTCTGGTGGCTTTTTTCTAAAAGCAATGGGGCATTGTCTAAACAACAACTTAAAACGTATGCCATAAGCCATATGGATTGTAAGTTTTTATAATAAAATTATTTTATAAAACATAAATAATGTAAATATCAATAATGATATTTTTATCATTAATATGTTTACTGAGAAAGTATTTGTCTTTGTATAGAACAATTATTATTTATTATAAAAATTATTATTGTATCAAATGGTAAAAAATAATATATATTAAGCAGTTAAATTTACTTTAAATTAAAACTAAATAATTATTTTTATTTACACTTATTTATTTGTATAGTTTACTTTTGATATTTATAATTATAGATAAATAATTTTATATGAATACAATTTTATTTATAATTTGTATAGAACAATTCCTTTTTATTATTAACATTATTAATGTATTTAATGATTCAATACCTTTATGAAAAATTGATATATATTATAAAATTACATTTACTTTAAATTATAATTAAATATTTACTTGTATCTACACTTATTTGTTTGTATAGTTACTTTCAAATTTTATAATTATAGATAAATAATTTTATATAAATATTTTAAAAAATTAATATCATATTACGTGTTTTTATTAATTATTTTAAATTATTCATCTCAAGTAGATTCGAACCCAAAACCTCCTAGGTAAGAGACTCACAATTTTACCATTGTATTGTAGGCTCTTACTTAATATATAAATATAATTTTATTTATAAATTGTATGGGACAATTAATTTTTATTATAAAAATAATAAGTGTATTTAATGATTTAAAATCTACATGAAAATTTATATATATATATATATATATATATATATATATATATAATAAAATTATATTTACTTAAAATGAATATTAAATATAGAAAAGATACACCATGGCAAAAAAATAAATTATTGGTAAACGGTCGAAGCTTAGATTAATTATTATTATTTATTAAAATTAATTATTATTATTTGTTAAGAAAGGGTAGATTAGAATCCAAGACCTCCCACATGAGAGGCTCACAAGTTACCATTGTGTTGTAGACTTCTACCTTAAAATTATTAAATATTAATATTTAAAAAAAAAAAAAAAATTTAAACTTATCATAATTTAAATAAACTCATCAAATAATTTTTACTTCAATAGGAACTTCTATATATATATATATATATATAAAAGGCCACCACAACTATATTATTTCAATTCAAACATATTTGTAATAGTTAAACTTTATCCTTAAGTATAATGTAGTGGACATTTTCCAAATATCCATCCTTATCACTCTATTCTTTTAAACCAATGAGATGTTTGAGAAATAATTTTGCAAATGAATAAAGTTAATATGTTGCATCTAATTTTATTAAATACTTAAAACATATTTTTTTCAAAATATTGATGAAGTTTGATTGGTTTAAACTCTGAATCTTAATTAGTAGTTAGATTCATGTTGTTGCTTGTAGTTCTATAGTCTATGACAAGAACTAATAATATGCTTTGGTAATTAATGAATTAGTTTTTAAATTGATAATACTTTAGTTTGCAAATTTTTTATTTTTTATTTTATAATAAAAATTATTTATTTAAAATTTGATTGGTTATTGAATGTTTTGATTGGTTTTAATGTGTTGAAAATATTTATTATATATCCTTTTGTATTTTTATTTTCCTAAAAAAAAATTCTATAACATATGATAATCATAAGTAAATAGCTAAACTTTATAGAAATTTAAGTTGCAAAAAAATAATTATAGTTATTTGGTATAAATTAATTCTAATCACCAACAAGTGAATACAATAATACTAACCTACCACAAAATAACATATTATATATCAAATCTCCATTCTTTTTGATAAAAAATTTCAATAATCTTTTTGGCAATCGAAATACGGGCAGAATTGGCATTCATAAATTCCAAAAAAATTGAATGCTTTGTTTGGATACGTCAAATGAGAACTTAGAATAGGAATATGTATGTCAATTTTACCCAAAAATTGGCATTTTTCTATTCCACCAAAATAGGTGGAATTGGAATACATAACCCTATTCCAATGTTTAACTTTTCCAACAACAAAAAGAAATTGTTCGGTCCATGAATTTTTGGTGCCCAAATATTGACGCTCATCTGCAAACTCCATTATCTACCAGGGTTTCATTTGTCATTGTCTACCAAGGTCCGTGAATGTGAAGTAACATTGTGCTACTGTAATCTTTGTTGGCTCTAACCAATCCACTCGGTCTCCACATATCCAAACACACTATGGTAATCTACAACTTCTATCCTCTGACTCACTTAACCTCATCTGGTTCCACCTCCGCGAAATGAGTAGTGTATTTACGCCCTTATACTCCCACCCACAGGGTGTGTTATAAGAGCTATACATTCAATTCCATTTCGATTTACCACATTCAAGTTCAATGCTCTGCTCCTTCAAGACATACCACTTGCTCTTCGGTCATGCACTCACTTCTTCCATTCCCCGAGATGGAGTTATCAGAAGTGTTATCAATTAGAAAATAGGAATACATATTCCTATTTTCTATTCCTCAAATAACAAACCCAGAATATGTATTCCTATTCCTACAGCCAAATAGGCCCGAGTGTAGGTTTGGAGTTGAATCAACGGTTTGAATACTACATTTAGCTTTTCGAAACTTACAAGGAAAGTCTAAAGTGAGCCACAACTGTTTGTAGTTTGTAAATTGTTCTAATCATGGATTTTAGAATCGGTTCATAACCTGGCATTTGTTGCTTGATAAGGTCAATAATTCAAAATTGTTTTCAGCACTCCGTAAGTTCAATTTAACATTGATGTTATTAATATTTAAAATAGGTTAGCCTTAAAATGATATTATAATTTAACGTTACAGGCCAGCTAAGGAGAAAGTGGCAATTTTTTAAAGAAAGATACGGCTCGATCTATTAGTCTAAGCAGTTGTTGGCCGTTTCTCTTTGCAATTGACAGTGTCTGTGCAAACAACTATTGAGATCGTACGTATTCAAATGGTTCTGAATAATTGGAAATGCGTCTCTGTTGTAGAAAAATATATATGACGAAGCTGACGAACTGGATATAAATCAGATACAGAAGTGACTGAGCATCTCGACGTAAAGCTTCACCCACTTGATTTCAGTAGTGGTAGCTGCGCTTCGAAGAGGAAACTAATTGTTACAAATCGTCTCATTGCATTTGAATTTTATTTGATATATATTGGGGAAAAGCCAACGATGATTTGGAAGATTTTTTATTGAAATTGATTAGTTTTAAAAATATTTGCTTCTGTTAAGGCAAAATGCGGAGAAACGGGGAGGTAATAACATAAATTTAATCTTTCGATCTATAGCTTCTTGAAAAGACGTTTGACTCGTACAAATTCATTCAATATTAAAACCTTACTACCAAGTTTAGGCTACTCAATATAATTTGGTTTCAAAAGAAAAATGAAAACGATTATTATTTAGTTAACTGCAATTTATAAGTTTAAACAGGTAAGTTGATCTTTATTCTTTCATCAAAATTGGGCCACCAAGTTTTGACTTATGGTTTTCTACTTTTCGCTTTGATTTTGATTACATTTTAAGCCCGTCCATGAGCTCGGCTCTCCATAAACAAATACACTCATCAGTTTTGAAGACGACAGAAAAAAAACGATGATGACAAGCGGCGACATAAAAATTATGAAAACAAGGAACGACAGAAAAGCCCAAAAGCAGCCACAAATTTGTACGTGAGGATTTACGCCATGCCTCCCAAGAAGTTAGCCTCGACGTCGTTTTTTCATGAATAAATTAGGCATACTGTAGTGAAGGGTTAAGATAATCTCCATGGAAACTACCGCCTAAAATTCGAAGGACCGAACTTATTGTAAATGACAAGTAAAACAAATCTCAGCCCAACAAGATAATATTTTTAAGAATCACGAGGAATATTTGATTGTAGTGAAAGAGTTGAGATTTTCGAAGCGTTTAAACAGGAGAGAAAATTTAATCGTAGAAAATGTAGCTTAAGCGCATTGTAGGTCAACATTAAAAACACCATTATGCGGTTTCAAAAAAAGAATTTCCTTCAAGCTTTGGTCTTTTGATGCGAATCAAAGAAGAGGTCGGAATACCCATTGTTGGGCTGAAGGCACTAATTTAATCAATCTATAATTTAACATATCGGAGATGAAGAAACAATTGAATCCCAGAAATTTCTGAAATATAGTAGGATTTGTAATTTTGGGGAGTATAAAGCTAATTGTTGAACAACCGGATTAAAAAACCCGAATCAAATTTGGAAAAGATAACAATTTCTCCTTGCAACTCAGATTTTTGATGATGAGCTTCAGTATAAGACAATTTAACTACTACTCTTAAGGTGCTCTATCCTGAAATGGTGAAAAAAACGCATCCCTGGATATTAGGCAAAGTTAAGATATTTGGACGAAACGAAAAAAGCAGATTGTTCAGAAAACTACCAACCTTCCTTCGAGAAGCTTACGATTATATTTTTATTTTACAACAGGATTTCAATAAATTCGTGGCAAAAATATCAATTTATCCACCCAATTAACCAAGCTATTCTCTAGATCATAGAAACTTTAAAGGTTTGATAACTAAACGCTGCAAACTTAGACGAGAGAGCGGGCCAGGTTAACTAGGTTCACACATCAGATCAGCCCGGAATAGAGCAATAAGAGCTTTTGTTTTTTGACCGTCAGTTCAGATAGTTTTGCTTTGTATATCTTCTGAATATACTTAAATGTTCGAATGTTTTTGGACTATCAGCGGAAATTATCAACAGGTTAGTATTCCAAATAATTAAATATTCCGATGCCTTTTTCGGTCTTTCTATAGAACCCTTCATTAGGTAAGCATTCCATGACTGATTAAGCTTCAAAACCTGTTGACGATTGCGATCGCACTAAATCATGATAATGGATTCCCGGGCAAGGAAATATTGAAATTTGACAGCAAATTATTTCTATTTATTTGATAAAAGAGCACCAGATGATGATGTTGACTGGTATAAGTTTTCAAAATTGATCACGAGCCTTTTCCAGAGATCAATCCTTGTACGCTAGACTGGCAACCTTAGCTATTCTTACCTAGAAATCAAATGCATCGTAACCTCGTTCGACAAGATCGATTTATTCGTAGAATAGGAAGACAATTTCGATTCAGTAGGTAATTGGAATGAATCACGCAATTTAGAAGAAAAGATTGCTAGTCCTTAACCAGAATTTCATAGCAGAAAGGCAGGAATTGCAGGTCATAATTTAAGTAGAAGATTTGTAGCTTCCCAGATGCATCAATGATCGATTTTCTCAGACTTTCAAGGTAAATACTGGCAAAAATTAATCTTTCTTCTTCTTCCTTATTGAGAATCAATTATCCGAGGCTTAAACCTAGAGTCTACGCCAATAAATTATTTTCCTTCAGAGATTTATCCGGTGCATATTATTAGTCCAAATTACCAGCTTTTTCTCGAAAAACACAATTTGAAGTAAGATTGCTAAAAGGAAAAACAATAAAAATAAGACAACGCAGAGAAATTTCTACCAAAACAGTGCAAATGAAAGCTAGATAAACGTCACAAATCAAAGCTAAGCAAACGGATCGGTTTCCAGAGGCAATTTAAGCAGGAAAGGCAGAAAGCTAACCATGAACTGATCGAGCTCCTTTTCGTCGGCGAGAAGGTTATTATTGCTGGCGAGAAGCGAATATTTGGAGACGACATGCTGCGACTGCGCCAGCTGAGCGTCGATCCTGGGGAGCTGATCCACCGGCGTCGCTATGCGCAGGCAAGCCACATGAGCGGACAACAATTGCTCGTAAAGAGGATGCGAGAGAATGTCGGCTTTAAATTTAGCGTTCTGCCATAACCCGGCCGCGTGATTATCATTTCCATCGTCCGCCTCCCTTTCTCCCCCTCCTCCGCCACTGTCGACTGGAAGATCTCCGCTGTTAGCCGTATCAGACGACTGAAGATCCACAAGACCTGCTCTTGCAGACTGATTCTTCACATCTGCGGAGCCGTGAGAGAGCGCCATCATGGATTCTGCCGGGGTCACATCCTCTCCAAGAACCTCGGAGCCACGCCTAAAGGCCCTGGGAAGCCATTGAGCGGGCACGGCGGCGGAATTTGAAGGCGCAGCGGTAAGATTCAGAAAGCTGCACTGTACGCAACCGCGAGAGCCAGGCTCACAGCATCCGCACCATTTCCTGCCTTCTTCTCTTCCTCCGCCTTCCGCAGCATACTGCTGGTTCTGCTGCCGCAAAATAGCGCTGCTCAGCCAAGTGGGAGCTCCATTCTTCCCTTCTCCTCCTCCTCCGCCCAATTCTTTACCGCTTTGCACAAGGCTTCTCAGATTCGACCCGCAGACGTCTTCTTTCTCGTCCTCCTTCTCCCTCTGCCGGAAGAGAAACTGTTCATGGCTGCCTCGCTCCAAATGCTGCGGAGTGGGCTCTGAAGAATGCTGCGGCACGGACATCTTGTGAGAGAGGCTGTGGAATGCCATCAAATCCGTCTTCCTACGCCTATTCTAGGTATAACACTAGTAATTTAACACGCACCGCCACTAGGTTTTTTGTACCTCTCTCTCAGGCGCCGAATTCCTCAGCGCCGCAACTTCCCCTTTCCGCCTGCAAAAATCTTCGGAAAGGCATGCCGTAAGCAAACCATAAATGAAAGGACGAGAGCGGATTTATTCAGCAGAAGGAGGGGGCGGAAAATGGAAATGAAAACCGCCAATGCCATTTTTACCTTTGTGGCTTCCGCTTCTTCACTGCCACTGCGCAAACAAACCGCCTTTGGCCTCACTTCGGGACCACACTACACCTCAATTACCGCTCATGAATACGCTCCACCAACTCTCCTTTCACTTCACCATCTAACTTAACCAAATAACTAAGCAAGCATCCGCAACAAACTAACTAACTAACTCTAACCCTTGGCGATCGTCTGATTAATTAAATTATTTGAGCCAAACCACCAGAAATTCCACTTCCCAATACATCCTCCACTTTTAGTTAAATACGTCGGCGTCGAAGTTGACGGTCTGGGGCCTGTTTCTCGATTGTTTTTTAAACTAGTTTTTTCATATTGACGGTCTGGCGCCTATTTGTCGATGTATTTAGAGGCGTCTTTTTTCGAAGCAAACAATTTAAGACACAATAACAAACTCGAGTCCAATGAAGTATATTTGATGGAATCTTGTAATGTATGGAATTTGCAACCGATTCCTAATCGGCAACTTTAAATATTAGGTTGATCTATTGGTTTTGTATCATGTTGATTGCACTTCAAGTGATGAGCACAATAAAAGTTATGTTTTATAATATATAATTTATTAAAATATTAACTTTACAAGTATGTAAAGTATGGGTTAATTTAGTTTTTTTTGGAAGTAATGTCATAAGTTTAAATTTGGTAGGGCAAGGTATGTATGTCTTGTTTGTATTAAAGTTAGGTTTCTTTCACAAGAATGGAATAGTCTAACATTAGTGTAACTATATATGAACTCAAGTCAAATGATTTGTATTGTGGACTACAAAACTCCAGTCTTTTCCTTTTACAAAAAATGGAGTTAGAATCCTATCACAAATATGAACATAAAATCCTTTCAAGATAAGAGGGAGAAGCACTGATAGCCACCCAATGAACCAATTATCATCATTGGATTTTGCTAATTAAAAGGCTACTAACAAATTATCTAATGGGTCAATTGCCACCCCTTCTTCTCAAATAATACACAGCCAATTTTGCACAAAGAATAGAAGATTATTGGAGCATTCATGCATGAGTATATCAATTATGTAAAAAAATTGTGCTATGAAGGCAAACAAATAATGAGACAATAGAGGATATTTCATATTGATACTTTGAAATGACCACTTTTTAATCCTTACACATACAAATAACATTTGTCTTTATCACACACAAGTCAAAATAATAGCTATAAGCATTTAAGTCACATAGATAGACAACCACAAAAAGTCATAGATATTTGATATACACCTTTAAAACCTAAAATACACTAAATTAGCCATAACACCTAATGTACTCTTCCCTCAAAAAATAAAATAAAGAAACTAATATAAATAGACAACCACAAAAAGTCATAGATATTTGATATACACCTTTAAAACCTAAAATATACTAAATTAGCCATAACACCTAATGTACTCTTCCCCAAAAAAATAAAGAAAGAAACTAACTTTCAAACATAAAAATAAAATTAAGAAATCAGTATTTAAAGGTATGAAAATAATTTTCTAAACGAAGCAAATCGCTATAATTTTGACAGCCGACCGCAAAAGTTAGGTCACATATGACAGCTAGACTAACTTTATCAGAGGGTAGAAGCGAATGTGAAGGTGGAAGTGGATACATTTACAATTGATATTATAGTAGGGCGCAAGCAGCAGCGCAGCCACATCTTTATCTTTAGGTATATATATAGAGACAAACCTCCGCCTCTAGTTATAGTTACATAGCGCAGACAAATCTCCGGCAGTCACGCGGCAGAAGCGCCACGAGTCGCAAGGAGAAGGTATGGACCATCTGGAAGGCAGGAATTAAGAGAGTGTTTTACAGAGACAGCACTTTTAACGAGCACGCCTTCTGGTGGGCAGGACACGTGGAGGGGGAGCATCTTTGGAGAAGAGCCGGCAGCTGCGTTGTCCGGTTTGACTTGTCCAGGATCAGACACGCCACTGTCGGCGCAGTTGAGCCCGCCGTTCCTATTTTGTCTGACAGACCCGCCGGCGGCTAACTATTGACGGCGACAGGTCAGCTCTGGCATGGCCGGCGCCATTATGGAGGCAATCGCTCGTTCGTATTGTAATGTAATGTATTCTGGGACCACGGTCTTCTCGTTTCCCACGCAGCACGGCTTCAAAACTTTTAACATCAGAAATTAAATGCTCCCGTTTCCTTTGTCCTTCCCGCGCAAAATGGTCCCCCTCGTCTGAAAGCGAAACGGAACGGATTCCAGACCTGATGCTCTTTTTTACTCCGGGGGTTTATGGGCGTTCCGCTCGACCGGGCGTCTTAGTTTTTGTCGTCTTGCGGCCTTCAATTTCGCGATGCGGTTTAATATAATAATAATGCAGATTGGATAATGTAACCATTAATTCGATATTCTAAAGTTTGGAACCTGTCGTCGCCAATCATGGTCGTAATGCTGAAAGCGATTGCGTAAAAGATTGGTAATTAAAGCTCGGGATATTTCCTCAAGTTACAACTAACGCATTCTATAATTGCAAGAGATTTGAGGCTTTCCACGCTTTCCACATTTGATAATATTAAATAACACTCAAGGACAAATTATTTTAGAAAAAAACACATGCTTTGTCCATTAAAGTTCAGTAAGGTTATAAGATACAAAAGTTTTGATATTAAAAAAATAAAATTGATGTAGGGTTCACTTCTGCAAGGCAGCCCAGCGAAACACGAAGCCTACGAGCTACCAACCAACGAAGGCCACCTAGACATTTTAGGAACCCGATACGGGCCCACTCGTGCCTGAAACCTCTTTGGCTTAGAGCCAAGGACTAAGGAAACTAAGTGATGTTTTGATGTTCTTGTTCTTGTGGATTAGATTGTGTGAGAGTTTTTCTATTAATATTTTGGAGTGCATTCATGATTTGTTTTTGAGATGAATTGAATAAGGGGAGGTGAAAATGGTAATGTTAGATCACACATTCAAAATGTTGATACAAAATCTCTCATATAATTAAATCTACATAAATAACAAAATATAAGCACACTCATTTTTGGAAATGTAATTTCATTTATTAAACAACTAATCCATCTCTTTCCCCCATCAAGATATTATTGTTTGTTTTCATTTTTATTATCTTGATTTATCTTGTTTACTATATGAAAGCCAAATTATTCTTGTTTATTACATGAATGACTCATTTGATATAATAAATAACATAGAATATTACTTGTGTCTTTCAAAGGTTTGATTTGTTCTAATAGAGATCGATATTCCATCTTTAATACATTTCTCAAGATACTTGTAATTGTTAAATAAATTATCATTTTATTTTTTAATTAGTATACTTCAAAGTTCAAGCATTTATTTATGTTTTATGTCATTACGATTCAATGACAATGCAAAGGAAACCTTTGCATTATGTATTATATGTGTATTATTGTCATGTTAACTTATATTATGAAATATAATGTTGAATGGAGGAATTTTATACTTATTTGGTTACAATAGAAGAATGTCCATTCTGTTTTCTTGAGGTTTTTTCTTAAAATGTATTGTCATTGGAGGAGATTAATTTTATCTACAAAAATGAAGAAATCTTACAAAATGGAGATTTTGTGGCTACTAATCATATGGCGAGGAAAGGTTAATATTTTGCAGCTTATACAAGACTCAAGAAACTAGATCAAACAAAAATATAAAGTCTTGGAGTCAAACATGAACATTGCAATTTAGCTTTATTTAAAATGGTCATTAGTTATTTTTCTATTAGTTAGCGTAAATTTATAGCTAAAGTGTATCTCTATCTAATTATCAATCTAAAGTGTAATGCAATCTCCTTCTAAAAGTGAAATTGTATGTAATGAGGACTCTACCTCAAATAGCATGGTTACATAAATCGATATGATTATAAGAATAGCTTTCTAATGTCTTTTTCTTTTATGGGGCAATACTAGATGTTTCCTCCACTCAACTCTTCTCTACCATTGCCTCCAGTGAGTCAAATTATAATATAGGTTTAAGATTAATAAAATTATTTGACTATTTCCTTTTACTATCAAAATAATAATAATAATTTATGTATTGGTCTACAACCATATATCTCTATAAATGACTACCAAACTATTCCAATTAATGGTTATTCTCATATTCAACAATTTTTTTGCTGAGTCTTATGATAGACCATAAATTATTGACTTTTTGAGAAGAACTTATTTTTAAAATATAAATCTAATAAAGGAAAATATTTCTAGCACAATTCTTAGAAGTTTTGTTAATGATAATACATGTACATTTGTAAAATGATGAATATCATGTAACAAATTAATACTAAATTTTTAATTATTATTTTGGTAATCTTAAATAATAGTTATCATATATATTACTAAGATAACACTTGAGTAGTTTATAATATGGCATATTATTTAAAATATATATTTTAATATAAATATATTTAATTTAAATTAATAAAATAAAAGAATATTGACTTGAATCTAAATAATTGTAAAAATAATAATTTTGTGTAAATTAAAATATAATATTAAAAATTTAATCAATAAATAGAAAATATGATTAAATGAGTTTGACTAAAAAAAGGTATAAAATTGAATCTTAATAGCAATATAAAATGTTTAATCAATTTGAACAAATAAAATTAATATTTCTAGTAAAAATAATTTTTAATTATATGTTTTCTAAGCTAGAACAAAAATGAGAGTAAATTTTGATTATATGTTTTTTAAGCTATAACAAAAAAGAGATGATTTTATTGCTAATGGTTTGAAGAAGAGATTAATTGTTATTATCATTTATTAAGTTCAAGAAGACTCAAACTCAAGACCTCCTAAATGAAAGGCTCACAAATTACCATTGCAACCTAGGTTGTTACATGTTTCTTTATGGTATCTTTTTTTGGATTGTGAATATTAAATTAAATATATTTGTTTTGGTCCAAGTTATTTTGTAATAAATATTTATTCTTTTATAATTATTATCTTAAAATATCATGTATGAAGTAAATAAAGATTACTCATTTCATCAAATAATTAGAGACATTGCAATCTTTCCAAATGTTGATTGCATCTAAATAGAAATGGAATAGTTTTTGTCAAAGTTGTTCAATATAAGTAATTATTAGGTAGCATACATACATACTTGTATGTTTGTAAATATGACTTTTAGCTAGTCTTAAACCTAAAATGAGGAGTTATTCATTATATATAAATTTGTATAATTGTTTATTAATGTCAATTATCTCTCAACTAGAAAAAGTACAAATGTATTATCTCTCTCTCTGTCACACACACACTCTCACTCTCACTCTCTCTCTCATTTTATTTTATTAGTACAAATGTTTGTGTAGCAAAAATCATGTGTATATGATGATATAAATTCTCATTCAATTGTGGATTATAGAATAATATTTAGTATAATATAAACATGGTTTATTAGTTATAATATTTTTATATTAATATTTAAATTCATTTTGAAGTTGGATATTTGTAGAGATAAATTGATCTTGAAAGGATAATTTATAATTGTGCATATTTCATGAATTGTTATGCAAATTGTGGCTTAGGAGCAAATAAAATTTAAATAATGATATTATCTATGTTTAAGTCAATTAAATGTTGACAAAACAATGTAATTATTTAAAAAAATGATGTTCAGTGCACATAAAATTAACAATAGGCAATGTGAAAATTTGAGTGAATCATGCAAATAAGATGTTTATTGTAGCTTTATAACCTAGTCAGCGTGAATCAAGTCATAGGAAGAAGTGGGCCCCACAAGATTTTGATTATGATTCTACCATTATATTATTGAATAGTTAAATTTGTCGCTTACAGATTTGTCAATGAAAATTTTCATTATTGTAATGATGAAAAGAAATAAAATTAATACATAAATAATTCTTTCCAATTTTATGTATTTTAATCATTCATTTGTATCGAAGAAGAAATGTATTTACAAAATAAATACATTCAATTAAAATGTTAAATAAGATAATGAAAAAATAAATATTTTTATTTAAAAAATCCATATCAAAATAGATCAATACATACATATATAATATAAAACATAATTGCATTGTAAAATCCTAATTTATTTAAATCTTAAAAATCCATTTTTCCAACAAATTTATAATATAAATAAAATTTACTATATATATAATTTACTATATTAAATATTAATTACCATTAAATTTTAAAAAATCACTCTACTTGTTTATTTATTCTTTCTCTTTTCATATTTCACAATCAACATTTTTTAATTTCCGAGCACTTAATAATTAAACACTAATTTGACCTACATCATAACCTTTTAAACAAGTACATGTCTTTATAGAAGATAGAGACACAGCTATAAATCCCATGACATAATTAATATTTTATATTACTTTTCAAAAAAAATGTTAAAAAGAAACCTAGCAATTTAAATGGTTTGCCGAAAACCACCGTTATAGTAAATACTTAAAAATAATGGACAATACCACGACAATGCTTAAATAAAAACTTTTATTATTGTGTGTGATATCTGTACGATTCGTTTTATGAAGAACGCATCCCATGATTTAACTGGCATCCTTATCTTGAGCGTGTGGCCCATAATTTGTCCTAACATTTGTGATTATAAAATTTTCTCTTCGATACTTTATTGTATAAGAAAATCCCCCAATCCACCATTTGGTATTTTATGTAGAGTCCAAAGACGTCAGACCTTGGCCCTCTCCAATTATTCTTCCGGTTAAGCTGGATCTGCGCGTACTTAATATTCCACAGCTATTTCCCGCAACGGTCTATACCAAGCTAAACAGTAAAACACTTGTTTGGTTTATAATTAGAATTAGGTTTAGGTTGAGGTGAACTCAATTTGGATTGTTTTCAATTATATGATAGAATTTAACAACTTAGTATTGAAAATATTGAACATATTTTGATGGTCAATATTGTATAACTTTTTAATTGTGATTGACAGCATTTAGTCAATATTTTAGAGAAATAAAATTAAAAAATCTAGATTAGATGGATTTCTTAATTTGTGTATGGTTAATTTTAAGGAGTTTGACATTTTTGTAATGCAAAATTATATTTTATTATAAGTAGATTCATATTTAGATGGAACTCTCCATTTTACTTGTAAATGCATTTTATCACGTTCTTGTATCATAATTTAAAAATCAAATAGTACTTAAGAATATTATTAGTAACTTCTGGTGTGAAGATCTTTATCTTAGACAAACTTTGTGATCAATTTTACAATTTTAAAAAGAGGTGGAAGATATTACCAACATTGTGGATACAATGATGTTGGGTGAGGGACGCTTGAGACAATGTAATCGAATACAATGCAACAAATATTGGAATGAACTAGTGCAAGAGATAAGTTTTGACCATGTGGTGATTTAGATGTTGATGTGGTTGGTACAAAATGTTAAATAATGAAGGTGAAATAGTCTCTTGTGATAGATAAGTGTGATAGGATTTTCCTAATAATGACTACTGTATGCATTATTCTCCTTATTCTTTAATATGACCTAGAGGTGACTCCTTTAAATACACAACCTATTGTTTATTAAGGACTCTTTTAAGAAAATGAATATACATGTGGATATTATTCTATTCTTGAAGGCCCCTACAACTAAAGAAAATAAACATGTGTCTACACCAATGAATTTTAGAAGGACCCCCTTAAAGTTGTGAACATTTACCCATGGTGGTTCAAAACTTTCAAGAAGAAAATGTATTAAGGGTGTGTACTTTTCACTCTTACCTATTGTTCCTATTTTGAGGTGCATGCAAATTTACATGAGAAAACATACCAAATTTAAAAAGAAAAAGCAAACATAAGTAGAAGAAAAATAGTTGAGCAATAGTTTGAACTAATATCGAGTTGTTACTTTGAGTGGAAATAGGGTTTGAGCTTGACGAGAAAAATGGAATTCTAGATTAGCTAAGAAATAATATGAATGAAAATTTAAGAGCCAAAGAGTTGAATGATTTGAAAACAAAGGTACAATAAAGATCTAATGGGGATCTACATTTCTAGGTTCAATTTACAAGATCATAGGTGAACCTCAAAAGGTTGTTTTTGAAGTTTTAGTTGACTACAATTGGGTTGAAGGGAATAGTGAATTGTGGAGTAAGTACATAATCATAAAGTATCCTCCACCGATGCGATTAAGAAATATGGATAAAATTAACTTCCTAATTTAGTATGAGAACAATGATGTCAAGTATTATTGGGGAGCAAGGAAAGATTTCAAGTCTCTAATGATTATTCTTTGGTTTGTAGATTAACGAACTTGTATAGTTTTATTAGCACAACTAGATAGTGGAATCAACATCAAAACTCACACTCTAAGTAGACTAGAGATGGAGACTCTAGTAATGACTAAAAATTATGTCAAAAAATCCCAAGAGACTACCTTGTTGATCGACACACTAATAGGCACGTCCCCTTGCATTGGTGATAATGTTGTTTGGTTCTTTTAAGTCAAGAGGTTCAAAATTCTCAAGAATGGAAAATAGAATGCAACTAAAAAATATCATGATTGATATTTCCCTAGGCCAATTTCATATTGTTTGTAAATTGTCTATTTTAGGCTATTTTTTGTTGTGCCCATTTACGAACAATGTTGGTTAGTGGAGTTGGGATGTTATGTAGTGGATTGTAGTTTTGTATAATATCTAGGAAAATGAGGTACTCTTTACAATGGGTGTGTAGGGGTTGTGAAAAGGAGATGAACAATTTCAACATACTCTTTTCTATAATCATGTTTTATTTTTTGCAAAGTGAAATATAATGCAAAGTCTTGTTTGTAATGTTGTAAATTATAGGAGTCTTAGTTTGGGAGTTTAAAAAATTAAATAATTTTATTTATTGTTTCCACATGAATTGATTCCTCATTGGAGACAAACCAACAAGCTTCAACTTCAATTCAAAGAAGAGTTGAACAATTTGGTTAATTGTCCCCTTTTTTGAAGGAGATGTTTGATATGGGATTCATATGAATATGCAATGTCTATGTTAAGAAGTCCACTTTTTTTTTTGTAAGGTTTAGCATGAATGAAAAGATACAAAATAGTAAACCAATATAGAAGCTAAAATTTAGAAATGATTTTAGAGAGGAGCATGTAGCTAAAATTTAAAGTTAAATGTATCGCTCGTTATGGAGATAGATACCAGAATCCCAAGGGTGACCTTGTTAATAGCTCGATCCTCAAGTTTTTAATTGGAAGGATTTGTAGATCTTCCTTACTAATAATCAACCTAAAATTGTTTGAAGAGTGAGGTAACTGACATAATCTAGGGGTTTTTGCATGATCAAAGTCTTGGATTATCCCTCTCAATCTTCTATATATGCAAATTTATAAATTTTAACTATCAAATCTATAGTTGGATACACAAGAACAATGAAAATAGTTTTTTTTTTTGTATACTGTCTTATGAAGTTAGACTTTGTGTTGGTGTTGCAACCTTCACAATAATAATGGTGATAAAAGAGAGAGATCTTTCCCTAGTAGTACATATGAAAAATAATAAATGAAATATGTAATTGGAAAGAAATTATACCTTAGGATTGATAATGTTAATGATGCAAGTCTCTTTAGACAACTCCTCCAACTGTTGATGAAATAACATAGAAAAACATAATATAATCTATCATGAAATCATAATTGAAGCTAGGTTATTTTAGTGGGTTGCTCCTTGTGCTTAGTTTTACTCTTAGTGATAGAATTGGAAATGTTATATTTGTACCTTGTGACTTGTGGATTAGGATTTGTGAGTGAAAAATGATTGCCTTATATAGCATTCTCAAGTTTCTCCTAATTTAGGCCATTTTTTAATGGTCAAATAAAAATATTAGGATCATATCCTAAATGGAAGGAATTGACACTTGCGCACTTTCAAATTTGTGCCTTTTTTTGAAGGACTACAGTGTTAGGTGTCATACTACACTCAAAAGGACACTAGAAATATTAGTGGGGAGTGTTAGGACCTAATACATAGGATATGGTCTCAAACTTGACATATGACAACAATGGGATGTGATAAATCCCAAATAGGCTTGAAATTCAACTAAAGAGAAACATATTAAAGCTACCCTTGGGCCTAAATAGAGCATGAAATTATAGAGGGATATAATATATGACACTACATGTATATGATTAACTCTTGGTATACTTACAAATGCATAAGCATTTATCTCTATTACAACTCTAGTTGGGCATGACTTTACTTTTGCTTCATAAGGAAATTCACATGTATGCACTAACTTCTTCTACTTTAAGGTGCTATGTGATAGAGACTAGGGAAGGGAAAATGTTGATAATTGATGCTCTTAATGTGTTAGTTGAATTATTTAGATGGCATCATTAACAAATTCTTCTTTTCTAATGATATTTGATTTTCTGTGGCTCAATCTGCTTATTATAAGGACAAAATGTCAATGGATAGGGTAGGATAAGATCATACATGCCACTAGGAAAGACAAAATTGAGGATTGTAATCTTGGATGAGAAATGCTCCAAGATAAATATGTAAATAGAGAAAATGAAGGATTTTGGGTGGCAAAAGGATTTATTGTAGCCTTGGATGGGTGGGTAGACATTAGACATTGTCCTCTCATCAATACAACTATTAGATGTTTAGAGGGCCCATGCTTTCTTAAGGCAAATCAGTATCTAAAGTGTTACAAAGATGCTTATTTTAAATTTTAAATCCTCAAGAATACTATAGAGGAGGGTGGACCACAAAATGTGGTTCAAGTAATAATAAATGTGGCTAATGTGCACAATGTTGCAAGGAAATAATTGAGTAAACTTATACATATACAATGGAATCTTTTTTATGCCAATGCCATGAATAATACACTCAAGAACATGTGAAATATTGATTGAATCAAAGCAATGACCAATGATGCTAGAGATGATTAATTTTTTATTTGCAACCACCACAGTTAACATGCACTCTTTAAGCTCTTCTCTAAAAAGTAACTTATGCAACATGTTGATGCTAGATATGCATCCTATTGAATTCTCTCAAAGAGAATAATTGAGTCTCAAGAGGTATTAAAATAAATGGTTATAAAAATATAATTAAACTAGTGGTTTAATTCAAAGACAAACAGAAGCAAGAGAATGCAAGATGTGGGAAAGAGTGGTATTCTTTGGGTAAATAAAAACTATACGATGTCCATAATTACTCCACATTTCTAGGTTATTAAATATGTGAATGCCAATGCACCTAAGCTTGGAGAGGTGTATGAGTACATTGATTGCATGGTAGACCAAATGAGGGTTGTAAGACAATGGAAGAACTCTAAATTAGCATATTGTAATGACCAAGACAATGTAAGAACTCTAAATTAGCATATTGTAATGACCACACTTAACTAATCATTCATTAGAGATGTGAAAAGTTCAATATTCCCTACACATGGTTGCATGTGCATTGAAACCCAACATGTACAACTAAAGGCCTAGCAGAATTATACCCATAAAGGAAGTTGAGAATAGTTAGGGCTTATGAGGGCCATAAAATTATGTATGATCTTCTAGAGGCTAATAACAATCATATCAAGTGGACAAAATTTGCCACTCTTAGGGGATATTTGATATGGCCAAGATGGATAGGGCAACTATGGTGCACAATGACCCAATTTTTTATGGAATTAACATGGGAAAATTCTTTGACTACCACTCTAGCCATTTGATTGTTATCTCTTGAGTTTTTAATTCTTCTATCATTGAAAGGAACTATTTGTAATAACTTCATCCACTTTCTTAAGATGAATATGCTTACCTTTAGGAGAGAAAAGAATCTTGTGGCTATATGTAGTGTGTTATACCTTATTGATTGCAAAAGACACTTTTGTACAAAGAGAGCCCAATGACATGGTCGGATGTGTACATCTAGATTCCAACAAACATAGATTGACGAGGATGTTATAGTTACACATAGGGATAGTTGATATGGTTTTGTAGGAGTTTTCAGATCACCATGGGTCTTCTATAGTTGGTCCAATGGCAAGGAGTTTCTAGAGGGACATTCAAAGGCCCCACTTCAATCATTTTTGATATTTTGACTTTATTATACTCATTATAAAATCTTGAATACAATATAAAAAATTTAATTCAATATTTTTAATTTCCATTCATTAATGTTAATGTTCACTTCAAAGTTTAGTAGTATTTAAATTTTCTAATTTGCCAAAGTTTCATATGCAATTCCTTAAACGTCTTAATGTAATTATATTTGCAAGTACCATATGTCTTTTTGCACTATCTCTTTTCATCATCCACCATTATTGTTTTGGTCTCATTGTCATCAAAATCCATCTCTCATCCCCAAATCCCCCTATGAATAGACTCCATAGGATTATACATATAATCCCCACACTATGATTTCAATTTTCTTTTAAAGGACAACAACAAACTATAAATACATTAAAAAAAAAATAGTTGTCTGATAAGAGGAACACAAAATAGTTCAATCTTAGGGCTCATTTGGTTGTTGGAATATGATTTAGGAATTGGAATCTAAAATCCTTGATTTGGGATTCTAGAACTTGAAATTCATATTACGGTTTCTAGAATTTATTTAAGGATTGTTTGGTTCAAACCCAAAAATATTTGATATTTGGAATGGAATTTGTTATTCCAAGACTATTTGGTTCAAAATACAAATATAAAAGTTACAGTGAAAAAGGAGATTCATATCTCTAATTTGTTCAAGGACCTATTCATGGTGCTTTGAATTCCACACATGCCAAAAATGTTGATGTTCATTGCAAAACACAAATTCAAGAAAAAGCTAAAAGAAAGATGAAAGCTAGATATGTGTAGTACTAGTTATTTTATTTAATCCAAACATATGAGAAGGTGTAACAATAGCCAAAAAAAAATTGGTCGCCACTTGTAGGTGAGTTGGTTTATGCCTTAAGGTTTACTTCCTTGATGTCACAGGTTTGACTCCCCTTCACAATGGAGAATGGTTGTAGGCCAATTTCCCTTACCGGACTTTCATGCCAAGTACCTACTCCATTGGTTTGGGGTATAGGACTGGACTTTCATGCCAAGATACCTACTCCATTGGTTTGGGGTATAGGATTGGACTTTTCCCCCAAATTTTTGAAGCAGGAAGGTGGATAGCTTCGTCAAAAAGAAAAGAGGAGGGGAGAAGGAAGCTAAGAGGGCTCACGAAAAAGGCAAGGAGAGCACTTATGAGGTACTGGAAGAGAGGAAGGAGGTAGAGGGCTTGGTTAATACTACAATTTCTCTGGATGTTAAGGGAAGGAAATTTGCATGGAGGAACTTTCATGCCAGTACAACAAAAATGGGTCTTGTTAGAGAACACATCAACCCAGAGGTGCTAGAGGGAAGGGATGGAAAAATTTAGTTGGAAGAGCTTATTGACCTAGCTTTGGTGATTCTTAGTGACAGTATTGAGGAAATGGGTATGAACCTCCTTAATAACACCTGTAACAGTTTGGTGGACAATTTTTGGTCCATTAAATGGATCTTCCATGAAATTGAAGAGATCAAGTTCAGGCTGTAGGGGTAGGAAAGGCCACAAGGGGTGGATGAGAATGTTATAATTGGCAAGCTTAGGGTTTTAGATATTGAAAAAAGGGTGGAAAGGATGGAGACCATGCTCCATAGCTCAGATAATCAGAGCCTTAACATTATTAAAGGTCTTAACGATAACATCATTCATCTACATAGGATGATAGAGGAAAATAAAAAGGGAATGAGGATAAGAACACTGAGGAAACCAGGGTGACTGATGAGGATGCATCTTTGTAGGGGGAGAGCTCGAGCAAGAAAAGGAGACTGGAAAAGAGGAAAAGGGAAGATGAGGCTTCATAGGATGATAGCCAATCGAAGACTGATGAGGCTGAGACAAAGGAAGAGATGAAGCTCAAGAAAGTGGAGCTGGCTAAAGAGTTAGTGCCATGATCATTTCTCCTAGTTTTTGCTTGTTTCTTGGCTTTTGGCCTTTTTTTTTTTGCTTTCGTATGTTGGCTAGTTTAGGCCTATTGTTTTTATGATGCTTAGTTGCTAGACCTAAACTTTTAGTAATTTTTTTGTTATTAACTGGTGGGTTTCAGGAATGCAATATCACTTGCCCAAACTGATTGATTTTAGCTCAAAGAATATTGTCAAACACTTGTATGTTGCCTTTTAATGTGCAATTCTTTTGGAAACTAGATATGGAATGCATAACTACAGCCAACTAACATTTTGACAAACAATTGACATACAACTATTATGTTGATCATATATGCTATTAGATGGACATTTCGTCAAACAAATGGTATGCAACATGTATCTCCTTTATTGAATTCATTCTCATGTACAATGTTTCTATGAGTTTGCCAAGACAAATGGGCTTACAATAATGACTACAATAATGCCAAAATCTGATTCTGAATTATCACAGCAAAATCTTATGCCTAAAAATTTACAATGCTAACTACTAATAGTTGGAAAAGGAACCTAATAATAGTGATGCCCAAGGATGGAGATGAATCAAGCATAAGTATTATAGTGTGACATTTTTCTTGTGTATTGTAGTAGCCAACAATAATTGTATTCTCCAATTTAAGCACAAACATAACTCTTGAATTGAAGTTCTCCTTAATACCAAATTCAGTGGATATTTCACCACCTCAAATGGTTGTAACACTGAAGAGTTGACTTTCTCCAATAACTGACTGAAATCAAAAACCTTAGTTTCTTCTCCCAAGTTTATATTAAATGCAATTCACAATAATTGGATGATTAACAATGAAGCTCTCACCTCTATTTATTCTTTTCCTTCACCCTTCTAGAAGGAAATAAAATATTATTTAATTGCATTCTCTAGAAGCTTCCCCCTTTCCAATACAATAATTAATTGTATTTCTAGAAAATGCACCCTTTAGAAGCTTCTCCCTTGCAATACAATAATTAATCGTGCTTCTAGAAAATTGAATTAATTAAATATAAAGTCACCTTTTATTTTATTTTATTTTAATGACTTTATAAGAAATTAATTTAATCAATTTCTCCTTATTTCTTCACTTAGCCTTCGAAGAATGTAAAGGCTAAGAACTTCATTGAGTTGCTAAAAAGATGGGGACATTACAAGGAAACCCTATAAAACAATATGTTTTGCTTAATAAAAAACAATAGCCTAAAATTTTCCCCCAATTTATTAAAATTATATTTGTACGAATTTTCGCAATAATCTTTCTAATTTCTTCAAGTGAGACATGCTAATTTTTACAAAATGGTGTTCAAATGGTGCCCGAAGTAGATGCAAAGGGTATCATTTATTGAAACACCTCACTCTCTCAGTTTCAACTCAATTAAATTTCAAAAATACATGCAAAAATAGGTGCTCCCAAATAGGCATCCAGATGTCAAACCCAATTAATTTTTACTTTAGTTGAAATCCTCATTTTCAAAAAAATGGGAATTCCAAATAACAAGTATTTTGAGGGAGACAAAATTCTTGTTTTGGGGGTCAAATGGGGATACCAAATCCGCACTTCTCCAAATTCTAATTCCCATTTTGCAAACCCAAATAGTGGATTAGGAATTTTTTAGAATTCAAAATTCTAATTCCCACTCAAATCCGTGATCCAAACGAACCCTTACGGACCATTATCAAATAACACAAGAAGAACATCAATGACTATTAATGATAACATATTTCCATAATCCATGTAATGTTGCTTAATGCTTCTAAATATGATTGCGATCAAAAGAATAGCAACCACATTGACCACCCACACCCAATTATTCTAGTTAACATAAATAAAACTTAGATGGGTGACCTCTCGGAGAGTCGTTAGTGCTTCACCTTATGAACATCACCTAGATACAATGAGTGCTAAGTGTTCCATTTATTTTCACGAAAGCTAGGGTCTTGTGAACCGCTACTGATGAAGCACGAGCCAAAAACTACACATAATCACAGTAAATATATCATTCTATTTTCTTTATAATTAAGACATTATTTTTGGCTAGATAAAATAATATACAAAAAACCCATTAAGGAAATTTAAAAACTTTGACATTATATTAAGGTGGATTGTGGTCCCATGAGGGGAGCTTAAGCTCTGTTTTTTAGGAAGCGGGTGGTCTCATGAGCAAGATTATATTTTGCTCCAAACTTATTTAGAATCTTCTCCTAAAAGGTAGAAGCCTCTAATTTTTAGGAAGCGGGTGAAAAAAGGGTAGGGCTGGAAATAGCCCCACCAGCTTAGGAATGTTTTTTTCCACTTGTCAAAGCATCTAAACTTTAGATTTTTAATTAAAATATAGTTTTGGAAGAAAATGAAAATTTTAACTTCTCTTAATGAATACTTCCTCAAATTTTGGATTCAAAATTTTGAACTTGAATACACAACATAAGTCATGGACTGCTAGCTTTAAAATATTCCCTAAAAATTAGCAAGCAAGCTTCCCCTCTATCTTATAGAAAGCCCCTTCCATGGGACCCCACCCTAACAATCAATCATATAAAGTTCAAAAGAATGGAAAGAGTCTCAATCAACTGTAAATTGTTCAGTGGAAAAAAAGAAAGTAAAAACAAACGTACATAAATAACAGATACTGCAGATAGGTATTGCAGTGAAATTGGTCGTTCGGCAGACAGCCGAGCCAATACAAAGCCCCAGAAGCATTTGACGTCTAAAACAATGAAAACATGAAGGAACTTTTTAATCCGCCGGTACACAGCCGGGCAGATGATGTGGACAGTGACGCAGGAGCAGGTATGTTAGGAGGACCTGTAAGCAGTTGGGAGACAGCGACTGGTCCTCCCCAACGAATCATTCCCCTCTAAATGTCACGGCGGGGCCGCGATTCGACCTCTCGACCGCCCGCCCGTCATCCCACACATTGCTTGTGCTGCTCTCAATGATTGCCCCACACACCGAAAACAACTACTCGACGTTACACACTTCTTTTCTTTTCACTCTATCCCAAGCTCTTCTCTAGGTACATATCTTTTTACAAAAGTACCCTAATTTTCCTTCCCTCTTTTAAACGCTACATCGACGCCTACTACCCGTCAAATCAAGTGACGGAGGTGAAAAAGAAATATTGATGACGCGACGTGGAGCCGCTGAAGGTCTTGAACGGGACAAGGATTGTTTCCAATTTTCAACAGCGAATTGACGCACCGCGTGATGTACATTAATATTATAAACCACGGGTGTCACACAAGTCCTTAATGCGGTCCCTTCACATATTACACATTGACTCATTTGTTCTCCATCTTTGGGACTTCTTCTACTTGAATATCATTATTTGTTCGAAACAAGTCCAAATCAAGAAATAAATTTCATTCACACTCGTGCTCCTAGGCAAACATGATACATGGATTTACTAGCTTTGTATGCTTTGGGCTCTCCTTTTTGTTTTGGGGGAAAGAATGTTATCATGACTCGTTTAGTGTCTTCTTTCATTTTGACATGGAAATGATATGACACAAGTGTGATATTACTCTTTTATGATGTATTCGCTTCTTATCTTAATCATAACATGTCTTTCATGTTGGGATGAGATGTTTCCTTTAGGAGGAGTTGATTTTCCATTTATTATTATAATAAAAAATGGTTATTTTATTGTATTTTCAATTGTGACCAACATTTAATTGGTACATGTGATGGACGGCCTAATTTTATATACAAATAAGAGATTTACTAGATATCAAAAAGTTACCATCTCTATAATTTTATATAATGAAGCAATGAAAGAAAGATTGTCAAAATATTCATTAGACCAAACAATTTATGGAGCAGAGAAAAAGAAGTTTGATTTAATAATATATTCTTTTCATGGTAGGCCTTCTATTATTGATCTTCCCAAGGAAGTTGATCATTTGGTTCATCTTTTTTTTCCTCAAATAAATGATGCATGTTGCCAACCTTTTAATGCATATCGAATACATATATCCTCATTAATTGTGCATTTTATGATGAAGTGTAATTTTGTTTCTACCCCTACCTTATTGTAGAACATGTAGGTTCTTTCTTCCCAAGTTTTCTTGGGCGTCTTCTACCTACAAGTCTGTAGTGTTCCCAATTTTTATAAAGTGTTTTAAGTAAGTTAATCAATTCAGTAGTCCTAAAATTTAAATAACATCATAAGGACTTAATTAATTAATTATTGAATAAAGGGATATGAATAATAAAATAATGTCGACCTATGACCTATTGTAACTTTTTAGACATCTCTTAGAAGCCTATTATAAGTGGATGGCTTGACTTTATAAAGAATCATGGTATTTGAACTCTTCTATTTATTGCAAAAAGATGGAGGTTGAAGGTAGTTTGGTTGTATGTAGCTTCAGAGGTGGAAAATCCTCTCTAGTGCATATTTGTACTTTCAATGAGAGTCATCCCTCACCTTAGTCTATTACTGGAAATATGATTACAATATCTTACATTGGGCTCCAAATTTGTGAAGTCTTTCAAATATGTAAATTTGTGCATATAAATATTATATGAGAATACAAGTCTCAAAATACTAGAAAATTATTTATGTTTTTTCCATATGCTCTGGTGTTATATATTATTTAGCATTGCTATGGATTGTAATTGAACATTCAAGGTTCTTGACTAGTTCATCATACTTGCAACAACGATGTATTGGACAAGAAATCATCATTGCCACATAAGATACAACACTAAAACAATATCATTAGACTACATAAATGACCTAGCATATGACCTAAAGGAGTGCATTATACGAAGGTGGTTATAACTTCTATTGTTACTTTATGACCTAAAGGAGGGCATAGCTTGAGGTGGCAACAACTTCCATTGCCTATGTGTGTCCTAAATGATTGCAGGTTGTTGCAACTTCTATTGCTAGTGTGTGGTCTAAGAAGTGCATTGTACAGAGGCAGTTTGCAACTTCCAACACCATTACATATGTGTTACCCAACCATCTTGCCATATGGAGAAGGAAGGAACACCATCACACATAAGACCTTATTAATTGTATGGTGAAGTGTCAAGAGTGTGATTGGGTGGAAGTCAAAGAACTAGATGAGAGGTATTTGGTTGTTGTGTGGCCTATATTGTCATACACCATATTATAGAGTCAGTATTCTTGTATACAACATTACAAAGTCTCATGCCTAATAAAAATTAACATGCTAATTTAATAATGAATTATAAAAGGATAATTGAAAATTTTATATTGTCATTAAAAAATCAATAATTTGAATTATAAAAATAATAGATGTCTACAAAACTTTTTAACACAATTAATAACACTAGCATAGTACGACATGTGGGTCCACATTAAACACTTTTCACCTAGAAATGTGAACTAGCTAGGCCACAAATGGAGGGCCTCATCTCTTTACTAGGTCCAAACTTTGCAAACACATTGAATTGGCAAAGACACAAGCCTAGAATCACAATGGCCTGCCAAGGTTTGAACTTGGACGGGACAAAAACACCACCACTTAACCAACACACTATATGACAAACCCTTCTCATACATAATTACTTTAAAATAACTTAAAATTGTTAGTTTTAATTATCTTAACTTTTGACTTACTGTGTGTGTGTTTATGTATGTGTGCGCATAATCATCTCATACGTTAAGTGTTATTCATGATATTTTAGTCATCATAAAATGTCAATTTGATCAAAAAGATCACAAATCATTATTTTACATAACATTTAATTAAACATTCAATTCCCATTATGTTTCAATTTTTATTTTTTTAAACTCTATTATTATGAAATATCTTAGAGATATCGATTAAAAAGTATTATACCCAATTTCAGTGTGAAATAGATGAATTAAAACGACCAAAAGAAGAATTAGGAAAAGGGATAAATGTCCTTTGCTTATTTGGAATGATCGAGACAGAGAAGCATTTTACTTCGGAGTTGAAAACTTCCGATGACAAATGAGTTAGATATGCAAACACTCAATCCTCTTTCTTTTCAAAATTTAATGAAAACGAAGTTGAAAAGTTATAAAGCTCGGCATCAAAATGAATAACAAAATATTATCATTACAAAACGATAAAAAGATGAAATCAATCAATTAAACTACAAAAGATCCGTAATCAAGTAAACATCAAATTAAGAAATACATGACAAGCCGAAAAAGGAAAACTGTCCAATTACATTTTAAATCTCATTTGACATGGAATAAATCATAATAGCATGCCTAGCTTGGGTACGGGAAGCGTCGAGCTGAATATAACTATTAGCATTGAAATTGTACTACAAAGGGTAAAATTTTAAAAATTACTTGTACTTAATTTCTAGTCAACGATATAATTCATGGACAAATGTTTTACCCAATAAAAATAATAATACTAAAATATTTAAATGAGAAGGCCCATTTCTTTATAAATCAATGACATCCCATCATTTAAAAGCGACCACAAGTAAATCGGTGTCTCCCTTGTTAATCCATCAAGTGGCGGTGGAAAGATGTTTAACCGACAAATTTAATATATTACTAATAAAACATACGCTCTAAATGGGAATGACGGCTGACGAAGGTCTGTCTAAAATATTAATAATTTTTTTTTTTTTTTAAATTTTTAATTCCATCGTGTCTTGTTTGCTTTCATTTCTTTTGTAATTTCTTGTTATGGAAAAATGTCAAATTGAACTCCCAATTTCATATATGGGAAAAGGTTACTTAAGGTGTCTAAATGAAACTTTCTAAAAGTCTAATTAAAATATTAAAATATATTTATTTATTATTTTCTTTTCATTTACAATTTTATTTTGAACTATACTAATGGATATTGCTATCAAGATTTAGCTGTGCAGTTTTTGAGTCAAACTCATTGACCCATGTATCATGAGTAGTGACCCACACATGAATCCATCTCTATTGAAAATAAATGGAACACTCAACACTCATTGGACCTAGGTGATGCTCATAGAGGTGAAGCACCAAGACTTCCCGAGAGGTCACCCATCCCAATACTACTCCAGCTCGAGCGCACTTAACTATAGAGTTTCCTCCACAACCCCATTTGCAAAACCTTCACCAAGTGTTGCGCCCTTTGAACCATTATTAGAAAGCCCCTTAAGCTCATTAGATGATAAGTAGGAGATATTTTCCACAGCAAGTCAATTTGTGATATTGCTATCAAGATTTAGCTGTGTAGTTTTTGAGTCAAACTCATTGACCCATGTATCATGATTCACACATGAATCCATCTCTCATGAGAATAAATGGAACACTTAGCACTCATTAGATCTAGGTGATGCTCACAGAGGTGAAGCACCGAGACTTCTCGGGAGGTCACTCATCTTAGTGCTATTCCATCTTGAGCGCACTTAGCTACGAAGTTTCCTCCATTGTTAAACCCACTCTACTTGCAACCCCATTTGCAAAACCTTCACCAAGTGTTGAGTGTTCCATTTATTCTCATGATAGATGGATTCATGTGTAAATCACTACTCATGATACATGGGTCAATGAGTTTGACTCAAAAATTACATGGTTAAATCCTGATAGTAATATCACAATTTGACTTGATGTGGAAAATATCTCCTACTTATCATCTGATGAGCTTATAGGGCTTTCTAATGAATGGTTCATAAGGCACAACACTTGATGAAGGTTTTGCAAATGTGGTTGCAAGTATAGTGGGTTTAACCATGGAGGAAACTCCATTGTTAAGCACATACAAGCTAGAGTAGTACTGGGATGGGTGACCTCCTGAGAAGTCTTGGTGCTTCACCTCTATGAACATCACCTAGATCCAATGAGTGCTAAGCGTTTTGTTTATTCTCATGAGAGATGGATTCATGTGTGAATCACTACTCATGACATGTGGGTCAATGAGTTTGACTCAAAAACTACACAGTTAAATCCTGATAGAAATATCACAATTTCTTATTGTGGAAAATATCTCCTACTTATCATATGATGAACTTAAGGGGCTTTCTAATTAATGGTTCATAAGGCACAACACTTGGTGTAGGTTTTGTAAATAGGGTTGCAAGCATAGTGGTTTTAACCACGAAGGAAACTCTATAGTTAAGCATGCTTGAGCTGGAGTAGTACTGGGATGGGTGACCTCCTGAGAAGTCTCAATGCTTCACCTCTGTGAGCATCACCTAGATCCAATGAGTGCTGAATGTTCTATTTAATTTCATGAGAGATGGATTCGTGAGTGAATAACTACTCATGATACATGGGTCAATGAGTTTGACTCAAAAACCACATAGTTAAATTGTGATAGCAATATCACAATTTGACTTTCTATGGCAAATATCTCCTAGACTGATCATCTTATGAGCTTAAGGGGCTTTCTAATGAATGGTTCATAAGGCACAACATTGGTGAAGGTTTTGCAAATGGGGTTGCAAGAAGAGTGTGTTTAACCATGGAGGAAACTCTGTAGTTAAGCGTGCTTGAGCTGAAGTAGTACTGGGATGGGTGACCTCCTGGGAAGTCTTGGTGCTTCACCTTGGTGAGCATCACCTAGATCCAATGAGTGCTGAGTGTTCCATTTATTCCCATGAGAGATGGATTCATTTGTGAATCACTACTCATGATACATGGGTCAATGAGGTTGACTCAAAAACTACATAGTTAGATCTTGATAGCAATATCACAATTTGACGTGTTGTGGAAAATATCTCCTACTTATCATCTGATGACCTTAAGGGGCTTTCTAATGAATGGTTCATAAGGCACAACACTTGGCGAAGGTTTTGTAAATGGGGTCGCAAGAAGAGTGGGTTTAACCATGGAGGGAACTCTGTAATTAAGCACACTCAAGTTGGAGTAGTACTAGGATGGGTGACTTCCTGGGAAGTCTTGGTGCTTCACCTTTGTGAACATCATCTAGATCCAATGAGTTTTGAGTGTTCCATTTATTCTCATGAGAGATGGATTCATGTGTGAATCACTAATGATACATGGGTCAATGAGTTTGACTCAAAAACTACATAGTTAAATCCTGATAGCAATATCACAATTTGATTTGTTGCGGAAAATATCTCCTACTTATCAACTATACTAAATATTCAAGGAGATCTTAAATAATTATAAGATAAAAGCAAAACTAAGAAAATTAGGAGATATTAGATTGATAATGATTTGATAAATCTCAAAATTAAATTTTTTGACCATTTCCAATATTATATTTTGGAGAATAAGAAACTAACATAGCTAAAGAATCACACAATTATTAAGGAGGTTTTATAATTGAGTTTAAATGGGTTATCCATGTTTGGTCTAAGTATTTAGTGTTGGTTTCTAGCTTTCATGCTCATTGATATTTTGTGGAATCTGCATTTATTTATCCTAGTTTTGATGTCATTTCAGGTCTTCTAATCAAAGAGGAATCAAAATTATTTTAAATGGGTCTCATTAGTTCTTCCAAAAGTATTGGTAACTAGTAGCCCAAGGTATAGAAAGATTTAGGGAACCTTAAAGTAAGCCCAAGAAGAAAAAGAACAAGATACACATATATTTGATTGTGTATAATTTTTTTACATCAACGTTTCGGATCATACTACATGATCCATCATCAAGATGCTAGAGAGAAAAGAGAACATGAAAAATTAGAATGCAGATCCAACCAGCTGAAGAAATAGAAGGGAGGGGGAAGGGGAGGAGAGAGAGTTAGTTGATGAGACATGCCACCTAACTCATAAGGAGAAAAATGAATTAAAAATAAAAATAATCCAAGGGGGGAATAGAAGGGGGAAAGAAAGACACCAATCAGAGGAAGCCACCAAGCACAAAAATTAACTTAAGAAGAGAAAATCGAAGGAAAAGGATCGATGAGAGAACATACACGCACAGACGAAATAAAAGTGCATCAACTTGAATAAAACCAAGCGAGCAAAAAAGAGAAGCTCAAGAAATGTAAAATTACAGAAAAGTCAAAAAATCAAAGGGGACTAAGCCATAAAAGAAGAAAGAAATATATAAAATCCACCGAGCATGACAATGAATAAGGGGGGAGAACTGAGAACCCAAACACTCATACATATAAAGAAAGAAAATACAACACTAAAAAACAAAACAAAAAAGGAAAAAATAGAAAAAAGATTAATATATAAAAATGTATATATACATGTCTATACGTGTATGTATGTGTATATACATATATACATGTATATATGAATAATAATGTATATATACATATATATCTGTATATACATATAAATATACATATATACATGTGTAGACGTATATATATATATATATATATATATATATATATATATATATATATATGTTATGGTTACTTTTATGTATATGAATAAAATTATATATATATCAATATTGTTACATGTATATCTAAATATATATCACAA